>OZ024905.1:61668599-62228185 GCA_964017125.1 Flabesymbios commensalis | reverse complement strand
ATACATATGGCGGTTTGATGCTAAATGATTTGCCGGGGGCGCTAGGGTAGTGGTTAGCACTTCTGCCTTTCACGCTAGAGTTCGGGGTTCGTTTCTCGATCTCGGCGGTTTGAAAAAAACCAAAATGTTTCTTCCCGATTCACTCGTAAAACTCAATATTGCGGGGAGCCTCCGTGACCGAGAGGTAGCGTGTCGGGCCTCAGACCACCGGAGCTCGAATTTCGAATCCTGTGTCTGAAGGGCAGTGTCATCTCACCATCCTCAGGAGGTTCTCCTGGCCCAATATAGCCTATATGAGCACAAAAGTGGCCTAAAGCCCGATTCATTTCATTTCATTTTATTTTGCTAAATGAGTAATTGATACATTTGTTACTATACAGCTTAATTAGTGTAGTAACGCTAGGCCTATGTATTTTCTTTGTCGCAATTTATTTCATATAGGCAAAAAATACTATCAGGCCGATTAGCAGTTATGAATTGATCTATTTCACGTTTTTTTTCACTATAGTAAGCTAAAAAAGACACTTAATTAGGAAGCCACTTATCAGACTGTTTGTTGACACTGAATAACATGGCTAATATGATTCTTATTGTATGTGCAGGCTGGCACCAACTGTGACTTCAAACAAATAAAAGCGAACTATTCATTCAGACACTAATATCAATAATATGTAGGCCCCTGTATCAGATTTAGCAGTATTTAACGCAAAATGCATTTTTTATATCATTATGTTGATCTAAGTGAGTCAACAGAAAAAACGTCAAAGCATTGATTTAATTTATTTAGTTAAACAGTACTTTAATTGTTTTCTTCAAAAAGTGGGCCTCATTAGATTATTTTGTTTACCACTTGTTACGCCTCGAATTATTCATTTTAAAAATGTTCCTGCCCCCCCCCCCCCTGTTTGCTCCCTAATTGCACCACGTATAGACACCAATACACCCATACTAGTATACCTTCTATAGGGCCTTATAATAAAAAAAACTTCTCACCTTCTGAAAAATCTTGGCTTCCCTTTGGAGAATTCCTAAGCATAAGAAATAATTATTATTAACGATACTGTTTTAACATAACACCATACATTAAACATGTAAATGATAAGTTGAATGAAACAAACGTTACAGTCATCATGATCATGCAATTTATTTTTTAAATGGAAAAACAAAAATAATATATATTACAAGGAGCAGTTAGTTGAAGACGAAAACAATTCTCAAACTACTAAATCTGTAGCATGACGTGACAAGCTGTGACTAATCCTGATAAAAGGTGCAAATTAATGTTAGATTATTTTGAGTAAACTTTGCTGAGAGAAAGTGAAATTAGTGTAAAATATAAGTATTTTAAATTATGACCAACCTTTCCAGCACGTCATGTAGTCCTATTTTGGAATCAAATACTCTTTGTTTGATAAATACTTTGAAAACTGCATAAAACACATCAAATATATTTTAACATTATCATGTGGGTACCCTGCTATTCAGCCTAATGCTCCCGTATTAAACGTGTATACTAATACTATAGTATTGTTTTTAGCTTCCCAGCAGTCACAAGACGTTGAATCAACATTAAAACAACATTTTGTGTCTGCTTGGTTAGTTGACATGCTGATATCAATTTAAGATTATATTCCGCTAATATTAACTAGTCTATATATGCAATTCAACTAAGAGATCATTGATTAATGTAATATAAATATAAATTCAAGTTGTGTTTAATCCTGTTAATAAATTTAATTGTGATGATTAACGAGTTGTATGAGAAATTCTCACATGCTATAGTTAAGCGAATCTTCCCCAGATGTCTATGTGACTCAGCGTATTCTATGGAGTCTGGTATGTTTCCATAACCGGCCAACATCATGGCATAATTCATTAATTTATTGCCATTATGCACAGAAAAGACCGGGAGACTGGAACAGTAACCTAAACACAGGAAAAAACACCGTGCATGTAACCTAACCCCGTCGTGGTACGTGTATCACCATTGAATTAACATAGTATTTCCCTGAAATGCACTTCTGTGTCAATTATTCGGGCTCAGGCCTAAAACATTAAAATATTGTGCATGATATATATTGTGACAAACTGCTGTGATAAGATGATAAAAACATTTAAACAATATTTACAACGTACAAAACTGGCATTCATTTTTTCAAACGTTGGTTATATAAGAGGAGTAAGTAGTAATGTGACGTATATCAGATTGCTAAGAATACCATAGAAAAACTACGTTTGAAGCCGCCCGTGCGAAAAAGTGCGGTACCATCAGAAATCAAGAATCAAGTTACGAGTGGAAAACCCACCGCCAGAGAAAATAACTAACAAAATAATTATCATCAACATCATACCTGCCGTATAAACAATTCCTAAAGAAGACAATATCAGTATATTCTCGTTAAATAATTAAAGGGAGAACGTTCGTCATTACCGGGTCATGGACGTCTGAATGATTTGTATAATTATGTTTACGACCAGTGCCACTCCATACTATAGTACAATATTCCAGTGATGGGCGAACTAGTTAACAGTACATCAAAGATTTAGTTTGAAAATATGCATGTGATCCAGGTAACGTACGTTTGATTAAAACACTTATTCGAGCAGCTTTATTTTCAATGCTACATGATATGCCAATAAATTGTACTGGTTATTATAACGCTCAAGTCGCGTATCTCTTGTACTCTTTGTAGAGTTTCACCATTGATATTAAAATTGAATAAAATTTGGGGATTTAGTAAAGTAGATTAAGTTCTAGACATGATTTTCCACTAACAATTTACTTTCTATAGCCATAAAATAGGTTTTGAGTTTTTGCGCCCACAAATAATTAAAAAAGTGGACTTGCGGCGGCTATTTTAAATTTCAGTAAAACCTTGAAAGTAATTATCACTTGCACATTCTCTTATTATATCGTGGGGAATGTGAATAACTAAGTGTTTGCCTTTTTGCGCCAACAAAACATTATCAAGATGATCCGTGGCGGCCATTTTGCATTTCGGTAACATCTTAAAAAACTCACTTGCACATCCCCATGTTGTTAGGAATGTGATTTTAAAATAATAAAAACAAAGTTCTTGAGCTTATGCACCCACAAAAAAAGCGTTGCGCCTGACGGAGCCTCAGCGCCACTAAAATCCTTTCCCTACGGGCGAGGGATAACAAAGGGGGTCCCAAATATAGACCCCTCTGGAACACCTGAAGTGACTGAAAGCCACTCTGATACCAAAATAATTTCATTCTGTGTAGCAGTAAATGATGTATTACTCTGCCAAACGCCTTAGAAAATCTAAATAGGGGGTATCTAGCTAAGATTTCAGTCCTCGGTCAAGCACGGTACAGTCACGCTGGGGCTAGGGGGTATCAACTTGACCACATGTTAGCCTATTTCATGGAACACCTTTGTAAGTTGAGTTAATGATTAAGTCAAGAAAATGTTACCATGTTTTGTGAAAGATATATATATTGATAATTTGAACCAATCCATATGTATTTTTAATGTGTCACAAAAATTACTCTGTTCTATGTTATTGGATGAATGACAATATCACTCCATTGTATATGCCGCATAATATAATTACCAAGTACATATACTTTTGTGTATATTTGAGCTGCGTTTGCTAGGACATTGTCTAACTGACTATCACAATTATATACGGGTCGTGAGTCTGTCCACATGTGGACTTACGGTCACAAGTCTCCTTGCAGACACCAGACAGCCGAGCATTCACATAGTCGGCGAGCTCTTGGCGGACAGCATCGTTCATCACATGGCCACCTCGACCAATCAGAAGTCTACGATATATCGTAACTTGTACGAGAATACGGACCCTGACAACCATCTTATGATCACGTTGGTCTGCCAGCTCCAGAAAATATCTGTAATCCGCAAGGATCCGATCTTCCCTAGTACGGTTAGCACTATAGGGGCCTACTAGCCCCAGTGGCTGGAACAGGTTTCAGCCACAGATTGACCGCATACAAAAAATCGTGGGACATTTCTTTGGACGGTCATATCTAAGACTTCCCCTCGAGTACCTTGGGGTCGAGATCGTTCTCAGTCACCGCCATGTTGAATTTTTCGGGTATAGCAAATAGGCCTACATCAATCCACGGCCTCGGAGAGGTCGACACGGCTAAGTTAGCAGTCTTTGTGCCAACTACGATAGACCAAGCTCTGACGATAGACCATGTGTTGACACTGGTGTTCACAATCGTGAGATCATCATGGATGTCACTGACTGTAGCGCCGCGAATGCATTCCACTCTACAGCCATCTTTTACATTGTTGTTTTTGACGTTTCGCAGCAGAAAGTCGCCTAAGCCAGCAGTCTGTTGACTTGGTGGTAATCATCCTGTAGTCTTCAGATGTATTCGTTCTCACTCTACCCCCGAATGCGATGAGGCCTTTTCAACCTATTTGAGCACCCCTCTCCACGCGACTCCCAGCTGTCGGCCCCTCCCCCAAATTTCAAACTCTGCCCAAAATTATGAAAGTGATACATGTAGAACAAATATAAGCTTTCATTGCAATAAATATGTTAAACAAACATGTCTAATTCAAGTATACCATAGCATACATATTTTACCATAAATATAAACACAAATAAAGTTCTGAATTATTTTCTTAACTTTACATGAGCACATTCTATCTCGAAATTACGTATTATTTTTCAAAAGGAAACAACATATTTCCCGTGCGTTTTCGTTCATAAGTAGATAATTAGGGGGATTATATCGATAGAAAAACCACAATAATAGAGTTTGGCCACTGCTTAATCTGTTTTTATTATATTAGTTGATGTAATCCCCCTGTTTTAAGCTCTAAAACTTGATATTTAATCAGAGGTATCAATATTTGACAGTATAGTCTAGCTGTACACACATCGTATGAGTGGCGGTACAGATCACACTTCGCAGATGGCGAGGAACCAGTGATACCTCAACGTGGGAGGTGTCGCACGAGAGACACGTGTGTCCTCCTGGAGTGGGGTCCCAAATAGGTCGACACAGGCTCATATCGGGCAGGGGTAGTGGAACTACACATGCCAATGACGGGATGGGTGGTATTTTCTTTGATCAGTCTCTCTTTCAAGCAACCACACATTGCTGTCTTCACAGGAAGCTGCTTGACGAGGTCAGTGTTGTTCTTCTGGGCCCGTATTTTCGTAAAAGCTTCGGCTTGGTCGAGATGGACATCTCGACCAATCCGAAGCCTACGATATATCGTAATTTGTACGAGCCCTGTAATGAGACCAAAGTATCTTTGATCTCACTGATGAGCACCACTTAATGGTTATGCCAATGTAAGCTCTGATGCCAATATAACTTGCTGGTTGCTGATGCGATTTTCTCTGGCTGTTGTACGTTATCGCGATCTTTCTAATTGATTGTGTATTGATATCTCTCATAGGCCTATGCAGGCAAAATGTAGTAACTGACACACATTATTTAGCCAGGTAAAACGACGTACATGACAGGATGTATACGACGATTTGTGAGGGTTATGCTAAGTTAGTTTAATTGGTTGAAATTATTTCTCTACCGGTATATTGATGTATTTGTTGCGACACGGGATTGAAAATAGCAATATGATAAAGATAGTTCTATGTAGGCTACAATTTCCATGAATTATTACAAAGGTAGTAGACTTTTTTTTAAAATACAATTATAAATGAATGTTTAATTTAAAACGATACTGTACGAATTATAGGTGATTTAAAAACAGATTATATGTGATTAACTGACTACGATGATTGAACTGCCTAAAAAACATTCTCGACCACAAATATAAAATATCAGACCTATGAAAATTGTCCAGAGCAAGCAAACATTCCCTAGCAATTCCCACTGTATGGGTGACGTCAGTGCCGTCAAAGTGTAGATATGAGTGATATAATGATAGACTACAAACCAGTGCAAATATGTAAAGTTGCAGTAACAGCATCTTTGGTTAATGTCGCGAAGACAACGGTCCCATTCCCAGTACCTACAATAAAATCAGAGAAACACCTTCTCACATAACATAACCATAACATAACATAACCAAAAAGGTATTCAATGGTAACGTTATTCAATATAGTGTTGAAATGTTACTTGAAATCGGTTAGTACTGGATACAGGTAACCTTTTAAGCGCTAAGCACGACTATAGTCGTTTTTACTCTGTTATAAGAGCAGGTTAAATCACTGTCATTGAGAATGAAATAATTGTTGATAAACAGCAAGATTTGTAAATATTTGATCTCAAATTAAACACATATGAGTAATTTTAACCACTTTAGTATGGAAGGAAAAAATGGTCCACGAGAATAAGGAGGATTAACTTTTCTAACTTACATTTTTAAACCTCCTCTTGTGTCTGGAAAACATATTTTGATGTTAGCAGCCCGAAATTTAGCCCCATGGATGTTTTTGACCGCTTATATGAGGGTACCGCAGAACCTGTCTAAAATTAGGGGGAAGGGTTACGCAAACGTCTGTAATTGATGTTCTGATCTACCAATCTGCACTTGCGATATACCATAATAACAGATAATTAAAGTCCCGTTCTAATGATATATCACATAGGCCTCCTATTGCAGTAAAATAAGTAGTCGTCTCTCCACATACGCTCAAGCATGATTTTTGTGTATGAAATAATCAAAATAAAGAACAAAACAAACGATTCAATATGGTGGAACGAAACAACTTGATAAAAAGTAATTATTGGACATATCCATATTTGGCCTATATTTTTTGAGTCCAGATGTGTGTATGCTTAAAAATGAGTGTTATTCATATTCATAAATGTCTTATATTTTTTTTAATGAACGTTTTTTCTTTATACCTACTGTTACTATAAGTATACCGCTAAACATTTTGACGATAATATGTAGTAGCTTATTTAACCAGAAATAAACGTTATTGACGAGTAAATTTAAATGAAAAAATCTAAAATGGCCGCGACATTCACCTTCATATGAGCAAAAAAACAAAATGGCTATCAAAATGTATATTAACATTTTTTTGTATTTGTGGCTCGAGATTGCTAATCTTATGGTTTTTGTATGACTTGGTGACCGAAACACACAATCATTTTAGTTGTTTATTTTTAATCGTCTGACCTATATTCTATCGTAAAATCCAAAATGGACGTCACTTTACATATTTACACTGAAAATAATGACGTAATTCTAAATACTAAGCACACCAAAAAATGTTAGAATATACTGTGCTTAAGTAAAGTTTCCAATGCCTTGTAGCCTAATCTGTCGTATTACCTAGTCTATTTTTTGTATTCCCATTAAACAAGTGTTGTTTTTTATACTATAGTCCAGATGCATAAAAACGCTTTTATTTGTGTGTTGGCAGTAACCATTCTGAATTTGAAGGGCAAATAAAGGTCATTTTTATCTAAAAACATGACAGATAAATTTATCAATTCCAAATCACGCAGAAACCGAAAATTGTGCGTTAATGTACAACAAAAATATAGAAAAGATGTGGTTTTGGCGGACATTTTTGTTTTGCCTATTTGTAGGTGAAGGACACCAAAGATAGATGTTATCCGACAGATTCAAATTCAGCACACCCTAATTATGTAAAAACAAGCGGAAAGAAATGTCGAGCAAACTTCGATGTTTCATATTTCAGCCTAGGCTAAATACACACATTTTGAAAAAAGGCTGCAATACTCTCTCATTTAAAAATATATATGCCATGTACAAATCTAAATATCACACAGTTTGAGTATATACACATCTAGGCTCAGAAAACATAAGTCAAATATAGATATGGCAACGACATACGTTTGCGTAACCCTACCCCCTGATTTTAGACAGCTTCGGGGGTACCTCTAATATAAGTGGTCAAAACGCCCATGGTGCTACATTTCGAGCTGTTAACATCAAAATATGTTTTCCAGACACCATAGGCTACAAAAGGTAATACACCCTATGCTCGTGGACCGTTTTCTCTTTCCATACTACTTGATGTGGTGGGTCGCGATAGCGAGACGCAACTTCAAGTGGTATGAGTGAGAATTTGAATGCCATAACTTAGCGCTTTTAGGGTAAATATTGTGATTTACTTTTTCAGTGTCTATCCAGTTAAAATGTCTATTAAAGTCCCTTGATCCAGACTGCCACTGAACATAGAGCCACAGACCTGAAGGAATAACACCAATCGGTAAGGGTGCTTTCACAGGTGGTACTTGAGTGTCATTAACATCTACACCTGCGTCCTTAGCCACCCGCCTGAGCAAACCATTTAGGCAGTGCGAATATGTACCGTCTCCTCCAATTATTACTATTCTATGAAACAAAGAGAATAGTCAAGAAAATTTGATACATAATTAAGTCATAAACATGTAGAGCGTGACATGTATATCTGAACGCAATTACAGTGTAGTTATACATACGAAATAAAGCAGAATGATTCGAAATGTCCTGGGTTATTTCAGTTTGCATTTTTATTCACCCAATATTGGCGTACGTACTACTGCAATTCATGCCTGGAGTGCATTGCAATGGAGGAGATTCAAATGTCAAACATGTTAAAAATAACATACACAAAACAGAATAGTGAAACCATCAATTAGACAACTTATGTACCTATTTATGTACAGGAGTAATTCTTTAGTCTTCAAAGTATTGACAAGCATGGTATACTATAGTAATATAAAAATACAAAAAGTAGTGACGTCTAGCTGTATGGCAACCTGGGAAATACGAAATAAATGATTTTACTCTCACCCGTCGATCGTGTTCAGATCATAGTCAGCCAACACTTCACCAGAATGATTCACACCTGTGGTCACTAGAAACACGCAAATCAAATGGATTAATGTTTTGATAGTCAGTTTTTCATTTTGGTTGTCATTAATTACAGTAACTAATTAAAAGTATGAGTATCATTATGAACCAGGCGCTGATATTAAAAAGATAACAGTGTATTGGTCTTCCTCATGGGCTATAATCCTAAATGTTCAGGATATAATCAGATATTGTTCATTAGTAAAATATCTGATATAATTGAGGAAAGAACCAAGGAGACAAGTTAAAATATATCTCCAACGTGTATTTCTTCCACCACCATCGCCGGTGCTGGCCAACATTTATTCAACACTTGCCTACGATGTACCTCGTACATAGGATGTAGGTCTACTCACCAAATTCCGCTTCAATGTTGGGCCAGCGTCGCAGCCCATTGCTGGTTAAATGCCGGTCAATCGTATACGATGCTGGCCCAACACTAATTTATCGCTGGGTCCGCTGTATACTTTGCGCAAACACGTGGCATTCAGCTACATGTGATTCTGTTTCAGTGTCGACCCACAGTCTTTGACGCTGGCGCGGCATTGAAACAGCCTTGGGGCAGCCTTGGGTAATTTTACCGTGTTTTCTGACTGCTGCATGGGGTGACTATGCTTAATAGGCTACCCGCTTACGGCTGAGCCTAATAATATTCACTTTACTCGTACAAAGTACAATTCATACATATAATAATTCTAAAAAAAGGTAGTCATTTCATGGATTAATAGAAACTCTGGTGTCCGTGGTCGTCTGGTGTATGATGAGCTCCAAATCGTTTAGTGTAAATGGGTGGGTTATGGTCCATATATAAGTTTGAATGCCAGCCAAGACGACGTTTTTTATTGTTCTTACATACATACACCATGTACATCTCTTTTGATCAATTTATATTTGCTACATATGTACGTTAAAGGGACTGGCCCAGGCTAAAATCATCAAAAAATCGGTGATTTTATTTTGGCTTCTTAATATGACCATATGATGTAAACATGTACATAGACTAGAACTGCAAAGTTTTTTAATTTTTGTGCCGCGCATTCACCAGTTAGACTAGATATAGAGACGAAATTCCCGTATTTCTATTTTTTGACATGGTTGTCAATAAATAAAACTCAGGAATTTCGTCTCTATATCTAGTCTAACTGGTGAATGCGCAGCTCAAAAATTAAAAAACTTTGTAGTTCTAGTCTATGGACATGTTTACATCATATGGTCATATTAAGAAGCCAAAATAAAATCACTGATTTTTTGATGATTTTAGCGTGGGCCAGTCCCTTTAAGCTTTTCCCTGTAGGCCGACTGTGTCTGACATGCTGCCTTCCATGCATAAACGCATTCTGACCTCAGAGATTATATCTCTGATACCACACGCTCATTTCGCGGTATGCACGCATGGCGATTGACCAGATTTATCAGCCGTTAGTGAGCGTTACCACGTGATTTTATAACCATTCCTATAACCACGGAACTATTTTGGTACTCACTTCGACTCATTACTTATCCTTTTTTCAATATTTAATTTGATGTTAGAGTTTGCTACAGGTAAGGGCTATTTATTCTGTTTAGTAGTGGATAAATTGAACCAACACAATTCGCATGTCATTCATTAATTTATATTTGCCAGTGTTTTGAAGCCGATTGTAAATTCTGTCAGAAAAACGTAAACATGGACCTTCTAACAGCAGCGCGTAGGCAGAAAAAGTAATCCATTGAATGTTTTCTATTTCTATGTGAATAGAAAATCATATGTGGCGGAGTAGTGGTGTTTTATATTTGCCATATATTTTCAGGACACTTAAGCGTGTTTATAAGCCTACAGTTGTTATATCAACAAAACTGCTCAAAATGAGCAGTTTTTGTCCAAACATGGCGTGTGGTTACAGAGAGAGAGCGGGGTTGACCTGAGCGACATCTATGTGTGGAGAATGGCATAAACGTGCACACAATTCCATTATCAGTGTTCATATTAGATTTAATAGACTTGAAGAAGCGTATATATGCAATTGATATTTCACAGGCAGATCATCACAAATGATTGGTAATAAATTACAATGGATTCTGTATGGAAGATTCCATAACAATTTGATACTTTTACGCCAGGTTACATAGAAAAACTAGGTATATTTGGACGAAAAGTTCCACAAGTCACCGCCGTAGGCTACATAGGCATGCAAAATAGCAATTTGCAAGGTTACTGGTAAAATGCAAAAAGAGTATAACTCGATATTATTCTATGACCCTTTTAATCGGTAAAATAGAATCTATCTAATGGTGAACCTGCGGTCAGTACAGTTCCTCTGCAAACTTGACTGAGAGACTAACTAAACTAACCAATAACATCTGTATTTATCCCTGCCAGTGAAAATATTGGTGCTGCATATTTCTCGTATATGGAAATTCCCCTTTTCCCACCACTGCATGGATTCACAAATATCAGAAGATTTTTTGGAGGATTCATGCCATGCACTGCAACAAATATGTAACACTGTTGATTTTTGAAGTATTATACATGTCACCATTCCAACAAATATAATGTTTAGTTTTTTTTTGATCCAGGCAACAACACTGTGTTGCGCAAGAATATTTATAATTGCAATACCACAGGGACAAAAACATAGAATCGTACAGAGGTATTATAATATAACCCTTATATCTCATAAAATAAAAAACGCGATTTTGTAGTCTTCACTATAATCGATCTGACGTTTACGTTGGATATTTACTAGATCTGAGAGGTTTTTTAACTGTATTTAACCTATCCATAAAGAGTTTCAATATCACTTCTTTTTGTAGCAATACAGACTATGACCATAGGTGATGAGGTAGTTAGTATCATGTTTTTTTAGGTAAACCTTACAAACAAGCGGTATATATTCTGTGATTTTAATGTAGCATGCATACAAACACATCTAGATTGCGTTTTTACAGTTTGACGGAATCAAATTCTATTACCTTTCTTTGCTTCGGTGATATGCTCTTCCAACTTTTTATGCCACTCCTCTGATATCTCATTATTGGGACAAACAAATGCCGTACTTCTTAATTTCCAAAAAAAGTTTTTCTCCTTTGTAAAGTAATTTACTTCCAAGTTATGTTTTTCATCTTTAATAGCCTGCTTCACTGACAGTATTTGCTGTAGGGGCACTTTTCTAAACAGTATTGACAAAAGTAGCGAAAAAAATAGAAAATAATTTATTGAAAATAATTGAAACAAAACATGCCGTCACAGAACGCCTTCAACGACTTTCACTTCCAATGGGACAATTCACACAGATCAGCAATTATACACACAGAACTATGAGCACAGCATGCATAACCCCAATCACAGTACTGGTATTATATTTTATATAATTTATATGGGCGTACAATTGTCTGATTCACTGATACTATTTGCTGTAGTCACGTAGCGACACTTTTCTAAGAAATATGTTTTGAACGTAGCGAACAATTAGAAAATAAATTTAATGAAAACAATTGAAAGAAAACGTGCTGTTTAGTGATAACAATTAAAACAAACGTGCTGTAAATTGAGAACGACTAAAATAACATGTTTCATCCATCCATCCATCCATCCATCCATCCATCCATCCATCCATCCATCCATCCATCCATCCATCCATCCATCCATCCATCCATCCATCCATCCATCCATCCATCCATCCATCCATCCATCCATCCATCCATCCATCCATCCATCCATCCGTCCGTCCGTCCGTCCGTCCGTCCATCCATCCGTCCGTCCGTCCGTCCGTCTATCCATCCATCCATCCATCCATCCATCCATCCATCCATCCATCCATCCATCCATCCATCCATCCATCTATCCTCATATCTATATTCTTTCGTTCATCCATCTAGAAGTTCAACTTGAACCAAGTGAAATGATAATATTTATATAGCAACTAAGTTGATCGTCCATTGTCACTATACAAAATGTCTAGGTACTAACATTCGATTAGGGCTACGAGGCTTGTTCCAGACAAGGGAGACTTTATCCAATGAAACATTGTAAGGCTTTGTCTTTATTGTAAATGAAGATGCTAAAATGGCATCCTCTGTTCCGTGCACATCTCCCAGCTGGTCATTCTCCATATTTCAGGTGTGTAATTTTGTTCCTGATAAGATAAGATACATAATTTAAACAACACACAACTGCCATTTGTCCCCAACTCGGAGGGGATATGCTACAGGTAGAACAAATTGTTATCAAGTAAAGCGTGCATTTAGACCTGAAAACAGATGCGCAGCTTTAATACATACAATTGTTAACATCATATTAAAAACCTAATAATATAATAAAGCGCGCAAAAAAATATCGTTGTGTGCGGACCAAGGACAAGATCTACTCAGACTCAGAAACATAATATATTTGACAACTGTAACATTGAAATTATAAATACAAATAAATTATTTATATGGCTGATGTCACAGCAATTGTCACGATAGTAGTAGGCCTATATTTTGTACACGTAATTTATAAAGTTGAACAGGAACACCATTCAAATTACTATATAATACATTTAAACGGTCACGTCGCGGACACCAAAGTCACCTTCATAGGATTGCAATTAGCTTTAACATTTCAAAAGTAAAGTAATATCAAGTAGTAGTAGTAGTAGTAAATCATTGCTTCACGTCACTTTTCGGCACAAAAGGTCTTTTAAGTGACATTATAATACGATAAAAACGTTGTAGTCAATTGATGAGATGAATGATGTACAGATGATGATGTGAGGGTGGGGGTGATAAAGCATGGTGGGTTATTGAGAGCATTTTTCTTCGCTCGCCCGATAAGGGGTTCTGGGCATGTCTAGGGGATATACCCCCACACATGCCCAGACGGCCGGAGACTTGAGTTTCGCTGTACAATTTAATGATTAAACTCTGTGGCATTTCGCGCAGCTCCGCTATCCTCGGGTCGGATAGTCCCCAGAGTAACAATAGGAAGGATTACTCCCTCTGGGTAACTCCATTCATCCCACGTGAGAGACTCAATGTCAAACACGCTATTGCCGGTTATTTATGGCTACCACGGCCTACATCAGCGCCAGCACTGATGCGGGTGCTGCATTGGCTCCGCTGTTGAGCGGAGGAACCAGGGTACGCCACTGGCAATCCGCCCGAAGATTATAGCCAGATACGAGGAGGCTGCAGCTGCCCTTGGATGATTGCTGTAGACTAGTGCTTCCGTACAAATGTAATATCAAAACAAATCAAATTTTAGGACGGGAAATTTTCCTGATGGATTTTAAAGAAACAACTTTTAGAGAAATATCCATAATTATGTCTCCCCTGTCAATGTGACTAGGCGATCACGCTAATGGCGGCTTCGTCGAGTTAAGGTTTAAACCAGTGTAGGCCTATCGAAGTTAATTTCGCACGGGGCGGCGACGTGATGCAAGCTCGCAGTACAGAGTTTGGAGATGGTGCAGAGGCAAGCGGCCAGATATGTCACGAGATGCACCACAACACCTGGAGACCAGTAGCGTATCAGTCATGATGGAACATCTCAAGGGGCCTACGTTAGCCCAGCGACGGTGCTGCCTTCGCCTGACCATGCTATTCAAAATTAAAAATAATATTGCTGCAATAATCCATCTTCCTACCTCAAGCCTACACACTCTGTTACCAGAACAAATTGCAATTCATCCCTTCCCTACAGATGTAATACAGAATCCTTTAAATTCATTTACTTTTCAAGAACAATACCACTCTGGAATAATCTGCCAAACACAATAGTGCTGTCTCCATCCCATGATATTTTCAAAACTGCAGTTGCTCAAGACATCAGCAGTCTCCCTAATGTATCATTCTAACAGCACAACTTAATAATTATTATTATTGCTTTAATATTTTAATCTCCACAAGTTGGCAAACTACAGTGTGTCTCAGTTAGTAGTTTCGCCTTCACCTCTTTTGTTTTATTTTGTTCTGCATCTAACATCCAAACTTATACAACTCCTCATACCGATATTATTATTATACACATGAATTATATGGGAAAACATGTAATCAAATTGCTAGCGGACACCACTCAACCAGAGTATTGCAACTAACCTTCCACTGGAAGTTCCCACTCTGTTCATCAAGAAGTCAGAATGTTCACTGCTGAATATTAATGTGGTGTGAGGTATTAGGTTATGTGACGAGGGATTTAATCCATTCCGTCCAGATATATTTCTTTTATATAGGCCATATATGTCACGATAGCAATTATGTCACGATATTATTCTAACATAAAAAAATGTCTCTGGCTATTTTTTTTAATTGGAAAATTGTAAGATCAGCATTAGACCGTGCTCTTACATGATCATGATGATCGCCCGATTGCTGTAAAAAAAAAATCATGATTCACTTAAGCCTATGTTCGTGTGAATCCCCTATGTCAGTTTTCATTCTGAAATTAGGCCTAGACGCGTTTTCATACCGTTACATCTAGGCTTATATATATTCACAACGAATGAGTAAACATGACTATCACACCCCATAAGTTACCATTTTAAACATGTTAAACATTGATCATCATTAAATAATCGCATAGAATGATCTAGTCTACTTGTAGATATCCGACCTGCCTCAGTTAGGCCAACTGAACTCATCAGCTAACTCATCCTTCAACACCATGCATGCCAGGGGCTGTAGGCCAGCAACACCAAATATTTGTATAACATTTACACAAAGATGGACCGACGTCGAAGACGTTGGGCCGACGTTGTATAAATGTTATACAAATGTTTTGCGTTTGCTAGGATGCCTACATTTAGTGGATCAACTGAGCCTGCTCACCAGGTGGCACAGGTTCCTTTATCAGTGTTAAATGCGTGTGGAAGGTCAACTGACTGAGGCAGCTTTGTCAATCTGAGCGATTTTTGCAAAATTACAAGGTAATTAGCGGGGCCAATCTTCTGAAATGTTCATTAGTTGTGTGCTAAGAAGATAACACTGACAACATGTGACCAATTACCTGGGCATTTTTATCTATATACATGTACTAAATGTTGAATCTAGAGTAAAATATGAAGGCGTTGCCGGCCCTGTTCAAAGCATGACCAATATTTACAATAGACTAGGTCTACCAGTATACATGTAAGCCTACCTCCACCTGTCTCACCTCTTGTTTATGGACCTCCGGGACTGCGTCTTTGAGTTATTCAGAAGATCACTTAATACACCCAGGCCTCACACAGGGCTCACCTGTCATATTACAAGTGACGAAATGTTTTTGTTTACTTATTCAGAGAACACTTCCGGTTTAGGTCTAACGAGAAAGTATTCACTAGATGTCAGGTATGTAAATTATCAACACACATTTCATCTCTGATATTAATTCAAAGCAACACAATGAGGCTAAAATCATAAAAAACTGTATATATGATGAAAGCACAATACATATTATTTTACTAAGTGTATGTTATATAAAATATAAATACGTAGGCCTACTACAGTTGACATAATCTAAATCACATAATAACAAATATTTTTATGAGTAGGCCTATAATATACTGTAGTCATTGAGTCAAAAGCATACACATACACACATATGTCTGCATATACATATATATGTATATACAGACACACGAATACGCACACATATACACTTGACTCGTTTATTATGACTATGATATGACTTTAAATAATAATAATCACATACATATCTGTGCTTGGCCAGGAAACCCACACCAAGGCATTACTGCCGCTGTCATATGAGCCACCTTCAACATTTTGAGATAATTTAGTTTTGATGGATATTCATATATATGCAGAATAACAGTCAATAATAATTATTAAAATAACGTTTGTAAATATGAGCAGTCGATGAGGCAATTGCAAATAACGTACTTGGTCTCAGTAAAATTATCACTGGTGACATACATAACAGTTTGTTATGTTGCAGAAAGGATCATATAGCGATAGCAAATGTGTCTTTAAAAACAAGGAGAATCCATTTATAGAGTGTGTATGTATTTTATTCAATATACTCAGAGGGGTATTATTAAAAGCGATTACCACTTCGTGTCGACGACATATTTTCGCAAATTCATGATTCTTTTGATAAATAAATAGTTTATTTTGCCGTCTTGTGTTATAACAATGGATGTTGCTTATTGGAAAATACCAGTCACCATGATTGAAATATACCGGAAGATTACCATTTAATAGTTTATAACAGAATTTAAGTGTTTGGCATTTAAAAATATCATTTATCTTTAGTAATTTCAATGTTTTGAATATTGGTTCAGTATGTGCATTGTACTTGCTTAAAGTAATTGACCTGACAGTTTTTTTCTGAATTTTCAATATCCTATCTGAATTAAATCCCCATTTAAGAATCCCATAGTTCAAATGTTGTATTATTAGAGTGTTGTAGATAGTGAGTAGTGCATTCTCTGGTATATAATTTTTTAATCGATTTATGACGCCTACTGTTCTAGACATTTTGTTTGCAATTAAATTTATATGTTCTTTCCATGTTAAGAGTTTATCTATTGTGATACCCAAGAAATTAAAATAATCCAAGCATTCCAGTTTGATATTGTTTATAAAATTATGTAGATTTGGAATTTGTAAATTCCTTCCAGGCATGTAGAATAACATAAATTTAGATTTATTTACATTAAGTGATAACTTCACTTTTCCTCATGGCTGTTAAAGGCACTCAACGTACTCATCAATGTTGTGTTATCAGCATAAACAATTGACTTAAATATGTCACATGCATTTGATATGTCATTTGTATATATGATGAATAACAAAGGGCTTTGGGGGACACCCGTAGTTATGTTTGCCAGGGAGGATTTAACGCCATTAAATTCTACAAATTGCTCACGTTCAGATAGGTAACTTTTTAGTAAAGCTAGACAAGTACCTCTGATTCCATAGTGACGTAGTTTATGCAATAAAATGTTATGGTCTAGGGTGTCGAAAGCTTTACACAGATACAAATATACATTTATGAGAATTTCATTGCTATCCATTTTTTGAATTACTCTGTCAATAACCTCAGCTGCAACTAAATGAAATGAAATGAATCGGGCTTTAGGCCACCTTTGTGCACATATAGGCTAAACTGGGCCAGGAGAACCTCCTGAGGATGGTGAGATGATTGAGATGACACTGTCCTCCAGACACAGGATTCGAAGTTCGAGCCCTGGCGGTCTGAGGCCGAGCACGCTACCTCTCGGTCACGGAGGCTCCCCACAATACTGACTTTCACACGTGGATGGGGAAGAAACATTTTTTGTTTCTTTCAAACCGCCGAGACCGGGAACCGAACCCCTAACTCTGGCGGGAAAGGCAGCGGTGCTAACCACTACCCTAGGGCCCCCGCCTAAGCTGCAACTAACTCAGTTGAATGTTACCCCCTAAAACCGTATTGGCTACCGTAGTATAAATTATTTTTATTAAAAAAATCATGAATTTGGTTGAAAAGAACTCTTTCAAACAATTTGGAAATTGCAGGTAGGAGAGATATTGGTCTGTAATTGCTCAGTACAGATGGGTCGTCCTTTTTATGAGGTGGAATAACTTTTGCGATTTTCAATTTATCAGGGAATATTCCTGATTTCAATGATTGATTTATTATTATTGTAAGCGGTTTTGTTAGAATGTGTTTTAGTTGTATTAGTAGAGAGGAAGAAAGACCATCTTGACCACAACTGTCTTTGGGTTTCAGATTTTTTGTATACTATCTCTTCAGTAACATCGACGAAGTCGAAGTTTTTTTTTATTTGATGACTTAAGATAACTCCTAAATGATTTACTGCTTGCTATGTTGATCTCTTTGGCAAGATTTGGACCAATCTTTGTATTGTAATTAGTTTTTAAGACATGGAATTTTATCCGACTGTTTCAATTGTTTGTATAAATTATCCCTATATTGATAGAGTTAATAATACTCTTTGTGATCCAGCTATTATTTTTATGTTTATTGAATTTTACTGTTTTTGTTGGAAAATGTTTGGTTATCAAACTCTGTTATAATAGCATCAATGATGTTGTAGTTTTTGTTAGGATTTGATTTAGTGTCGTGATCTAGTTTATCGGAGATGTTTATATTCGCTAGTTCTTCTTGTAAATTTGTGATGGCGTCAGTGTCATGTTTCCTAATTTTCACTAGTTTTGGTGTTGATGGTTTCGGAAGTTCCAGATCAATGGTCATAAAGCATGGTTGATGATCTGATATATGTTTAGTTAATTATGTTTGGACCTTGTGGTCTAAACATATTGAGTTTTGTTTGGATCTCGGATGTTTTTAATCTTCTATGTCCGAGCGCTATTTTTTTATCCAATCGACTTCAAACCTGGGCACAATGATCCTTAGTTATGTGGGATTATTGCTATGACTAAGCTATGACTAAGCATTCCCAGTTGTTCTTCCGGATTTATGCAAGCTTTTCTGGATCACTAAGTGCTAATCAATGTTTGGCCAATGATGTACATTGCGGCGGCTTATAATGTGCTATTTTCAATTCAATTCAATTCAATTCGGTAACTTCTATAGCGCCTAAATCCTCGGAGATGCGAGCTCAGAGGCGCAGAATCCAAATCGACACCAGCTCAATGTCGAGAGTCTATTTCTCCCCGAGTTTTTACCCAATCGACTTCAAACCTTTGCACAATGATCCTTATGTTTGGGGAGGTGTGCTATGACTTTTCTAATTCATACGTCATGTTCTTCAGGATTTTATTCAGGATTTTCTGGATCACTATGTGGATTATTGTTGGTACAATGATGTATATGTCGGGAGAAGCCAATGAATCGTGGCCAGTCAATATAGGGACCCATTGTCAGAGGCGACACAAAGACTTGCACCCTGTACATTTAATCAATTAAAATACAGAGGCCTATATATCCTATAAGGCCAGCGTCGCAGAGGGTTGCTCAGCATTGAACCAACATTGGGTGTTTGATATGAACAGTAGAACCTTTCAAATCCCACATTTAAATATTGAACTAACAGTTGTAATTGCATCAAACACGAAACGTCGACGCAATGTTGTTTTATTGTTTGGCCAACGTCGCAGACAGTGACACAGAAAGTAGTCAGAATCCAGAAATCGAAAATTTCAATCAATATCTCATAATAAAAATAACCCAACAATATTTAAAATGGCGGCCAAAAAAACGCACAAAACGTAGTCCAAACATTACTGTTACTTGAAAAGTCACAATTCCCCTCTAGTTATATTTGGGCTATGCCCAAATATATTGATTTTACAACGGAACTTTAAACTTATTATTCTTGGCACGTTTTTGTAAGACGCTATTTCTCCCTGAGTTTTTATCTAATCAACTCGAAATTTTGACACAACATTCCCAGAGTAGTCAGGTATTCTGCTATGACTTTTCTAGGACACCCATCGTGTTCTTCTGGATCAATATATGATTTTCTGGTTCACTATACTCTTGAATGGCAAAAGACAGTTTCTGCTTACTTGTAAAGTGAGCAGATACCGCACTATGCTGCTCTTCAAATGCAAAAGGCAGTATCTGCTTACTGAGTAAAGTGAGCAGATACTGCCTTTTGGCTTGCACGGCAGTAGGCCTTAATTGGGAGCATTGTTGGTTCAATGTCGGGTGATCCTCCATTCAATGCCAAGAGGGTGAACAGGGTGCCCATATGTCCAGATCTACTCCAACAGTTAGTTTCTAGATTTCATAATAAAAATACATTTATCCAATGTTTCAATTCCGGGCCAGCGTCACAGACAGTGGCCCAGTATTGAACCAATTTTGTGTATTTGGTATGGACAGTTGAAACCTTAGAAATGCTAAAATTAAAATAACAGTTGCAATTCTATTCAAACACAAAAAGTTGAATCAATGTTGTTTTAATGTTGGGCTAGCGTCGCGGATACTGATACAATATTAAATCAACAGAGAGACAAGTGAATGTGCGTACTGTGCACCCTGGATGCGATTCCATTTGACAAACAAATATATATCTATTTAAAACTGCAAAATCTCAGGAGGGACTTCTGAAATTTGAGCCTGAAATCCGAAGTCTAAAATTACAGTTCAGAATGGCTGCCAAAAAACTCGAAATTCCAATCAATCTGTCATAGTAAAAATAACCAAACCAAATTCAAAATGGCCACCACAAAAACTCATTAAACCTAGCCCAAATATTATTGTTACTTGAAAAGTCACAATTCCTCTAGTATTCCTGATGTAACATTAGTTGTTTATCGGGATAGTTTGCACAAAAAGTTGTCTATTAATGTACCTCTTCTTTCCGATAGTCTCTATTTTGGGAAAAAAAGATTGACATGTTATCATATCAAAAAATTCACTTATTGTCTGTCTCGTATTTATATTCAATAGGTCTATGTTATAATCACCAGCCAGTATAACCTCACTGTTGAGATTATTCAATTGTGAAAAACTAGGTTCAATTCATTGTTAAATACCGAGTATTCATCATTTAATTCACAAGGAGGTCTATAAATGTTTCCCAATATTAACTTGTGTTTGCAGTTTCTTCTGGTTATTTCTAAAAACTGTTTTTCCCATATTTGGGATTCTTCACATAGCGTTATATTTTTATAATTGTATTTATTGTTCAGATGGATTACTAGACCACCATGTTGGCTACATGTTTTTCCTTGCAATATTAAAGGGACTGGCCCACGCTAAAATCATCAAAAATCGGTGATTTTATTTTGGCTTCTTAATATGACCATATGATGTAAACATGCCCATAGACTAACAGTTAGAACTGCAATTTTTTTTATTTTTCTGTGCTGCGCATTCACCAGTTAGGCTAGATATAGAGACGAAATTCCTGATTTCTAATTATTGACAACCATGTCAAAAATTAGAAATACGGGAATTCCGTGTCTATATCTGGCGAATGCGCAGCAGAAATTTTTTAAAAAAATTGCAGTTCTAGTCTATGGAGTGAGTGAGTTATTTGCAATGCCACCAAAATTGGAGAAAAATGAGTCGTTATTATCCATATTTTCTGCTGTGAAATAAATAAATATAGCATTTGCATGCAGTAGTACATGATTGTCGGTGTAAAGCCTAAAATATTTGTTTTGTTTTCAGTACTGTTATTCTGCGCAATCTGTATTTTAAACATCACAACATGGTGATAAATTATTAAGGTTAACATGATATAGAAAGCTGTTTGTTCTGTACAAAAAAATATGAGGTGCAAGCTAAACAATAATAAGCATGCACAATCGTCCAATACATATCAACGTAATGATGTATTGGAGTAAATATAGACATACCTTCACTATGTGATTGTCTCTGCATGTGGCAGATGACTTTGCCTAAATATAAATCTGTATTTAAAGTATGAAAGGACTAACAATAGTGTGGAGTGTCTTTTAGTTTATTTCTTCTTCTTCTTGATCTTTTTCGTCGCTTGTCAATTCAATATATGGAGTTGTCAACTCGATATATTGAGCTACGAGCTCTATATATTGAGTTCACAAATCGATATAATGAGTTGTGAAGTCAATATATCAAGTTGTAAACTCAATATATCGAGTTATGACAATTTAATAGAGTTAACAACTCGATATTATGAGTTGTCAACTCAATATACTGAATTGTCACAACTCATTAGATCGAGTTGACAACTCAATACATTTGGTTCACAACTCAATATATTGAGTAGTGAAGTCGATATAATGAGGTGTCAACTCAATATATTGAGTTGTCACAGCTCGATATATTGAGTTTCTTTTCTCGATATATCATGTATATTGAGCTGACACCTCAATATATTGAGTTCACAACTCAATATTGAGTTCTAAAGTCAATATATCGAGTTCTGAAGTCAATATATCGAGTTATGAAATTAGGATATCAAGTTATCAACTAAATATATATTAAATCATTATATTGAGGTTAAACAGTAATAATGCGAATTCAAACGTCGCTTCATTGGCTTCGTATAGATTTATGATCAAATATGTTCCTTATATAAATATGTTTTTATTCTAAAACTAATCTTCCTAGCTGACCAGAAGTGACAGTTCTGTAATTATCACGGGAATGCACAAATTGAAATAATAAATTTCGAAAATCCTTTGATGTTGATTGCTCAGATCTACTATTTAACGCTTAACGCTCGCGAGTTAACGCCATCCTATGTTTGTATACATTTTTGTAGAAAAAATTAATATTTTAAGTATTCAATGATCGTTCAACAGTGATCGATTTCTTATGGGGCAGTCTCAAAACCACGCTCGCCTGCAATTGAGATATAGATATAGACACTTAGTGACCGGAGATTGAACCGGATCTCGACTCATAGTCTTTAACAAGAGTTTCTATGATACCCCGGTAACATGAACTTCTGGCTGAACCCCCAGCATGCCCGGTCACTAAACCCCATCTCAATTGCATTGGGGGGGGGGGATACCTATTTCGTTATACGTTATATGCGCCTTTTCCAACCGTGATTCATTATTGGGGCTTGTAATTAGCTGGTCATCACCTGGGCCCAATTGCAGGAAAGAGTTTAACCCGAAAGATGATCTAATTCCACAAGTTAATCCTAAGAGCGGTTGCAGGAACGGGAATAAAGTTAATGTATCAGAAAATTAATGGTCTTTTAAAAGTTTAACCCTGCTCTGGAGGTGGTTTAAAATTAATACCTGTCAAGATTAACGACTTTAAAACTATGAATTATGGACAAACTAAGTTTGATATTATATTACCGAAATTAGTGCGCAATCAATATAAGAAACATATTGGATCGATTTATGTCGATCGGCTTAAAGTCACTAGCACAAACATTATAATATCCATTGATCAATTTTACTCACCTGTTTTTAAGCGAGTTCGTTCCTACATGAATGGCGCACAAACGTATGCCTACGGGCTAGTGTGAATATAGTAGACTAAAATACGTTTAGACTAGGCTTAGTAATATTATCAAGAAATAAAAAATAAAACATCATGATGGCAACAGACCTAATGTCATTTAGTGAAATATATTTCTGCGGATATGCCGACGGTAGAGCAGCCCTGGTTATGTGAGTCTGCTGTGGTAGTATACAAATGGTATAGGCTAGTGATAGCCAGTAGGTCGATGTAGCCTGTTACTAGCTCGTGTGCCATTGGTGTCACTTTTTATAGACTAACGTTAAAAAACAGCTCTAAAAAAAGACCCATACCTGTACACATCACTCTATAGTAGGCCTATAGACTACAGATTGAACACACCTGTTATGTGTCAGTGTATGAATATAAGTGACCGACAGGCCTACGTTTTTATTTAAACGAATGTAATTGTTCATCATTGGAGCTAGATATAACTACTTATAACCTTATAGTTACAGACCCTCAGGAGGACATCTGAAAAAAAAAAGTTTGTTTGAACTATTTATCTCATTCAAAATTCACGAAAGAGATATCAAATGAACATTTGGGCAAAACCCGCCACTTCTAGACTTTTCCACAAGCTAATATAAAAAAATCAACTTCTCAATAGACCTCTTTTTACAACTTTATTTTAAAATATAAAAAATATTTTTTCTTGTCCTAAAAAATTAAGATACCAAGTATAAAACATCAATTTTAATCATTTTTTTAATGAACAATTAAAATCATCAAAAAACACACAGAATACGTTACATTTTTTTATAGCTTGAACATTTACCAAAATATCTGATATGTATTGGGCATTTTTGTACAAATACTATGCAAAATAAAAACATGCACAATTAAATATAATAATGTAATTTCAATGTTTCTAAGTGTCAATGGTCTTGATACATTGCAGTATACGAGATATAAAGGTTTTTCAAAGTAGTAGTGTATTTTTCTTTTAGTTTTTTCCTGATAAGAACAGTAGTGTGTACATGTTCAATACCCTTTCAATATTGTTTTAAATAAACCTAGGCAATACAATAAATTATGCGTGTCATTGTCACCAGAATTATTGTATCTACTATTTCACTATATTTCCCCAGGCACAAAATCATTATCAGAATTAAAAGTAACGTATTCTGTATTTGTGTGTATAATGGACGTTATTACACACTGCCACATTGAATAATAGAGGTGTTTTTTTGTCTAAGCACATTTTTGATTATTTCTATAACGATATATACTGAGTTTCTGTCATTTCGTGCCTGTTAATTAATATTTCCAATAAAAATGCAAAATACGTTACCAAAATACGTTACAGAACTAACATAATTCATGTTATGATAAAGTAATGATACTAAATGTCAATATATCCAGTAAATAGCTGTATCATGCAAAGTGTGAGTGTTTTGTACTTTTGTTACGAAACAGAATGCACTATTACAACATTGTTTAGTGAAGAGCAAAATACGTTACCAAAATACGTTACCAAAATACGTTACAAAATGTAACGTATTTTGTGTAACGTATTCTGGATTTTTTTTTACTTTTGCACAATTTTAAAGCTGGGGTCAGTGGCCAGGCTAAATTTTTACTTGCTGCGTGGAGACATACCTAGTGAGTAACTAAAGTGCCATTTGTTGTTAAGCGTGCATATCACTATATCTTCAGAGTCCATGTAACGTATTCTGTTTTCTTAAAAAATAAATAGCGTCTGCTTGTTTCTATTGATTATTGCAAGAGTAGTGCTGTTAGTATCACATAATTTTGTCACATAATGTCTTTTTATATACATACCTTAGATTACATATTCATCACACAGCAAGGAACTTTGTTTGTTCTTAGAATTTTTGGCCGATAAAAACAACTAACTAACTCAAATGTAACGTGTTCTGTTATTTTGTGGCGACATGAACATTAATTCAAGTTTGCAAGGGACAATATACTACTTTTGGGAATTTCTTTTATAAATACAATTACTACTATATGTTCGTCAAATTCAAACAATTTATCTTCCAAAAACTGCACCCACTCATGAGCAGTGACCTGTCTAAGACAAAAATTAAAGCTGGCGACATGCCAAAAATGTCATTTTTATGGCATTACAGTGGTCAAAAGCACATTTTTTCTTGTCTAGGCTATGGATAACTATACATTTTCTGAAAGGTCTATGCATGACTTCAATGATAAAACTGGTTAAACATAAGTGGAGGTCACTACAAACGAGAACACTGCTGGGGTCACATGATTCTTGAAGTCGCGGGCTTTGCCCATTTGATCATTATCGCCAAAGGTGTGATTATGTCACTAAAGTGTATGCCTGTAGACAACAAAAAAGAAGGGAATAGGTCATTGCCTGGAGATATGAGAAAAAGTCGGGACTTTTTATTTCAGGGAAATTGAGTAGACCTTTGGTACTATTTGGTACAACTAGGCATAGGGAAATCATTTCTTAAAGGGTTATAATGGTCGGTAGTTAGGACAGCTTTCTTATAGGCCTATGTCAAAATAATTTTAGGGTAAAAAGGGGTATTATGAGCACCTTAACTTTAATTGGCTATTTTGGGCAAATAAATGATGTGAAAAAAACAAATTTTATTTGATCGAATGTTTGTACAATTATGTAGTAATTCATAATATCAATTAACTTAATTTAAATATAATTAAATAATTATTAAAAAAAAACAGAATTTTGAAAATATGCTCATATTACCCATGCTTGTGGAAAATATGAGCATGTGTTTTGGGGAATATGAGCATGCGTAATTACTTACCATTTCCCAATGGGGTAATATAAGCACTTTGCTAAAAAAAGGACATTCGCTAAAATGTTTATTTTATGAGTAGTTTACCAAATAGAAGTTGTACTCGTGTACCTTGATATAACCCAGATGCCATTAAAGCAGAGATGATTTTTTTTCATTAAATATAAGTGGTTGAAATGGTCTCCTCACAATCTCACTGTATAATACGTTCAGGGTATTATGAGCATCCTAAATTTTTGCATAGATATCTTGCAATAGGGGTATTATGAGCACCATGTTCGTATTGACATTATTCCAAACTGCTCAAAGACATAGGGTGCACATTGCCACCTACATTATGGAATTATTATAATTATACTTGGCAATAACCACTTGATCCAATTTTATGGGTATTTTTCATCCATTTGAAGCTCCAAATTACGTCAGCAACATCAGGTTCAAAAACACAATGAGTAGTCTATTATTAAAGGGACTGGCCCAGGCTAAAATCATCAAAAAATCGGTGATTTTATTTTGGCTTCTTAATATGACCATATGATGTAAACATGTACATAGACTAGAACTTTTTTAATTTTTGTGCCGCGCATTCACCAGTTAGACTAGATATAGAGACGAAATTCCCGTATTTCTATTTTTTGACATGGTTGTCAATAAATAAAACTCAGGAATTTCGTCTCTATATCTAGTCTAACTGGTGAATGCGCAGCTCAAAAATTAAAAAACTTTGTAGTTCTAGTCTATGGACATGTTTACATCATATGGTCATATTAAGAAGCCAAAATAAAATCACTGATTTTTTGATGATTTTAGCGTGGGCCAGTCCCTTTAACGCAAGTAGGGGAAAGTGCTGGACGCTGTTACTGGCACAAGTAAATAAATGAAGACAAAAAATTGGTCATAGGATTGTTCACAAATGAGATGATTTCGATGAGGTAATTATCTGACTTTCTGACTAACGGGCCTTCTGACAAACGGGCCTTCTGACTTATCATCCTGACTTATTTTCTGACTAACGGGCCTTCTGAGTAGTGGGCCTTTTGACTAACGGGCCTTCTGACTAAAAGGCGGACACCGACTGTCAGTATGAACAGAATGGTATGTGGGATCAGTCCTACTAACGTTATACTTTGTCGCCGGCGCCACATATAGGCTACGATAATGATACAATAGGGCCTACTACATGTGTGAACCCCTCAGAGAACCCAGTACAGTGAGTGACAACTATAATACAGGGGCATGTTGACCACATGACAAATGAAATGAATGTGGTTTTATGCCAACTTTGTGCACATAGGCTAAACTGGGCCAGGAGAACCTCTTGAGGATGGTGAGATGGATGAGATGACACAGAATGACCAAATAACAATGGATCAACAATACGGTTTATCCAGGGGTTTATAAACCAATTTTCAATGGCAAATAAAAGCTTCAATATTCAGACTATAAAACGCATAGTGGCTAAGGACTATTATAATATGATATTATAATATGATATTATAATATTATATAGGCCCCTAATAATATTAGATTATTTTAACTCTAATTGAACTCTTCCTTAATAACATGAATGAATGAGGTTTTAGGCCACCTTTGTGCACATAGGCCTATAGCCTAAGCTGGACCAGGGGGGAAATCTGGAGGATAGTGATATGACACTGCCCTCAGACACGCTCGCCTGCAAATGAGATATAGATGGGGACACTCAGTGACCGGAGATTGAACCGGATTTCAGACTCATAGTCTTCTACGATAACATTCAACCTCTGGCTGAACCCCCAGCATGCCTGGTCACTAAAACACCATCTCAATTGCATGAGAGCGTGCCTTCAGACATTGGATTCGAAATTCGAGCCCTGACGGCCTGCGGCCGTCCTTAAAACATATCACCGGTTTAAACACCCCTGTTAAATTTACCTCCTCCTTAAAAATCTCCTGCTCACGATTGTCGAAATAATTCAAATCTTATCATGGGCATTGCGACAATTTTGAATTGCATACGAAACATCAATTGCATTACGGCATGTAACGTTAGTAGAGGGGTGGGAGGTTGTGTAATGTCATCGCTGGTAAATTATATAGGTAACCTGTCGTTCACCATACGGTCGCTTTTTAGGTGCATTTTGGCGTGTGGCCTACGTGACAATAATCACGACTATCGTGCTTTTCCATCGGAGAAGATTTGTTGGCACTAATCACACGAATTAAATTAGGCTAATTGATGGAAATCAATTAGTTAAATTTAAATGCCATTGGTCACCCTCTGAGCCACAGCAGATTTGTCAATGCCAAGGTAGCCTGCATCACCATCGACATACATACGAGTATACATACACATGATTTCTGCTAATATGTAATAGCAGGGGCATCGGAAACTATTATTTATTGATCCAGCTTATTCAGTGTCTCTATTCAGTAAATACAATATGAGTGACACAGACAGTTAGTTTAACCATTTAAAAAACCCCATTAATTGGTACTAGTACATGTATACGTTCCTGAGAGCGATTCAATAAATAATAGAGGATCTACATGTTTTCCTAGAAACTGTTACCCATTTTATTTAATGTTATGACATCCATGGGCACCATGAAACTTTAATTTTGTGACGTCATAAGATTGAGTAGAACAGTGACTTCACAGAGCTTTAAATATAAATTGTGACGTCACCAATATAACACCGTGGCCTGAGTAATTATGTTTGTAAGTGACATGGTTGAAGTCTGTAGGCGAGGCGATCTGAGGGATTCTATAATTTTAAGCACTAATTTCGGTAATCTATCAAGCTCGGTTTGTCCATAATTCATAACTTGTGGAATTAGATCATCTTATGGGTTAAACTCTTTCCTGCAACCGAACCCTGGGGCCTGCATCAAGTTATGTGTCCACTTTATCACCGTTAAACAAAGGACACATGAATACTGTCCCACACTACAATCATACTACAATCATTCACCACCATCTACTAAATGAAATGATAAATAGATAAACTATTTTTTGGGCGTTCATTATGACATGAACAAACGATTTATTAATTACAATTTCACAAACACATATTCTACAGTGAACTTTATTTCACAAAATATGTAAAATCGACATGTATTCATGTCCTCATTGACCCTCAATGTGTTGGTCGCATCCATAGTCGTGCAAATTATTTTAACCACTTGAAGTTGTGGTCGTGTTAGTGAGACATAAGTTAAGTGGATAAAAAATAAAATGTATTACTATGAGCGCTCCAAGGGTTAACATTATTAGGCAGTTGGCATTATTATAGTATTTCACGTTATGTCTTCCGTAACACCTGACACTTCTTACAGTAAGATAAACAACATCTCCAATGACATGTAGTTTGAACAACAACGTCTTGCTGATGAACATTAATATCATTATGACCCTTTTTTATGAATGCCCCGGTCTCCCCTGGATAAGTTCCTGTTAGAGGCCTGTCCCAGTTATCCCCTACCTAGAGGGAAGGATCATGACTTTAGTTAAATCTGTAACTATTTTTTATCTATATTATTATTAAAATATAACATAAAAGTGGACTTGATGTTAATAATAACATTTATACATATGCGTATAGGATCTCAACAATAAAGTATGTTTTAATAACTTGTGAGTCGTCACAAATGTCGGCCTATCCGTATTATCGATACACACATATCCAAGTAAGAATAATAGAACAACAATATTATTAATCACGAACCCCAAACATCCATCATTCTCCAAGTATATAAAGAACACATTACACAAAATATGTCACACATACCAATATATATATATATATATATCAATAAAATATCAACAAAATAATAAGCCATCATTGAATCATTTAGAAATATATAGTGCCTAGGCTGTTTAGTTTCTGATAAATATACCTCAGTAGGCTACTTACGAAAGCTATGTTTATCACAACACTAACTTTGTTTTGTAACTTAAAAGTTATGTTTACCACAGTGTCGAGTGGCTCCAACAGCTCTCTGTATAGATGGGGGGTGGGGGGGGGGGGGGGTAGTCATCACAGCAGTTCAGTTTCTGCCACGCCAGGGGCATTATTGTGGCACATGCGCCTACGTGAGAGTAAGCCACGTTAATTTCACTTATCTTAAAATTTTAACTGGTCCCTAGACATGCAACCTCACATGGATGGATGTCATGTCTTGCTTCTGGCTGGTTGTGTTGTGTACAGAAGACACTGTTTGGATGGGGGCCGTGTATAAAATTATGTGCTTAGAATCTGCGTCCAGCGCAGCTGTAAAGACTGATGGCCTTTAATAATCCCATGGAATCAGACACAATATGCATGTTGTATATTGTAATCATTATCAGCACTGCACAATTCAAACTTTCTATTTGGTCCCTGTTCTAGCACATACATTATTATTAAAATCTCCATGTGTATAGTCTATAACATAATTACGTGCGTAAAATAATATCATATTGTAAGTAGAACAGCATTATATGTAGCCTACCGGTTTAAGTTATTGCCAGTTGAAAAAAAAAAATTCAATCAATCTTAATTTAGGCCAATATCCCCCAACTTTGTTTGGTAGGAGCATTGACATTGACCAGAAAAACATGTATTAGGCCTATTTATTTCTCTTTTTGCTGAAGATATGGCTCTAGCTGTGGGATGAGCTCAGTTTAAGTCTTGAGTATTTATAAATTCGAATGATTATAACCGTAGACTGTTTCTGGTTATTCCCAGTTGACTCTCTGTACCGTACTCGGAGCGGTGCTTTCTGTGTACATAATTAAAGGCACATCACACTAATAATGTCTCTGGGCACATGTCACGACAGGCCCAGATGTAGACCTATACACTGCTTCTATGCACATTTCACTGAAATATAACATTTGGTTCACACAAGGACGGATATATGAGACTAGAGGCCATTATCAAAAATATAACTTCCGATAAACTGAATGGTTAAGAGCAAACGACTATATTTATCTCATTCTCTATGCTCCAGTGATTCAAACCCAGGTAGTCTTCCACTTGGAAAAAAACATATTTCAAGCCACAAGGTCAAATGACTATATGGCTACAAAGTCATATATGAATTTGTCAACAAATGAAGCTAGAAACAAGTGTAATACCTCATTTTCATGTAATTTTTACTGGACAATCCATTTCTAAAATTATTTTGTTAAAAAATCAAGGTGATCTTCAAGGTCAATTTCAAAGTCAAGTAAGAGAAAATATCTTTTTTAACAAATAAGGCTAAGAACGTATGTAGTACTTTTTTCATGGTATTTTAACTGAAAAAATCAAATTATGGCATTATTTTGTTGATTCAAGGTCATCTTCAACATGTTCAAGGTCAATTTTACTTCAAAGTCAATTCCGAGGTTCAAAATGTGAAAAAATGATTTTTAACTAACATAAATAGCAAAAAAAGGGTATGAATGAATGAATAGATAAAACTTCTAATGCGCCTAAAACCCTGTATAACAAGCTCAGAGGCGCTTCAAACCAAATCATAGTCAAAAATCATGTTCAGGGTCAGTCAAAGTCATCAAAATAGGAGCAACATGATGTCAGACTATTAGGATGGGAAACAAGATGCAAAGAAGTGTGTCTTTATTTTTTTGCGGAAGATGGAATACGTCTCAGCTGATCGTACTTCTGCAGGAAGGGAATTCCAGAGGTATGGAACAACAACATAGAAAGCACGAGAACCAGCCTTGGTTTTAGAAGAGCGAAGTCTAATAAGCTCTCTAGCTCCTGAGGTACGGGTTCTTTGTTTTTCTGATAATGACAGTAACTCTCGAAGGTAGACAGGCTGATTAGTATGGAGTGTTTTATAAACCAAAGTGTTAATTTTGAAATCAATTCTGTACTTGATTCTGAGCCAATGCAACAAATGGAGAACAGGTGTTATATGGCAGAACTTAGATGTCTTACATACGACTCGAGCTAATGAGTTTTGCACTCGCTGTAACTGTTTCATTTATTTGTCATCAACATTAAAAAGGAGAGAATTGCAGTAATCTAGTCGGCTGGTGACTAAGGAATTTGCAATCATTTTAGCGGTGTCCATAGAAAGGTGTCTTCGGATTCGCCTCGAATCACGAATATGATAAAAGCAGGATTTACAGATCTGTCTAATATGATGATCAAATTTAAATTCACTATCAAAGGTGACTCCGATGTTACGTGCCGAAGAAGCTGGTGATGTATCATGATCTAAAATAGAGGTAGGAAAAAGAGACAGAATTTTTTTTCGCTGTTGCTTAGTGCCAATCAACAATAATTCAGTTTTTGATGGATTTAGTTTTAGCTTAGCGTTTGTCATCCAGGCCTTGATATCATTTAGGCATAATTTCAATTTCTCCATCGAAGCAGTCGCATCCTGTACCGATATCCCCAAGTATACCTGAGTGTCATCAGCGTACAGTTGGTGGTTCACTAATGAATGTTTTTTAATTATTGAGGATAGAGGTGTAGTGTACAGCGTGAATAGAATTGGTCCAAGTACTGACCCCTGAGGAACATCGAACTGTATGGTGTAACTATCAGATAGATTTTCACCTATCTTGACCGTCTGTCCTCTATCATATAAATATGACTGGATCCAGTCCAACGCTATACCAGAGATGCCAAACCAGGATGAAAGAAGTACGTCTTCTTAATGCCATTTTGACTGAAAATCCATTTATGCTACTATTGTGATGATTAAAGGTCATTTTCAAGTTCAGTGTGTCAATTTCAAGGTCAGGTAAGCAAAAATATGATTTTTATGAAATAAAGCTAGGAGCAAGTGTGCTACCTTTTTTATGTGATTTTGTCTGGAAATCTCTTTCTGATATTATTTTTGTGATTTGAGGTGATCTTCGTGGTCAAATGGTCAATTTCAAATACAAATATGATTTTTAGCAGATATGCGCAAAAATGGAGCATAGTTAAGTATGATTTTGACTGGATAATTAAATTTTTGTTTGTTTAAATGATTAAACATGCTCAATGTGAAGAGATCAAGCGACGAGAAGGCGTTAACCCTTACAGCGCGGGGATCGACTTTAGTCGTCAGAATCTGACGTCTGTAGACGTCAGATTCTGACGTCCAAAGTCGATCTCAAGACTGTAAGAGTAAAAATTTCTAATGGCCGTAGACCCATAACATAGGTATTCAAATGAACCGAGAAGAGCTAAAAACCCTTTGATTGCGATGTTTTATTACAAATTAATTCAGCGCTTTAAGGGTTAAAGGACAATTAAAAGGGGGTAAAGGACAAAGAAAAGAATTTGTTAAAAATCATATTTTCGTTTAAAAAGACGTACTACACTTCTTTTTGTGTTTATGTTTGTTAAAAATCATATTTTCACATTTTTGCCCTCGGAATGGGCTTTTTGATGATCTTGAAGTGAAATTAACCCTCAAGATGACCTTGAAGCACCAAAATAATATTATATTTTGAATTTGTCAGTCCATATACCATGAAAAAGAGGTATTACACACGTTCTCAGCCTTATTTGGTAAAAATTGATATTTATCTTACTTGACTTTGAAATTGACCTTTTGACCTTGAAGATGACCTTTAATAAACAAAATAATTTCAGAAATTTATTGTCCAGTAAAAATTAAATGAAAATGAGGTATTACACTTGTTCCTAGTTTTATTTGTTAGAAATTAATATTTGACCTTGTAGCCATAAAGTCATTTGATCCTGTGGCTTAAAATATGTTTTTCTCAGATGGACGACAACCTGGGTTCGACTCACTGGAGCATAAGGAATGAGATAAATATAGTCGTTTGCTTTTAACCATTCAGTTTATCAGAAGTAATTTCTAGACCACTTATTTGAATTGGCCTCTAGTCTATATACCCACCAATGGAAAAAGGCACTTAATAATCGGATGATGGATAGGGCCTACAAAAAATAGGCCTATTCTGGAAAGCGCATTATTTGATAAAATGTGTAGGCCTACACTATTTACAAAATATATTACCCAGTAGGCCTACAGTTGGCCTTCTGATTGAATGATGTCCATCACAATTTCCCAACAATGCACTTTTGGCACTCGAATTGGTAAACTGTTACTAGAAACATTCCGAGGAAATAACGAGATGCAGACAGTAACAATTGAATTGGCAATGTCACGAGATGCATAAAACATTGAATTTTTTTATCTATCGTTAAGAGTTAACGCTTTAAATATCTGCAACTACAATAGCCTACTTGTCACACAATATCATAAAAACATATAATGGTACATACAAGCAAATCCCAGCTTTGTACAATGAAGCAGAATTGTAAAATACATCAGGTATCACCTCCACATAAAAAACATGTGGAAACAAACCACAAATTAGCATCAAATCATTAAGCATGAAACATACGCAAGCACATGAAAAAATACTTTTAAGATGATTCGTAAAAAACATTATAATACATGCATGTATGTATTATATATACATGTAATAATCTAATCATTAGACATACAGAACACCTTATTCACCGTCACGGTAATAGGTTAGCGCCGCCGCCTATCATACCTGGGATCGCGGGTTCGTCTCCTCTGTATTCAGGTTTTAAAGAAATGAAAAGGCTTTGTCTATTTGTAAAGATATATTGTGGGGAGAGCTATTGTGTATGACCTTGAATGCTACAGGGCAAAACACACCAACGCGACGTCACGTTGGTTTATTAAACACACTATTTGATTTTTGCCAAAACATACCAGCGCGACGGCGTAGACGAGCGTGATGGGCAACGCGATAAATTTCAAAACTCTTACAATTTTGCTGCGCTTCGCGCCGGTTTTTGCGTCACTGACCTTGCAACAGAGGAAAACGTCTCACATTTCGCTTTGTTCGTCGCGTTGGTGTGTGGACAGTCACGCGATTTTCGCTTCTGCTGTCACGTCACTCGTTGCATGCCTAATCGCGCTCGCGTTGGTGTGTAGCTCAAATTTCTAATCTAGCTGTGTCTGATCGAAGCACCCGGCAGTGTCTGGTCGGTGCATATCGCCATCTTGCCAGTTTTTCCTGCTACAGTTTAGCCTGTAGTCCTATATGTGTACAAAAATGGCCTATTATAACGCCCCATTTAATAATTTAAAGTTACATAATTTAATACATAACGTTAGTATTAATGTAAACATCACATGATCCCCAGCAACGATGTGTGCTAAAATATCTCTACATCACCAAAAAATAAGATTTTTTATTAGGCCTAAATGCAAGGACGAAATATCCAGACAGACGTACTATCTACTCTTGTCCTGGTGAATTTTCCGTGGGTATTTTTCTCCTATTTGGATCTATAACTGCAAACTCATATCAATCAATGCAAATTAAACATGTGACCATATAACTATATAACAACATATAATTACTTGATTACCTGATCATCAATCACTATAATGTTTGAACAATTTCAGTGATAATTAGGTCTATCATAGGCCTTATTTTTTTAACTTGATTGAAAACGGGTATGGATACATAGGCCTACGAGCATAGCAGGACCAGGATTTTTCTACAGATCTGACTAGATACAGTTACAACGTATTGACATCAAGATATTATGCCATGCAACCAATAATATCAACGGCCTTTATTTGCATTTTCCCTTCTATATTCGTCAGCTAATTTCTTTGCTCCAACACCATAGAGTCTGAATATGTCATCATATGCACTGAAACAAAATGGATAACCCCAAAATAGAATGGATATTACTCAAAAGATGTTAAGCTTGTAATAAGATGATAAGTGTAAATTAAACATAGGCTACATAACCCTCTTACTATTCAAAAAATATTCAAACACATTTACGATATAGTGTAAGAATTAATTATAAATGATGCAAGAAAAATGATGTAGAACTTCTAAAATAATGCTATGTACATCGTTTGTATAGTTGTTATGTAATAATTGTAATAATTGTATTACATTTTAAATAAATACATCATAATACATTACAGGGGTATATATAGGCCTATTAATGCAAAACTAAAAGCATCGCCACTAAGTTGATTTTTTTCAATATTGCTGCCGCCAATTGTTTTGTTTCGAAAGGATTCTTCCCAAAAGATCGTGCGAAATTCATCACGTCAAATTTGAATGCAACATAACCAATTACGGTTCAGAATTAAAGGGACATGCCCAGGTCCAAAATCATCAAAAAAACGGTGATTTTATTTTAGCTTAATAATATGACCATATGTGAAAACATGTCCATAGACTAAAACTGCAAACGTTTTTTTATTTTTGTGTTGCCCATTCACCAGTTAGGCTAGATATAGAGACGAAATTCCTGATTTCTAATTATTGACAACCATGTCAAAAATAAGAAACACGATTTTTTGATGATATTAGACCTGGGCATGTCCCTTTAAATTAACAATGCCAGTATCGTGTTCACAAGCTCTTTGCCCTTATGTTGGTTTTCTTTGTCCGTATCTACCCTTGCACACATCGTCTCCTGCCAGCAAGTACGAGACGATAAACCAATGCTGGGGTAATGCTGGACCAACATTACAAACGTTGGATCAGCATTACTCTATAATTGGTCAACGTATCGTGTTAGCTGTGTTAGCCTACTTGTTTATACGGGCGCATCAACTCCTGAAGTATCGAAGGGAAGAAGAAAATTACACAGTATTGATAACTAACCACCAAATTTATTAAATAAAAATGGAAGTAAATCTCCGTCCATACTTATTTTCCTGTTTCTTTTTATGATGTAAAATATATATTGTTTTTAATGGGATGAGTGTCATAATTACTCATCATTAAAATATATAAATATAAAAATAAATTTAGTTTTAATATGGTACCGTAAAATCATAGAGTAGAAAAAACATACGTTCCAACCCCCAACACCGGAAGACAGCACTGAAAGCGATTTTATGTTTTCGGGAGAGTCGACCATCTTATCGATCTTTGCTACTACTAACTTAAGTGAAATAGATAAATCTGCTCACGAAATATCGGCATGAAAATGGACACTTCAGTTGATTTATTTCAACATGGATAAATCTACCGCGTCAAAACAAAATCGGAAATACAATATTAGCGAATAAATCATTTCAATAATTATTTCACCTTCTTAAATATTGTCATCTAAATCTACGATATTCAACAAAGTATTTTGAAATAGTGTCCTGCTTTGTAAAAAAATCATTTTAGGGATATCCTGCTTTCTCAGAAAAATAAGAGCAGGTTAGAAAGCAGGACACCTATTCAATATACTTTGTTGGATATCGTAGATCTTGAAGGCCCCATTTAGTCCCCAGGTCTACTCTGCACAATGTCATATTTCATACTATTTTAGATGACTTTTTAAATATTAGAGTGCTCAGCTCCCATTTTTAAATCACTGGGAACGATTTTCCCCAAGGCAAAAGTAGGGGGCGGAGCTAATTCGTGACGTCAAACGGTGGAGACATGTCTGGCTTGTTATAAATATATGTACATGTACATGTAGCTGATGATGTATTGCATGATTTTATAAAACTGAACAAAGTCAACACGGAACGCCGGTCCAACGCTGCCTGAATGCAGGTGCAGCACTAGAATTGATGGCCATCACCGCTCCCGCTCCTGGCCGGCGTCTATCATTCACTCGCCCCTTGTTCACCCTGTCGATGCGGGCATATTGAAATGAATAGAAATCTAGTTCAGCTCATGTACAAATACAAGAAACATGAAACATATACCCGATGGAGTTTCAATGTTAATTCAGATTCAATAAGGGGCGGTTTTTATGTGTGAAGTCATGAGGTGGGAGATCCGCCCAGCCCAATAAATGTGCACATTTACAGTTTTTATTTTTGAAAATAACTGATAATTAATGGACTAAAATAATCTGCTAAGGTATGATATAGTTCATAGTGATATATACTTTAATTTTATTGATGAGCTGAAATCACCTCACAGGGCCTTTGGGTATACTATTTGAGCAGGTGAAATAACTTTCATGTAGGCTATTGGACAATAAAGTATTTTCAGATAATCTGACGTGGTGGGTTTATCGATGTTGAAATAAATTCAACAAAAGTGTCAATTTTCATGCGATATTTCGTGAGTAGCCATCTATTACACTTTAGGTACAATTAGGTATTTCAATTCCTACATGTGTTTTCAAGGTGGTACAACAGCTATTCATAGAATATCTAAGCAAACAATAGAACACTTTTAGCATAATTAAATATGCGAAAACTGTGAATTAATGGTCGTCATATGACCTTGTTGACGGTTCATTTGAAGGCAGGACACCATGTTAGAAACTTCAAAGAGTATCACGCATGGCACCATGCTAGAAACCATGTTAGAGTATTTAATGACAAGTCTACAGAGGGGAATGTGAAAAATGAATAAAATTCTTCAGTTTGACAGAAAGTTTTAATCAATTCGCGGCGGCGTATGCGGCGGTGGAGAAATCCCAGCAAACACGAGGCGTTGGCCCAATGTTGGGCTGATGTTAGCTCATCGTCTACGATGCTGGCCAAACACCAGCCCAACATTGGGCCAACGCTTCGTGTTTGCTGGGATGTCAAACACTATAATCATCCCGATAGCTGAAGATCATGCAATAAAAACCGAGTGATAGATTCATACAAAAGATTTGCACATACTCACCTTATAGATATTTCACAATCCGTTAGGTAGTTTAGCTCACCATCTAAATTAAACAATCTATTCTCTTGTGTGATTTCTTCTCTTAGCTTCATCGTGCATCGTTTTGCTGTAACCAGTCCAAAGTTCTCTGAAGTTCCCTGTGGTGTAACCCAAATTTGTATGTGCAATTTAGTTAACCTCCTTTGAATTGAATAAATATACAATATTCCCCTGTGTTTTCAGTCTCCTCTTTACTTTACATTGTAATTCCGCTTTGTCACATGAATAGGCCTAACGTATATGCTGGTCGCCCACTTGTGACCGTTGGCATTGACGTTTGGTCGGGCCAACTCTCCCTGACAGGGCCTCCTATACATCGTCACATAAAAAAATCATCCTTTTCGATCAGAACAGACTTTACGCTAGGCATATATCAGCCTGAAGGTCAACTGATTACATTTGGTCAGCTTTTCCAACGCAGATGCATAGCCTATGTCATATATCTGGTCATTATTACCAAAGGCAAAGGCCCTAATCATGCTAATAGGCCTGCCAAGCTCTCGATTTTACGCTACGACAAGTGAGAATAAAATAGCGACCTACATATTTCTATTATCTATTATCTTTCCTGCCTATTGTCTAGGTGCTGGATAGGCCTACTAGTATTTATTTTCCACAAAGACAGTTTACATCATGATAATTATAGCTTTTTGTAGTGCTCTAGAGTGTCTTGATCAGTTTATGCACAACAAAATAGGCCTATTGACAGAAATGTTATTCATTTCTAAATTTCAAATTACACCGGTACAAAAAATTCTAACAGGTTTCATAATTACATGTTGGATGTAGGGGCATTTTTTTATTTTGAAGAAAAAGAGTTAACCCTTTAACCGCCAAATTATTCAATTTGAATCTTCACCCACTTGAAGTTGTGTCTCGCTGACGCGATCCACAACTTCAAGAGAGTGAAAATTATTCAGATTTGACAAAATGGAGGTCAACTCTTTTCAAATCTTGTTGGTTGATGTCACATTTTACGTTTAACATATTAAAAATGTGGTACCTAATGTGCTAATAAAACATTAAATCCCGAATATATGCGGCACCGGCGGTTAAAGGGTTAAATAGTATGGTGGTGATCATAATCTTACGTCAACTACGTCTTCTTCTTGATGAAGGCCCGCTTTCATAAAGTGCTTTATTATCTTCATTCGAGACTCGCTTGCCATGAAATAGTAAAACCATATTTTGCCATTTGTCGTATCCGGGAAGGGCTTGTTCAGATCTTTCGCAAGTTTAATATAATCGAAGCACAGTGGCCACATGAAGCAAAACGTAGTGTTAACTAATCCGTCAATAATCACATCTACAATAAAGAAGTTAAAATTATATATAAATGATTAATTGATACATTTGCTACTATACAGCTCAATTAATCTAGTAATTCTAGGCCTATTTATTTGCCTTGTCGCAATTCATTTCATATAGGCTCAAAATACTATCAGGCCAATTAGCAGTTATAAATCGATCTATTTCACGTTTTTTCTCACTATAGTAAGCTAAAAAAGACACTTAATTAGGAAGCCACTCATCAGGCTGTGTTTGTTTACACTGGATAACATGGCTAATATGATTCTTAGTGTATGTGCAGGCTGGCACCAACTGTGACTTCAACCATAATTTTCAAACAAAAAAAAGCGAAATATTCTTTCAGACGCTAATATTAATGATCCTAATCAGTATCCCAGTAATGGTCTACCTATTTGGCACGGTTTACCCGATATCAGGCCAATCAAGGTAACTAATAGCTGATTTACGGTCATTTTGAATTCGATATAAACTAGTTAAAAACTTAGGGTGCATCCTCCCCCGAAACCTCAAATTTGGTTTTATAGTAATGGATTAACATCTAACACAGTTGGGCATGTGAAAGTAAATAATGGCCGATAGGGGGCCATTTTGAGGTTGATCGAGTCAGAATTTTTCAAGATGCATCCTCATCTGAAATCTCACATTTCATTCTATAGTAATCGTCTAGCTATCTAGCACGGTTTACCAAATATCGGTCATGTGAATAATGGCCTAAAGGCGGCCATTTTGAATTTGATCAAGTTGAAATTTTTCAAGATGCATCCTCAGCTGAAATCTCACATTTCATTCTATAGTAATCGTCTAGCTATCTGGCACGGTTTACCAAATATCGGCCATGTGGAAGTGAATAATGGCCTAAAGGCGGCCATTTTGAATTTGATCAAGTTGAAATTTTCCAAGATACATCCTCAGCTGAAATCTCACATTTCATTCTATAGTAATGGTCTAGCCATCTAGCACGGTTTACCAAATATCGCCCATGTGAAAGTGAATAATGGCCGACCGGAGGCCATTTTGAATTTGATCAAGTCAAAATTTTTCAAGATGCATCCTCTCCTGAAATCTAACAATTTGTTTTATAGTAATGGTCTAGCCATCTAGTACGGTTACCAAATAACAGCTATGTGAAAGTGAATAATGGCCGATAGGCGGCCATTTTGAATTTGATCGAGTCAATTTCAAGATGCATCCTCTCTTGTAATCTCACATTTTGTTTTATAGTAATGGTCCAGCTATCTAACACGGTTTACCAAATATCAGCAATGTGAAAGTAAATAGTGGCCGATAGGCGGCCATTTTGAATTTGATTGAGTTGAAAGTTTTTAAAAGGCATCCTCTCCCGAAACGTCACATTTTGTTTTATAGTAATGGTCTAGCTATCTAGCACGGTTTACCTGATATCAGGCCTATCGAGGTAAATAATGCTGATTGTCGGCCATTTTAAATTCGTAAGTTAAAAATTTTCAGGGTGCATCCTCCCCGGAAAACTCACACTTTGCTTTATAGTAATCAGGTAATGGTCTAGCCATCTAGCACGGTTTACCAAATATCAGCCATGTGAAAATGAATAATGGCCGAAAAGGCGGCCATTTTGAATTTGATCAAGTCAATTTTTTTCAAGATGCATCCTCATCTGAAATATCACATTTCGTTTTATAGTAATGGTCTAGCCATCTAGCACGGTTGACCAAATATTGGCCATGTGAAAGTGAATATTGGCTGATAAGCGGCCATTTTGAATTTTATCGAGTCGAATTTTTTCAAGATGCATCCTCTCCTGAAATCACACATTTTGTTTTATAGTAATGGTCTAGCCATCTAGCACGGTTTACCAAATAACGGCCATGTGAAAGTGAATAATGGCCGATTGGCGGCCATTTTGAACTTGGACGAGTTGAATTTTTTCAAAATGCATCCTCTCCTAAAACCTTACAATTGTTTTATAGTAATGGTGTAGATATCTTGAGCGGTTTTTATGATATTCCACAATATCAGGCCTGTCGAGGTGAATAATGGCCGATAGGCGGCCATTTTGATTTTTATCAACTTGAATTTTTTCAAGATGCATCCTCTCCTAAAACCTTACAATTTATTTGTTATTAATGGTGTAGCTATCTTGAGCGGTTTTCATGAAATTCCGCAATATCAGGGCTGTCGAGGTGAATAATGGCCGATAGGCGGCCATTTTTAATTTTATCGACTTGAATTTTTTCAAGATGCATCCTCTCCTGAAACCTCACAATTTGTTTTATAGTAATGGTGTAGCTATCTTGAGCGGTTTTCATGATATTCCGCAAAATCTTTCAGTCGGATTTACCGATGTTATAAATTAGGTCAAATTGCTGGGTCAACTTCAAGGTCAAGGTCCAAAAACCTGAAAAGGCACAGCTAGGGACCTTAGAGATCATGTATGTGCAATATGACTGTCATCAGTCCAGTACTTTTCGAGATCTGCTCCGGAAACGAAGTGCGCGTCAAAACGTCTAAATAGGTCATAGTTCTGAACCAGAAGTAGGTCAAAGTTCAAATACCCCAAAAGGCACAACTAGACCCCCTAGGGGTGTTGTGTGTAAAATTTGAAGACAATCGGACAAGTACTTTCAGAGATATGCTCCGGAAACGAATTGTTTACGGACGTCCCAACGCCGTAACATCATCATTTCCTCCTCTGCGACCTTGCGTATTTAATTCAGATTAAAAATATTTTAAGCTGTCCATTATCCACCTGAAAGTGACCAACATACCAAAAAGTGTTATCCTAGCTTATTTTCTTACAAAGTTATAGGCAAAAGAAGAGGCAAAAAAACAACGGAGGTAGAATCCATAGCTCCCTCCGTCTCACCTACGGTGACGGCGGGAGCTAATAATAGGCACTTGTATCAGATTTAGCAGCATTTAACGCAAAATACATTTTTAATATCATTATGCTGATCAAAGCGAGTCAACAGAAAAACGTCACAACATGGATTTAATTTATTTAGTTAGGGGGCCTAAACAGTCATTTAATTGTTTTCTTCAAAAAGTGAGCCTCATTAGATTATTTTGTTCACCACTTGTGAGGCCTTGAATTATTCATTTAAAAATGTCCCCCCCCCCCCCGATAATATCAAACTGGTGGCTCTCTAATTGCACCACGTATAGACACCAATACACCCATACTAGTATACCTTCTATAGGGCCATGTAGTAAAAATAACTTCTTACCTTCGGAAAAATCTTGGCTTCCCTTCGGAGAATTCCTAAGCATAAGAATTAATTACTATTAACGATACTGATTTAAAAGGACCCCGTGGGATGAGACATTTTCAATTTTGTCAATTTTTAAAATTTAATTTATGTAAAGCTACAGAGCCTACTGGTCTTAACTAAAAATACAAAAAAGGCAAAAAACAATTTTAAAGCACCGATAAAGAGTGAATTATTTATATTTCCAGTTAGTATATTGCCATGTGAACAAAACAAGTCAGCAATATACAGCACTTTACACCACATATTCCCACGTCTTGGGCGGAGAGATCAAAGCAATCGCCGCTAATTGGTGTCTTTTTGTCAGGACATGGGGGGGGATACACCTACAACACTGATTGTCTGCCCAGCGATGGGCCGAAGGCGTCAATATGTGGCCCAACGCTGTAGGATCATTCAACCGTCCTTAAGAAAGTGTTTAGGTGAACAAAAAGTTTGTTTGGGTTTTAAGCGCTTCATAGAAATGTTGATAAAAAAAATATTTTTAAAAATCTAAAAACTCTGAAAAAAATAAAATCATGATCTGGGGGATACACTACTTCATTACAAAACTAAAAACGAAAATTGATGTCATCCCAAGGAGCTGCTTTAACATAACACACTACATTAAACATGTAAATGTCAAGTTGAATGAAACAATCGTTACAATCATCATGATCATGCAATTTATTTTTTAAAATAGAAATACAAAAATAAATATATATTACAGGAAGCAGTTTGTTGAAGAAGAAAACAATTCTCAAACTACTAAATCTATAGCATGACGTGACAAGCTGTGACTAATCCTGATAAAAGGTGCAAATTAATGTTAGATTATTTTTAGTACATTTTGCGGAGAGAAAGTGAAATTAAAATGAAATATAAGTATTTTAAATTACGACCAACCTTTCCAGCACGTCATGTAGTCCTATTTTAGAATCAAATACTCTTTGTTTGATAAATACTTTGAAAACTGCATAAAACACATCAAATATATTTCAACATTATCATGTGGGTACCCTGCTATACAGTCTAATGCTACCGTATTAAACGTGTATACTAATACTATAGTAGCTTCCCAGCAGACCCAAGACGTTGAACCAACATTAAAACAACATTGGGTCAACGTTTTGTGTCTGCTGGGTTAGTTGACATGCTGATATCAATAACAAGTTTTATCATTTTCAGATTGTATTCCGCTAATATTAATTAGTCTATATATGCAATTCAACTGAGAGATCATTAATGTAATATCTCCTATAAATTCAAGTTGTGTTAATAAATTTAATTGTGAGGATTAACGAGTTGTTTGAGAAATTCTCACGTGCTATAGTTAAGCGAATCTTCCCCAGATGTCTATGTGACTCAGCATATTCTATGGAGTCTGCCATGTTTCCATAACCGGTCAACATCATGGCATAATTCATTAATTTATTGCCATTATGCACAGAAAAGACCGGGAGACTGGAACAGTAACCTAAACACAGGAAAAAAACACCGTGCATGTTACTTAACCCCGTTGCGGTACGTGTGTCACCATTGAATAAACATAGTATTTCCCTGAAATGCACTCCTGTGTCAATTATAAAGATCCGGGCTCAGGTCTAAATCATTACAATATTGTGCATGATATATATTTTGACGAACTGCTGTGATAATATGATAAATGCCAAATACAATAAAAACATTTAAACAATATTTACAACAACGTACAAAACTGGCATTCATTTTTTCAAACGTTGGTTATATAAGAGGAGTAAGTAGTAATGTGACGTATATCGGATTGTTAAGAATATCATAGAAAAACTACGTTTGAAGCCGCCCGTGCGAAACAAGTGCGGTACCATCAGAAATCCAGAATGATTCGAGTTACGAGTGGAACACCCACCGCCAGAGAAAAAAAACGAACAAAATAATCATCAACATCACACCTGCCGTATAAACAATTCCAAAAGAAAACAATCAGTATATTCTCGTTGAATAGTTAAAGGGAGAATGTTCGTCATTACCGGGTAATGTCTGAATGATTTGTATAACTATGTTTACGACCAGTGCCACTCCATACTATAGTACAGTGATGGGCGAACTAGTTAACAGTACATCAAAGATTTAGTTTGAAAATATGCATGTCATCCAGGTAACGTACGCTTGATTAAAACACTTATTCGTGCAGCTTTATTTTCAATGCTACATGATATGCCAATAAATTAAACTGGTTATTATAACGCCCAAGTCGCGTATTTCTTGTACTCTTTGTAGAGTTTCACCATTGATATTAAAATTGAATAAAATAGGGTTTGGGGATTTAGTAAAGTAGATTAAGTTCTGTACATGATTTTCCACTAACATATTACTTTCTATAGCCATAAAATAGGTTTTGAGTTTTTGCGCCCATAAATAATTAAAAAGTGGACTTGCGGCGGCTATTTCAAATTTCAGTAAAACCTTGAAAGTAATTATCACTTTCACATTTTCTTATTATATCGTGGGGAATGTGAATAACTAAGTGTTTGATTTTTTGCGCCAACAAAACATCAAGTTGATCCGTGGCGGCCATTTTGAATTTCGGTAACATCTTAGAAAACTCACTTGCACATCCTCATGTTGTTAGAAATATGATTTTAAAATAATAAAAACAAAGTTCTTGAGCTTATGCACCCACAAAAAAAGAGTTGCGCCTGACGGAAGCTCAACGCCACTAAAATCCTCCTTCCCTACGCCGAGGGATTACAAAGGGGGTCCCGATATAGGCCCCTCTGGAACACCTGAAGTGACTGAAAGCCACTCTGATAGTGATACAGAAATAGTTACAAAAATAATTTCATTCTGTGTAACAGTAAATGATGTATTACTCTGCCAAACGCCTTAGAAAATCTAAATAGGGGGGTATCAAATTGACCACAGTTATCAATATGTTCGCCTATTTCATGGAACACCTTTATAAGTTGAGTTAATGATTAAGTCAAGAGAATGTTACCATGTTTTGTGAAAGCCCAACATTGAAGCAACAATGGGTGAATGTCTCGTGTTTGCTAGGCTTGCACACACCAGACAGGCGAGCTTTTGGCGGACAGCATCGTTCATCACAGGTTGTACTGCTGACAACCATATTATGATCACGTTGGTCTGCCAGCTCCAGCTGTAGGCCTATTCCTCAAGGATCCGATCTTCACTAGTAGGCCTACGGTTAGCACTATACTAGCCCCAGTGGCTGAAACAGGTTTCAGCCACAGATTGACCGCATACAAAATCGTAGGACATTTCTTTGAACGGTCATATCTAAGACTTCCCCTCAAATAATTAGGTCGAAAATATCTTTTAGAATCAGTAACAATTCAGTTACATGCCCGCATGCTCAGCTCAGAAGTCGCACAGTCACTAAAAAGTTATGGACATTTTTCGGACCTTGGGGTCGAGATCGCTCTCAGCCACCGCCATGTTGAATTTTTCGGGCATAGCAAATACATCAATCCACGGCCTCTGAGAGGACGACACGGCTAAGTTAGCACAGTCTGTATGCCAACTACGATAGACCATGTGTTGACAATGGTGTTCACAATCGTGAGATCATCATGGATGTCACTGACTGTACCAGCGCCGCGAATGCATCCCACTCTACAGCCATCTTTTACATTGTTGTTTTTGACGTTTCGCAGCAGAGAGTCGCCTAAGCTATGATTAGATCTCCGCTAGCAGTCTTTTGAGGTAGGCATCCTGACATTTAGGCTACCTTTTCACACATACTCCTAGTGCTGCCGATTCACTTCGACCGCGAGACGGTACCCAGTGGTTTACCCCCAGCGGCCTTGGTGGTATCATCCTGTAGTCTATTCGTTCTCACTCTACCCCTGAATGCGATGAGGCCTTTTCAACCTATCTGAGCACCCCTTTCCACGCGACTCCCAACTGTCGGCCCCTCCCCCAAATTTCAAACTCTGCCCAAAATTATGAAAGTGATACATGTAGAACAAATATAGCTTTCATTGCAATAAATATGTTAAACAAACATGTCTAATTCAAGTATACTATAGCATACATATTTTACCATAAATAGAGACACAAATAACGTTCTGAATTATTTTCTTAACTTTAAATGAGCTCATTCAATCTCGAAATTTTGTATTATTTTTCAAAAGGAAACAACATATTTCCCGTGCGTTTTCGTTCATAAGTAGATAATTAGGGGGATTTTATCGATACAAAAACCACAATAGGCCTAATAGAGTTTGGTCACTGCTTAATCTGTTTTTAATATATTAGTTGATGTAATCCCCCTGTTTTAAGCTCTAAAACTTGATGTTTAATCAGAGGTATCAATATTTGACAGTATAGTCTAGCTGTACACACATCGTATGCTCGGCGGTACAGATCACAGATGGCGAGGAACCAGTGATACCTCAACGTGGGAGGTGTCGCACGAGAGACACGTGTGTCCTCCTGGAGTGGGGTTCCAAATAGGTCGACACAGGCTCATATCGGGCAGGGGTAGTGGAACTACACATGCCAATGACGGGATGGGTGGTATTTGCTTTGATCAGTCTCTCTTTCAAGCCACCACACATTGCTGTCTTCACAGGGAGCTGCTTGACAAGGTCAGTGTTGTTCTTCTGGGCCCGTATTTTCGTAAAATTTATAATATATCGTAGGCTTCGGATTGGTCGAGATGGACATCTCGACCAATCCGAAGCCTACGATATATCGTAATTTGTACGAGCCCTGTAATGAGACCAAAGTATTTTTGATCTCACTGATGAGCACCACTTAATGGTTATGCCAATGCAAGCTCTGATGCAAATATAACTTGCTGGTTGCTGATGTGGTTTTCTGTGGCAGTTGAACGATATCGCTATCTTTCTACTACGATTGTGTATTGATATCTCTCATACGCCTATGCAGACAAAATGTAGTAACTGACAAACATTATTTAGCCAGGTAAAACGTCGTACAATTGGCATGATGTACGGCAGTTTGTGAGGGTTATACTAGGTCAGTTTAATTGGTTGAAAATATTTCTCTACCGGTATATTGACGTATTTGTTGCGACACGGGATTGAAAATAGCAATATGATAAAGATAGTTCAATGTACAATTTCCATGAATTATTACAAAAGGAGTAAAAAAGATTTTTTTTAATACAATTATAAATTGTATTTTAATTTAAAAATACGTTTAAATTTAAAACGATACTGTACGAATTATAGGTGATTTAACATCAGATTATATGTGATTAACTGACTACGATGATTGAACTACCTAAAAAACAATTATCGACTACAAATATGAAACCTTAATTGTCTAAATCCCCCCCCCCCCCCATGATGTAGAAATGACATTTTGCCTTAGCACGACAGAATAACAATTTACCTGAAAACAAATTCTCAGACCAGGGCAAGAAAACATTCCCTAGCAATTCCCACACAATTACGTCATTGCTTTTAACGTGTAGATATACGAGTGATAAAAAATAATGATAGGCTACAAACCAGTGCAAATATGTAAAGTTGAAGTAACAGCATCTTTGGTTAATGTCGCGAAGACAACGGCCCCTTCCCCAGTACCTACAACAGAATCAGAGAAACACCTTCTCAGATAACATAACCTCATATATTTGTATAGCTAGACCTACTGTACTTTTTCTGAAGCTAGATTACAACCATAATGGTATTCAATAGTAACGTTACTATAGTGTTGAAATGTTACCTGAAATCGGTTAGTACTGGATACAGGTAACCTTTTAAGCGCTAAGCACGACTATAGTCGTTTTTAGTCTGTTATAAGAACAGGTTAAATCACTGTCATTGGGAATGAAATGATAGTTTACAAACAGCAAGATTTGCAAATGTGTGATTTCAAATTAAACACATATGAGTAGTTTCACTCACTTGAAGTTGTGCGTCATGGAGACGCAACTTCAAATGGGTGAAAATTCAAATTCTTAACTCAGCGCTTTTAGGGTTTATTTTGTGATTTACTTTTTTAGTGTCTATCCAGTTAAAATGTCTATTAAAGTCCCTTGATCCAGACTGCCAGTGAACATAGCGCCACAGACCTGAAGGAATAACACCAATTGGTAAGGGTGCTTTCACAGGTGGTACTTGAGTGTCATTAACATCTACACCTGCGTCCTTAGCCACCCGCCTGAGCAAACCATTTAAGCAGTGCGAATATGTACCGTCTCCTCCAACTATTACTATTCTATGAAACAAAGTGAATAGTCAAGAACATTTGATACATAATTAAGTCATAAACATATAGAACGTGACATGTATACCTGAACGCAATTACAGTGTAGTTATACATACGAAATAGGGCAGAATGATTCGAAATGCTCTGGGTTATTCAAGGCGATTCAAATGCTGAGCATGTTAAGAATAACATACACAAAACAGAATTGTGAAACCATCAATTTTAAAGCCAACTTATGTGCCTATTTATGTACACGAATAACTCCTTTACAGTCTTCAAAGAATTGACATGCATGGTATACTATGGTCATATAAACGGTCAAAACGTATAGGTCGTCTAACTGTATGGCAAACCTGGGAAATACGAAATAAATGATTTTACTCTCACCCGTCGATCGTGTTGAGATCATAGTCAGCCAACACCTCCCGAGAATGATTCACACCTGTGGTCACTAGAAACACGCAAATCAAATTGATTAATGTTATGATGGTCAGTTTTCATTTTGTTTATTTTATTTATTAGACTTTCTATACATACAATGTACATATAGAGGCAAGTGGCGACAGGTGACCAGCACCTATGCGAGGCCACCACCCTCAAAATAAAAAAAAACAAGCATTATAATACAATTAAAAATTCAAAAAGGCTTGTGTTAAAAACAATACTACTACGCTACCACCATTAAGATAAGCAAGCAATGCTAAAAGTATAAATGTAATAATTAATAAGCATAAAATGCTCAATAGTTGCAAACATTTTTATATAATTATACAAATAAATAGCATTGCACAACAATATCGTGGGAACATATTTTAAAATTAACAATTTTAAATAAAAATGAGCACAATAATCCGAGATAATTGAGACTAAAATATTAATATGCAAAAAGAGTTGTGACAAATACTTAAAATTGCATCCCAATATCACAAAAACATATCTTACATTCTATTGCTTACACACAGCTAACACCTGCAAGTAGATGTCCAAGTACACACATTATTAATATCAAACGATTGTTGAAAATTAGTTGCATAATGATGCATCAGCTTGTTCTTGAATGAAAAAAGTGAGGATGATTCACGAATCAGTAGTGGAAGAGAGTTTCATTCGCTGACAATTCGATGGAAATAGGATTTTTTGAACGTCTCAGTTCTTGTCAAAGGTTTTTTTTTAAGTGTGCCGCAGTCACCAGATCTTCGCAAGGAATTGACATCAAAATTTTGAATAAAATTCTCAATATGTATTTTAGTGTCCTTATTTAAACATCTATAAAATAAAACAAGATCTGTAATTTCACGTCTGAAAAATAATGGTAGTAATTTCAAGTCAATGCACCTGTCCTGGTGACTGCGGCCATCAAACTTAGTTACAAAACGTGTCATGCCTCGTTGAATACTTTCAATCTGTGTTAGCATTGGAATGCTGAGGAGACCAAACCGGAATACTATACTCAGCTATGCTCCTCGTTAAAGATTTATACAGGTTGAGTGCGACATTATTGGGAGCATGGTAGCTAACAACTCATTTAATCATACCATTAACTCGATTACATTTACTTACAACATTGTGTATGTGCTCTTGCCAACTTAAATCAGACGAAACAAGTACACCCAAATCTTCAAATGATGTAACATGTTCTAAGCTATTGCCATTTAACAAATAATTAAAATAAACTGGTGCCTTACGGCGACTAACAGTAAGAATTTTACACTTTAAATGGTTAAATTTCATTTTTAAAGTGACACTCCATTCGTAAAGCCTATTTAAATCAGCTTGGAGTAATGTGCAGTCCAATATATGTTCAATCGTCTTATAAACCGTCGTCAGCAAATAGACCAGTTTTAGATAAAATACAAGATAGAGGCATATCGTTTATGAATAAAAAGAAGTGGACCGAGAATAGATCCCTGTGGTACCCCAGAAAGAACTGGTAACCACTCAGATGTATGACCATCTAAAACAACGCGTTGGATTCTGTTGTTCAGATAAGAATTAAACCAAGATAAAAGATTTCCATTTATACCGAAAAATTGAAGTTTGTGAATTAGATTTAATAGACTTGAGGAAACGTATATGCAATTTATATTCCACAGGCAGATCATCACAAATGATTGGTAATAAATTACAATGGGTTCTGTATGGAAGGGACCATAACAATCTGATACTTTTACGCCAGGCTACATAGAAGTCAAAGCCGTACATACGCATGCAAAATAGCGATTGGCAAGGCTACTGGTAAAATGCAAAAAGAGTATAACTCCATATTATCCCATGACGCTTTCAATCGGTAAAATATAATCTACCTAAGGGTGAACCTGCGGTCAGTACAGTTCCTCTGCAAATTTGACTGGGAGACTAACAAAACTAACCAATAACATCTGTATTTATCCCTGCCAGTGCAAATATTGGTGCTGCGTGTTTCTCGTATATGGAAACTCCCTTTTTGCCACCACTGCCTGGATTCACAAATATCAGAAGATTTTTTGGAGGATTCATTCCATGCACTGCAACAAATGTGTAACACTGTTAGAAGATTTTTGAAGTATTATACATGTCAGATACGGGGAAAATGTAACCCTGGTCCGTATATAATTATATTTTTTAATAAATTTCCATAAACACAATTATCGGTAACTTAATCAATTAATTGTCACCATTCCAACAAATATAATGTTTAGTTTTTTTCGATCCAGGTAACAACACTGTGTTGCGGAAGAATATTTATAATTGTAATACTACAGGGACAAATACATAGAATAGTACAGAGGTATATAAACACAAACATCACAAAGTTCTTTTTAACTGCATTTAACCTATCCATAAAGAGTTTCAATATCACTTTTTTTGTAGCAATAAAAACTATGACCATATATAGGTAAAGAGGTAGTTGGTATCATGTTTTTTTTTCAAAGTAAACCTCATACACAAGCGGTATATATTCTGTCATTTAAAGGGACTGGCCCAGGCTAAAATCATAAAAAAATCGGTGATTTTATTTTGGCTTCTTAAGATGACCGTATGATGTAAACATGTCCATAGACTAGAACTGCAAAAGTTTTTTAATTTTAGACTAGATATAGAGACGAAATTCCCGTATTTCTAATTTTTGACAAAAATTAGAAATCAGGAATTTCGTCTCTTATATCTAGCCCAACTGGTGAATGCGCAGCACAAAAATTAAGAAACTTTTGCAGTTCTGGTCTATGGACATGTTTACATCATATGGTCATATTAAGAAGCCAAAATAAAATCACCGACTTTTTGATGATTTTAGCCTGGGCCAGTCCCTTTAACTTAACTGTAGCATGCATACAAACACATTTTTTTTACAGTTTGACGGAATCAGATTCTATTACCTTTCTTTGCTTCGGTGATATGTTCTTCCAACTTTTTATGCCACTCCTCTGTTATCTCATTATTAGGACAAACAAATGCCGTACTTCTTAATTTCCAAAAAAAGTTTTTCTCTATTGTAAAGTAATTTACTTCCAAATTATGTTTTTCATCTTTAATAGCCTGCTTCACTGAGATTATTTGCTGTAGTGGCACTTTTCTAAACAGTATTGACAAAAGTAGCGAAAAATTAGAAAATAATTTAATGAAAATCATAAAAACAAAACATTCCGTCACAACGACTTTCACTTCCAATGGGACAATTCACACAGATCAGCAATTATACACACAGAACTATGAGCACAGCATGCATAACCCGAATCACAGTACTGGTATTATATTTTACATAATTTATATGGGCGTACAATTGTCTGATTCGCTGATACTATTTGTTGTAGTCATGTAGCGATACTTTTCTGTGTTTTAAACGTAGCGAACAATTAGAAAATAAATTTAATAAAAACAATTGAAAGCAAAAGTGCTGTTTAGTGATAACAATTAAAACAAAAAACGTGCTGTGAATTGAGAACGACTAAAATAACATGTCCCATGCATTCATCCTCGTATCTACATTCATCCGTTCATCTATCTAGAAGTTCAATTTAGACCAAGTGAAAAATGATAATATTTATATAGCAACTAAGTTGATAAAATAGACCATTGTCACAATAAAAAAATTCTAGGTACTAACGTTCGATCCGTGCTACGAGGCTTGTTCCAGACAAGGGAGACTTTATCCAATGAAACATTGTAAGCCTTTGTCTTTATTGTAAATGAAGATGTTAAAATAGCATCCTCTGTTTCGTGCACATCTCCCAGCTGGTCATTCTCCATATTTCAGGTGTGTATTTTTGTTCCTGATAAGATAAGATACATAATTTAAACTAGTACACAACTGCCGTTTGTACCCAACTCGGAGGGGATATGCTACAGTTAAAACAGATTGTTATCAAGTAAAGCGTGTATTTAGACCTGGAAACAAATGCGCAGCTTTAATACATAAAATTGTTAACATCATATGAAAAGCCTAATAATAAAATGAAGCGCGCAAAAAATTATCGTTGTGTGCGGACCAAGGACAAGATAGTTTGGTCATGTGGTCAGTGCGCACAGAGGAAATTTCATCGGAGAGTCAGATCTACTCAGTCAGAAAAATAATTTTGATAACGGCAATATGGAAATTATAAATAAGAATAAATTATTTATATGGCTAATGTCACAGCAATTGTCACGATAATAGTATATTTTGTTCACATATAAAGTTGAACATGAACACTAATTAAAGGGACTAGCCCAGGTCTAAAATCATCAAAAAATCGTTAATTTTATTTTGCCTTCTCAATATGACCATATGATGTAAACATGTCCATAGACTAGAACTGCAATTTTTTTAAAATTTTGTGCTGCGCATTTACCAGTTAGGCTAGATATAGAGACGAAATTCCCGTATTTCTTATTTTTGACATGGTTGTCAATAATTAGAAATCAGGAAGTTCGTCTCTATATCTAGCCTAACTGGTGAATGCGCAGTACAAAAATTAAAAACTTTTGCAGTTCTAGTCTATGGACATGTTTACATCATATGGTCATATGTAGAAGCCAAAATAAAATCACTGATTTTTTGATGATTTTAGACCTGGGCTAGTCCCTTTAACTATATAATACATTTAAAAGGTCAAGTCGCAGACACCAAAGTCACCATCATAGGGATTGCAACTAGCTTAAATATTTAAAAAGTAAAGTAATACCAAAACAAATAAAATTTTAGGACGGGAAATTTTCCCGATGGATTCAAAGAAACAACTCGTTTTTTTCAGAGAAATGTTAATAACTATGTCTCGTCTGTCAATGTGACTAGGCGATCACGTTAATTGCGGCTTTGTCAAGTTAAGGTTGAAACCAGTGTTTACATCAAAGTTAATGCACGGTGCGGCGACGTGAGCTCGCAGTACAGAGGTTGGAGATGGTGCAGAGGCAGCCAGATGTCATGAGACGCTACCACAACACCAGTAGCGTATTAGCCATGATGGAACATCTCCAGTGGCCTACATTAGCCCAGCAACGGTGCTGCCTTCGCCTGACCATGTTATTAAAAATTAAAAATACTATTGTTGCAATAAATCCATCTCCCTACCTCAAGCCTACACACTTTGTTACCAGAACAAATGTTCTTTCTTTCCCTCCCTACAGATGTTATACAGAATTATCTAAGTTTCTTTCCAAGAACAATACCACTCTAGAATAATCTGCCAAACACAATAGTGCTGTACTCATGACATCCCATAATAGTTTCAAAACTGCAGTTGCTCAACACATCAGCAGTATCTCTGATGTATCATTGAAACAGCACAACTTAATAATTACTATTATTGTTTCAATATTTTAATCTGCACAAGTTGACAAACTACAGTGTCTTTTTATTTATTCAGTTAGTAGTTTTGCCTTCAACTCTTTTGTTTTATTTTGTTCTGCACCTAACATCCGAGTTAGGCCCTATATATTCCTTGATGTAATTGAAAATATCCAGTATAATACACTCTTTCGCTATTATTGATCTTGTAACATTAAATTGCTAGCGCACACCACTCAGCCAGAGCAACTAGCCTTCCTTCCATTAATGTGGTGTGAGGTATTACGTGACGAGGGATTTAATCATTTTTTTTTAAATAATAAAATAATCGCATAGATCTAGTCTACATGTAGGCTAGATATAAATCAGACCTGCCCCACTAAATTAGGCCTACTGAACTCATCCTTCAACACGATTCATGCCAGGGGCTGTAGGCCAGCAACACAAAATATTTGTATAACATCAAAAACAATGTTGGACCAACGTCGCAGACGTTGGGCCGACGTTGTATAAATGTTATACAATTGTTTTGCGATTGCTTGGATAGGAGGCCTACATATAGAAGGCCCCTAGATCTATAGATAGGCAATTGAGCATGCTCACCAGGTGGCACAGGTTCCTTTATGCGTTTGGAAGATAAACATTGTCGACTGAGGGCAGGCAGCTTGGTCATTCTGAGCGGTTTTTGCACAATTACAAGGTAATAGCGGGGTTAATCTTCTGAAATGTTAATTTGTTGAGTGCTAAGAAGAAAATACTGAGACCATGTGACCGATTATCTGTGCATTTTATTTATATAGGGCCTACATGTACTAAATGTGTAATCTAGAGTAAAATATGAAGGCGTTGCCGGCCCTGTACAAAGCATGACCAATATTTACAATAGACCAGGTCTACCAGTATACATGTAAGCCTACCTCCACCTGTCTCACCTCTTGGTTATGAACCTCCGGGACTACGTCTTTGAGTTATTCAGAAGATCACTTAAACACCCTAGGTCTCACACAGGGCTCACCTGTCATATTACAAGTGACGAAATGTTTTTGTTTACTTATTCAGAGAACACTTCCGGTTTAGTTTTAACGAGAAAGTATTCACTAGATGTCAGGTATGTGAATTATCCACACGCATAGATGTCGCTCACGCCGACCAACATTTTATCTCTGATATTAATCTAAACGACACAATCAGGCTAAAATTATCAAAAAAACATTTTTTTATTTTCGCTTTTTAATATGGCCATATGATGGTCAATTTATTATTTCGTATACTAGTATAGGCCTACATGTCCAAAATATGAAATACTGGGATTTCGTCTTTATATCTCGCTTAACTGGTATGTGCGCAACACGAAAATTAAAAACAAATTGGACATGGACATGTTTACATCATACGGTCATATTAAGAAGCCAAAATAAAATCACCGATTTTTTTATGATTTTAGCCTGGGCCAGTCCCTTTAAATGACAAAATATATACCGCTTGTGTATGAGGTTTACTTTGAAAAAAACATGATACTAACTACCTCTTTACCTATATATGGTCATAGTTTTTATTGCTACAAAAAAAATGATATTGAAACTCTTTATGGATAGGTTAAATACAGTTAAAGAGAACTTTGTGATGTTTATGTTTATATTCATCTGTACGATTCTATGTATTTTTTAATGATTTTAGCCTGATTGTGTCGTTTAATTATGTCTTAGTATTTATCCACAAAGCACAACGATTGAATGAACTTGAATTGGGGGGGGGGGGGTTGCCTACCCCAATGTGGCAAATTTATCTTATGATATTGTTCCAGTATTTTCACTCAATTCGTTCACCTAAGAAACATAGGTGTGGACACACGCGTAGACCCTATAGTAACGTATGAATACACTTAGCGTAAAACCGCAGCTCAAAGGGGAAAACACATAGGACGCGATAGTCGGTGGGCTATATTTCAAAAGGGGCCTAAAAACAAAATTCGACTAACTCTCATGACAATTATGTTTCTTGGTCTCATTTTAAAGATAGATATATAACCTAATATTTGAGACCGGGTAACCCTCTGAAAAGTACGTTGTCCGAAAAAAGTAATTTAGAGCCGAATAGGTACCTACCCTCTGGTACCTGAATCTGAGAAAAAAAGTGTTTGAGCATTTTTCACAAGTTGAAATCGATAAAAAAAGGGTGTTATTTTTAAAATAAGGTTGAATTGTATTTTTTACACCCTTTAACTGCTAGAAGTTTGATATTTTTGATTACTTTAAAATAGCCGTCTTACCATAGCACATCAATTTGAAGGGATTGTTCAGATAACACCGTGTAATATCATACCTTCTCAGTTATGCCTTGTCCAATATATGTTGCATAGTTAGACTAGGTAATATTAGCAAAAAATGCTCGAAAAGGTTAATATGGAACAAAATATCATCGCAGGATAAAAATGAGTTGGGGTAAAATAGCCTACTCTTACTGTATATTTTGAAACTGTTAATACTGCAAATGACAGTATTGTGTTATATTATATGTTGTGCTGCACATATGAGTGCCTAAGTGTTTTTAAAAGTACATATCGTATATTTATATACAAATATATATAAATAAATGTAAATTAACCCAATTTACATTTAAGCACAAAGCCTAATTTAAATTTGCACCTGCTTTAAGTCATTGCTAGTTACTTCAAAACATATTATTAAGTGTGTTGTTATTATTTTAGTTATGTGTGCTGATCAAACTTAAAAACGATTAAATAGATTGATGACCAAAGGGTTAAATTATTGTGATAAATGTGTCTAAAGTAAGTAACTTGCAGCCAAATAGATACCGTCGACCTTCTGGTATCTGAATCAAAAGATGATATATATATTTTTTTTAATTGTAACATAAATATTATTGCTGATTTGAAGAAAATGTATCATTTTTTTAAAAAAAAATAATTTTATTTTCTAGACCCTTTAAAATCTAGGGGTATGATATTTAATATGTTCTAGCACCTTCATTTTTTGTCTAGCTAGAACCACTCGTAATGACTACATGACCGATCATTACTCAAATCATGTGCACATAAATCGATGTATGTTATGCCATTTAGTCTGCTGGTGCCCAATTTGCTCAATAATAACATTAAAATAAATTTGAATGGAAGTACGTACAACCCAAATTGTTAATCCACATGAGGCTTCCCGGAACTAAGGGTGAGGGTTAAAAAACTCTACACCCTTTATGCGCTTCGTCGCTAGTTTGAAAGGAAGTAAACTATTCCCTGGTAGCTCTAAAAATCGTGCACCGGCCTGGAGAAAATAGAAGAACAAGCGGACATGTACATGTGGATAGCCTAGCGTCAATTCAGTTTTCAAGAATAAAATTAGTCAATATAAAAAAGGTAAACCAAAATAATAGGGTTAATAATTTAACCGTGCATCAGAAACGGGGCAATAATATGTTAATCGTTTGTTTTCTTAGAAAAAACACTCATGTTTACAAATACCGCTCCTGATGCGAAAAAAAAAAGAAATGAAGAAAGTTTGTAATTGGTGTAAACAGGTAAAACATATGAATTATATTGGAGTGAAAAGGGTAATCTAGGATGTAAAATAGCTCATCAGCGGGATATAATGATTAGGCTCACCCACGAATTGCCTTTCCCGTTAATAACCATAGTCGCTGAACTGCAACACGGAGGTACGTAGTATTTAAAGGGTGTACGTAATATTTCTCAAGCATATAGAAAAGCCTATTTCGGATTAACAGAATCTACATAACAGATCATGATATAGTCCCACACTGACTGTAGGACAACATCTTGGCATATTGTGCTGCTATTATGATATATCCCGACAAAACAAGATGTTATCTTGACAAAATAATGCCATATCCTGAAATTATATCGCCATATGCATGACATACTGTCATTATGGTGCCATGTATGGTTATCATATTACATACTTGTAATTTTAGATTTGTATATTGCGCTGTCATGTCATATCTAAATATTATAATGTCTTGTTTTTGGGATTATAGTTCCATATTGTGAAAATATGCTCCAAAATCCAAACCTTTTGGTGACATGTGAATATTAAAATGTGATTAACAAGACATATACCGACATTATATTGTCATATACTGGACATGGGTTAAAATACCTTATCGTAGATAGAATATCCCTCCGAGCCGAGTACTGCCAAATAGGCTATAGAGAACATCTTTATATTGTCATATCCTGACATTTCCTGTATAATGCAGTGATTTTAAAATAATGTAGCTATATCCTATCTTGCAAAAACATATGCTGACATTAAAATATCGCCCCCTGGCATTAAATGACACATAAAAAAAGTGTTATGCGATAAACTTTCATTATCTCAACAACTAACTGCACTAAATGTCATATCCTGACAATGAATGTAATCTTGACAACATGATGTTATATATTCTGATATTATTGTGTAATATCCGCTCATTTAATGCTTTATTAATTATAAAATTAGAATATGCTGTACTGGCATTACCAGATCCTGATATTATACTGTATAAATTATCATTAAATTAAAATTAAATATTTCTAGATATATAATTAACCATCATAACATTCCATTATCAAATTTTAAAAATACATGTACAATGCAATATATCGAAATGCTATTCCAGCATATTTATGCAATTCTTTGAAGTTTTTTTCCCATTTATTTCATATTATACTGTCATGTCCCTATATAAAAATGTCATATCCTGACGACTTATGAGTTTGATTTCATATATTACAATATTGTGCCGCATCATGACATTGAAATGAAACATCCTGAGAAGTAAACTTTATTTCCTGATTTTGTAATGCCTTATTTTATTGACTTATCTTATAATGTCATACCCTGACATTGTAATTGTACATTTTGACATTATAATGTATTATACCGACAGCATTTTGTCATATTATTGGTATTATAATGCAATATACTGACACTATATTGTCATATCTGAGCACTATGGCGATATAACTTGTCATTATAGGGCTATATTTATTTTAGCCCCAATATACCATATCCCAAAATTGTAATGCAAAATCCTGACATACTAGTCCATTTGGCAGAGTAGAGTATTCTCATGTCTTAGCAGTATCATCCCATATATCATGTATATGCTGTCATCACAATATCGCCTTTTGAAAATATGAAACTATATCCTGACATTATACTGTCATATTCCGCAATTATTATGCATTATATTAAGCGATAATATTATATTCTGTCGATTTAATGCCATTACCTAACATTGTAGCCGTAATATTGTTGGTAAAATGACATAATTGTACCTACTACATAGGTAGTAGTAAATTTTTGTGTGCATCATTTTTCGGCTTAAATGGTAATTTAGATGGCATTGTAATACGATAAAAAAAATTGTAGTCAATTGTATGCATTTTGCACAGCTCCGCTATCCACGGGTCAGCAAGTCCCCAGAGTAGCAACACCTAAGGGTTATTAACTCCATTCATCCCACGTAGGACACATAATGTCTAACACTCTATTGCCGGATGTTTCAAGGCTATCACGGCCAACATTAGTGCCTGCACTGCTGACAGCGCCTGCACTGATACGGAAGCTGCATTAGCACCGTTGTCGAACGGAAGAACCAGGGTACGCCACTGTCAATCCGCCCGAAGATTATGGCCAGACTCGTGGAGGCATGCTGTATTAAAGCTTGCGACAGACAAAACAGATCCCTGTGACCCCTTCCGGATGGAGGTGAAAAGTACTACTATAAGCAATCATCCCAATACCCCACTTAAGCATAGGGTGTCATGTCCTCACAAAACAGTCTATATTCTCACATTAAAACATGATACCTCTTAAATTTCAAATGTCGTTAGTTGTATTTTCTCAATTTACTTTTAAAAACTATGTAACCAATTGATCATAAATCACGACTATTATTATTGTTTTTATTTTTTTATCAATGCACATAATGTAAAAATTAAAAAAAAACAATGTTGAGTTTTGAGATAGCGGGACATAATTTCAAGTGGGTACAAATTTCCATCCGACTTGGCGCTTAAAGGGTTATTTTATATGTATTTTTATGAATGTATACATAAATATACCACCAATGTAATTTTATCAATATATATAAGCTCATGCATAAACATGTAATTTGCAGTATTACCATTTTCAAATAAACAGTAAAAATTATGTAAGTTATTTTACACTTATCTATTTTTATATACGCAGATATTTTGCTCAATATTAACCTTCTCTGACATTTTTGTCCGATGAAATAATGTAACAAATATGACAGGGTATATGACAAGGTATGACATTGCATGTAATGGGGTTATCTGAAAAATCCCTTTAATTTGACGTGGTATACGGCTTTTTAAGTAAGCAAAAATATCAAACCTCTAGAGGTTAAAGGGTCCATATAGTAAAATTCAAGTTCAGTTAAAAAAATTGCACCATATTTTTATGGTTCAGGATCGAGTTATGTTAGAATTAATACATTTTGTTCGAATGAAACCCGAATTTCATCTTGTGAAAAATTCTGAAACACTATTTTTCATTATTTTCAGATACCAGAGGGTAGGTATCTATTTGGCTTTAAAATACTTCTTTTGGACAACTTCTCAGAGGGTTACCCGGTCTCAAATGAAAGGTAATATATTTATCTGAGACCAAGAAACATAATTGTCATGGGAGTTGGGCGAAATTCAAATTTATAGATATCAGCCCACCGACTACGAGCGACGCGCGACTGCGGTATAAGATTTTTTTTTAATAAACACATTATAAGCAACATATTTGATCATAAATCTACGAAGCCAAAGAAAGGACATTTGAATTCGCATTGCTACTGTTTAAACTCAAAATAATGAGTTCACAATATATTGAGTTAATAACTCGATATATTGATTTATTAACTCGGTAAGCCCTATATTGACTTGATAACTCAATATACTAAGATTAAAGCTTGATCAATTTTTTTTATCAATATTTTGAATTTTCAGATCAATATATCGAGAAAAGAAACTCAGAATATCGAGTTTTGACAACTCTATGTAGGCCTTTAATATATTGAGTTGACGACGCATAATATATTGAATTTTCTTAACTCGATATATTGCGCTGACAACTCGTGGCGCCGGGATAGCTCATTGGTAGCTCATTGGATATTTTTCCTTTGTGCACACATATGCAGTGAACCCAAACTGTTCAAATTCGGGGGATAATAATAACAAACAAACGTATACCCGATTCGCGACGCATGAAAAAAACGTACAAAAACTTGGGAAATAAAAAAAATGACCGATATGTCAAATTTGCCATGCAAACTGTTAATAAACCCTATTGAGCTGACAACTGAATTCAGTCACGTGCCGCGTGACGCTCGCGTGACACTCGCGAGCTGTGTATTTATGCAATATGAAATGAACTGAAGCGATCGCTCAAGTCTAAAACACATAGGACGCGAGCGACACGCGTCACGCGAGCGTCACGCGACGTACGTGTAAGCAATCGCTTTAGTTCATTTCACATTGCATTAATACACAGCTCGCGAGCGTCACGCGGCACGTGACACGTGAGCATCACCGATCACTTCTGGAGCGACATTTAACGCGTGACGCGAGCTTTACGCGAGGTGAATCCACAGTATGACGTCAGCATGTGATGATATATCCACGTGTTGATCCACTAAATGTGTGTGGGTGACGTGTTTTCGGTAAAACAAACTTTGTTTCAATAAAGCATACATTTATAATCCCGAAATGTGAAAGTGCAGAAAATAGGCTTCGCAATATATCGAGTTGACAACTCAATAGGCCCCATATTGAGTTGTCATATCAATATATAGAGTTGTCAACTCGATATATTGAGCTACGAACTCACAACTCGATATAATAAGTTGTGAACTCAATATATCGAGTTGTAAGCTCAATATATTGGGTTCACAACTCAATAATATAGAGTAGTGAAGTCGATATAATGAGGTATCAACTCAATATATTGAGTTGTCACAGCTCGATATAGGCCTATTGAGTTTCTTTTCTCAATATATTGAGATGACACCTCAATATATTGAGTTCACACCTCAATTGATCGAGTTCTAAAGTCAATATATCGAGTTCTGAAGTCAATATATCGAGTTATGAAATCAAGATATCAAGTTATTAACTAAATATATTAACTCATTATATTGAGTTTAAACAGTAATAATGCGAATTCAAATGTCGCTTCATTGGTTTCGTATAGATTTATGATCAAATATGTTACTTATAAAAATATATTTTTATTCTGAAAACAATCTTAACTGACCAGAAGTGACAGTTCTGTAATTATCACGAGAATGCACAAATTCAAATATTAAATTTAGTAAATTCTTTGATGTTGATTGCTCGAATCTACTATTTAACGCTCGCGAGTTAACGCATACTATGTGTTTTGTAGTCGCGCGACGCTCGCGCAGCCATCGCGGGTCACGTGTCGCTCGCGTCCTATGTGTTTTCCAATTTATGCGTGTCGCGTGCGTCCTATGTGTTTTAGCCCTCTTTCAAGAGTGTCCATTAAAGTTTTTTTGTATAAAAAATAATATTTTAAGTATTTAATGATCGTTCAACAGTGATCGATTTCTTATGGGGCAGTCTCAAAACCACGCTCGAAATAGGGCCTATAGATGGGGACACTTAGTGACCGGAGATTGAACCGGATCTCAGACTCATAGTCTTTAACAAGAGTTTCTATGGTACCCCGGTAACATGAAACTTCTGGCTGAACCCCTAGCATGCCCGATCACTAAACACCCATCTCAATTGCATGGGGGGGGGGGGGATACCTATTCCGTTATACGTTATATAGGCCTTTTTTAACCGTGATTCATTATTGGGGCTTGTAATTAGCTGGTCATTACCTGTTACTGTGATTTGATTCCTAAATATACTTGTGAAGTGTGATCAGATATGATTTTGACCCGATAACTGTGATTGCATGAATTATCCGTTATAAAAAAATGTTTTTCTAATATGGAATTACTTCAGATGATTTTTTTGTCATTTATCGCATCCAAGATACTCACAGTATGAATGTGGATATTACCCGTGACTGTGATCGAACATCCGGACATTCCTGTGATCGTGAAATGGGGTAAATAAATAGCTGTGAATTTTGATCAAGGGGGGTATCAGGGGCGTATCCAGGGGGATGTTTAGGGTGCTCGAGCACCCCCCTAATTTTCCAGAGTTGTGATCTTCCAACTCAATAATTTCCTATAAAATTAATCATCCAATGTCCGGCATATTGGTGCCAGACCCCTCCACACCCAGGCCTATATATATATATATATATATATATATATATATATATGTATATACTTTTTCCCATTTGAGGGCTGGTGTCTGGGATGCATCATTGGCGCAATTAGAGTCTCAGAGTAGACAATGGATTGTTACCGGGTGGGCAAGTGCTCGCCACATTGCCACATGTGGAGAGAGAAGCAAAATCTTTGCAATGCAAATCTCCAAAATTGACAATTCAGAGCACCTAAAAGTAGGAATTTGTTGATAATGGTCTTCTTTTTCCTGCCCACCTTGTGAGATTGACACATTTTACAAACATTCACTCATTTTTTTAAAAAAAAGAATAAAATATATCAACTTTGTGTCAGTCTTGGTCAATAATTGAAACGTTGAGCCTGACTTAATTAAAACAACGTTATTCAAAAAATAAATATGCTAAGATTGATGGTAATAAATCGTAGACTACCTTGAAACAACGTTGTTTCAAACTAAATATGCTAAGATTGATAGTAATTATTATAGACTACCCTACCCTATAATAATTATAACACACCACAAGCACAATCCACAGTAGGCTATGGGGATCGCTTAAAACAACGACTTAGAGCTGGACGTGTTGCTCTCCCACGCATAAAAAAGAGAAGAACCACGAGATAAAGATTATTCACCAATTACCATGATTTTTTCACCTGCGTGATGGCGAATTTATTTCTCAGGAGATATCAGACCCCTATTATAGCCACTGAGATGAATTATTTCAGATACAGCTGGGACTCGACTGGGTTTTTTGTTTACTAGAGACGAAATCAAGGATAATAATTGAAAATGGTTAGCAAAGTGTGAGAACAACCAAGAATATCTGATATAGGCCTAATAGCGGGAGAGGAATGCCCTAATATTAGGAACAATCGTGCACTTGGTGACAAGTTTTTGAAATTTGGCATGGTGTTAGGTATGGGCGGTGTGTTCGCTAAAAAAATCAAAATGGCCACGAAAACGATTATGAAAACAAATAAATGTAATATCTCAGTACGTTTTTGAAGTAGAATATTATGTAGTACCATTTTTTGCGACATGATAAATCAGGTTTTGGGTCATTTCAATGATATGGGCGTTTTTGCGGATCATGTTCAAGGTCAATTATAAGTTTGATTAATACCATATACAGTAATAGGAAAAAACTATCTGGAAACAAATTTTCAGTTTTAAAAATTTGGTATGGTGTTAGGTATGGGAAATGTGTTTCCAAAATCCATCGCAAAAAATGAGTATGATCCCTGTTGACCTCTGAGTAAAATTCAAAATGACCGCCTAAATGGCCGTCAAAATTAATAAATGTCATATCTTAGCTCTTGTTTGAAGCAGAGCATTATGTGATACCATTTTTTCTTTGTTTTACGGCATGACAAATCTGTTCCCGGGGTCATTTTAAAGCTTCCTATGTATTTTTGAAGTCAGAGGTGAAAAATTACTCCTATTACTTTTAATATGAGATTATTGCATAATTATTATCACAATGAGGGTGATACAACGTTTGTTGAAAATTAATGTTGGTCCACCGTCTGCGACGCTGGCCCAATATTAACACAAGATTGGGTCAACAGCTGTTTATCTTCATCTACCCTCGTAGTTCGCGCTCGCTATTAAATGAGCTAATGTTGATTATGTTTATGGTTCATGCATTGTGTTTTTGAGTTTGCTTAAATAGTTGGACTACTCGGGCTAAGTTGTAGTACATCTGTCATTAGGTTCATTAAGAAACTGACATTTCAGTCAGACTCTCATATCTTCATTTTACGGCAAATATAGGCCTACCATGAAATCGCACAATTTGATGTATTTTTTTTCAAAATTGTCCAGAGGGCATGTCCCCCCCCCTAGGCCCCTGCTGTTGAATGTTTTTTTTTGAAATCTGAGAACCCCCCTTAATTTATTTCTGGATACGCCACTGGGTATTCCCCTTTCCTCTTGCATGTAAGCGTGCTCAAAACTGTGGTTTCACGCTACTGATAACAGTACTGTACGCGTATGTAATGAATCACACTGACACATAGGCCTAACATGTATACCCTGATACCAGCCTAACTTTACTTCCTGTTGTTTTCTATCATGTGCTGTATGTAGGTCTACATGATCAGATGATGTATGGACAGTCACCATCCACAGATAAAACCAGTCAGCTACATGCATAAACAGGTAGGCTTTTGATTTGTTGTCTAAACTTACTTAGCCTGAGTTATCCCAGAAATAACAATAGCATAGCATAGCATAAATAACATAGTGTAAACACACTGTAAATATTATCAAAGAAAGTTTGTCAATGACTGTGTCAGTATGAACAGAATGATATGTAGAATCAGTCCTACTATACTCTGTCGCCGGCGCCACATATATACATGATACGATATAATGATACAATAGGAATAGGGCCTACTACATGTATGACAATGGATCAACAATACGGTTTATCCAGGGGTTTAATCCAGGGGTTTATAAACCAATTTTCAATGGCATCGGAAACTATTATTTATCGATCCAACTTATTCAGAGTCTCCGATTTTAAATTCAATATGAGTGACACAGACAGTTAGTTTGACCGACCAGTTTAACCATTAAAAAAACCCCCATTAATTGGTACATACGTTCCTGAGAGCGATTCAATAAATAATAGAGGATCTACATGTTTTCCTAGAAACTGTTCCCCATTTTATTTAATGTTATGACATCCATGGGGAACATAAAACTTCTATTTTGTGACGTCATAAGAGTGAGTAGAACAGTGACTTCACAGAGCTTTAAATATAAATTGTGACGTCACCAATATATCACTGTGGCCTGATTAATTATGTTTGTAAGTGACATGGTTGAAGTCTGTAGGCTAGGCCTATATGTGTTCTTGTTAGCTAACATTCTTGGGAGGACTACTGAATCGAAACTCAATTAAGTCTAATTCCAGCAGCTCCGAAAATTTAGCGATTTAGTATAAATTTATTTAGTATTTACTATAGACCATTTGTAAGGTAATTCTGGGCTTAAAATTGTGTAAATTAAAGGGTTTACAGAGGAGCGTATTCATAACAAGTATACTATTATCATGTTTATATGACTATTATGTTATATAATTTTAAATTATGTATTAGGCCTATATTTGTCAATGAAATTTCTCGGTGAATTTGTCAGTTTAATTGTATGCAGACCTATATAGACTAACTTTAGAAAATACAAAACAACAGAGCTTGTAAAATTTCATGAAAACATTCTGATTTCATATACGACATTTGTTTTGCTCATTTTCTGCATGCAAAGAATAGCCTAGTTTACTACGATTAGAACTAGGCCTATACAAGTAAAAATGCCAATTAAACTTTGTTGGCGTTCGGACTATGGTCGAATTTTTGTGTGTACATTCTATCAAATTAATAAAAAAACGACAAAGAAAAGAAACAACACATCTATTTTTCTGCACTAAGAAATAGGCCTAGGGTTATTTCACAGGCTATAGGGGCATACCTCTACTGTTTGTCCCAGAGGAATCATAAGCTATTATGTAAGCCTATTGGCCAGGCTCCTTCGGGGTCTCTGCTCTGAATTGGCACGGCCAGTTAAACTATTAAAAAACATTAATTAGGCTAAATATTGCTGCGGCCTAAGCTAAGGGTGCACCTAGGTTAAAAAACTAATCGAACGCACGGCAAAACGCCTGCTCTTAGGCATGTTAGGGGCTGAAGATTGAGGATTGCAGTTTCTGAAAAAGTGTAAAAAACGAATCTAAAAAAATATATCTAGTGTAAAAACGAAGTGTACTAGCTATAAAAAACGAATATCGACGTCAGTATATTATAACTATATAATTGTGTATATTAAAACTATAATTGTCTTGATTGCTCTTTTATAAACTTTATTATTAAGTTATAATAGTACTTCCGTTATGACAAACTTTTTATCGAATTGTCCTAAGCGATTATAAATGTAAAAACTGAGGCGGAAATCTTATCAAAAATGAGGACAATCTCTCATAAATAATGAAGTGAAAACATTTTTCCCTTATAAAAAGTGAATAGAGAGGCAAAAAATGGGTAAAAAGTGAAGTGGGAAGAATCCATAATTTCCAGGACCCATGTGTAATCTGTGCATTAGCATCAGTTCAGAAATTCCTCAATAGTAGTCAAATAATAAATTGGAATTATTATATATTATAGTGGAGCAGATAACCAAACCAATTGTGCATTTGGTGATAAAAGCACCAAACTTGGTACACGTCAACTACATATAATAGTGGTCATTTTAAAGACGAGAGACACGCAAATTTCTTAAAAATAGATATACGGGACAAAAGACAAAATGGTACCAAAATATCATTTATTGACATTTTATGTATTAGCGATAACTACGGACGACATTCAAAATCGGTCAATAAAAACAAAATAACAGTAACAGAACATGGTCATGTCTGTACGATGCACACAAAACACTTCCAGTAGTAAAGATAAAATCTAGGATAAATAAAAACAGTATTTGTATAAACAAAATACCGAAACAAAGTCGCTAAACAAAGACGTTCCATGAATTATGACCTTTTTTTTACGAAATTTATGAATTATCAGTTACACAAGCTTAAATGTGTTAAATATATTCACCAAATGCAAATTAAGAAGTTAGTTCCACTTATAGTATATGGCATATAAACGCATTTACCTACACAGATCAGCTTTTAATATCTACAGGTTGATATGGCATCTGAACAAGTATTGCAATAATTGGGCATGTGTATGGTTATGCATAAGCCTACTTTGGTATCACCTACATGCCATGAAGTTTATATTAAAAGTACAATACACTTAAATTAAACTTATATTGGCCAGCATATAATTGGTATGAGGACAAAGAATGAAATGTTAGTATATCAAGTATTTTTAGAAACGTACATACATGTAAGTTATCATCACCACCATCCCCATTTTTTAAAGCTACCACACATTCCATGGACAAAAATGTTTGTATTTTAAATAACAGCAAAGTAGTATACAATATTTTAACTATAATTATATCATCATGTATGGGACAAATTGGTACCAGAGTATCTATTCGTTGACATTTGTGTCCCCGCAATGATTATATTATCATATCATATTAATGCGTTATTTCTCTGAAATGTAAGTATACCAAGTATGTTTAAAAGCATGTTTTGCATTTTCATAAATGTAATACTTATTTACACCACCACCATTCTTTGAAACTACCACACATTTAAAGGACAGAAAATGTTCTCTTTTAAATAACAACTAAGTAAAGACAATATATGTTTCAAATATACCTAAATTTAACAAATGTTAGCTGGTAGATTGTAAATGCAGTCTTATGAACACCCCCCCCCCCCCCACACACACACACAAACCCCAGAGCCCTGCATATTGCACCTACATTTGCCATGGCAACCCTTCTTGCATATTTTGGATGCTTCAGATAGGTTTGTCCAGTTTGGTTCATATAAGCCGCTTCAGCCACCCACAGGTTTCGGGTGACGGGATTTATGGAGATGCAATATAAGTCTGTCCCCAAATATGACCACCTTGATAAGCAGCGTGTTTTATATTCTGCTCAAGAGCAGCATGACTGGGTGGAATTACATCAGGTGTTCTTTCATTATGGAACATTTTGGGTCGTGCCTCATTCACATCAGTACATGTATATACTAGTGCGGTCATAAAGGAGGATAACAAACCGCTCTATTGTACTGGAACACCCATCTGACACCAGCGCAGGAGACGATGAAAAGCTGAGAAAGGCACCAGTCAGCTCTGGGATAGCATTCCACACTGACCAGGATGATTTCTTGCCATGCCCCGCAAAAGCTGACGTTGTGTCGCAACTTGTTAAAGCGTGAAATACTGTGAGTGCAAAGTATTTGTCCCTACCAGAAGCTGTGTGCAGATAGGTAACGAGAGCTTTTGCCTTATCCAAAGGCGACCCAGATCTCTGAATTGATCTGTACAAGTTGCAAAGCCCTAATTGCCAGCACCATGTAATCAGTGTCCACCGTTCGTATCAGTACCTTTGTGTGGCTATTTTCTAATGCATGTTTTGCATGAAGAAGCAGACGAGTGTCTGATTCATAGATGCATGGTTCTAGAGAGGTGACATCAATTCTGGTTGAAGTGCACAAGACATTTTGAGCAGATGTAGCTGAAACATCCTTATCCTGTGACTTAAAGAAACTATTTTCGATTGAAAATCGGAACAGTTTCTCCTTATTTTCATAAACCCTAAATAGTTTTGCTAGTTGCCTGGTGTAGCTGGAGTACCTATGACACGTCTGCGAATTCCTTTGCCACGTTTTGTTTTGGCAGAAGCCTTCTGACTGTCAGAGATGTACCTATCCCACGCAAGATCAAGGTGTGACACATTTCGAAGTTGTATTTCAAGATAGGGGATACATACTTGCTGAGCACATTCAACAAACGTTTTCGTCATACTTGGCTTCAACATTTGACAAACAACAGCTTCATCCATTAACATGCGTGTGCTTGTGGAATTTCTTCACATGATTTTTCGAAGACCGCCATCAAATCGCTTTTAGTACCTTGGTAAAGTGACCCCCTTGTGACAAGGCTGGTGGCCATTGCTGATTTTCATGGCAGGCTATGTACATACATATTCAAAGGAGCAATCTGGTGCTTGTGTTTAAATTGAGCAGTGTTCAGAAAGCTGGCCAAGCAGAAAAGGATCGTTTTATCTTTGATAAACAGATAAAGAGGTTTGTGATATTAAGGTTTGTTGTATGTTGTAAGTGTTTGAGAGGACGTTTTTTTCTGTTTATAATGACATGATTTAGCATTTTCACATGATACATAGGTTGCCAAGTATTGCTTTTATCCGTATCCGGTAGAAGACATTTTTCAATTTTATCGTAATAATTTTAGATCTGCCTTCTAGATGATCTTAAATCGTATAATTAACATTTCCACTCAAAGCAGCGTAGTGATATTAGGTATTGCATTAGAATCGAGGATTACTATTACATAACAAGAACATTACTGTGGCCATTGGTTAATGGTGGTTATTGCCAGCCATCTTGTTTTATACCTCTATAGATGACATTGTAACGCAAAATTGGTTGCATTTCAATAAAACTATCAGTGTACTCATTTTAGTTCAAATTTAGGTCTTGCATTACATTTTAGGCTTACTATTTTAAAACAAAGGAATTTGGTGAAAGTAGATCATTTTCGTGATGGTTATTAGCAACCATTTTGACTTTAACCTCTTGATGACCTTGACCATTTCAATAAGATCTACGTATTCATTTTAGTCCTAAATGATGTATTTTATTAGATTCTAGACTTACTATTTCATAACACGGGACATTTATGGTGGTAGTCTGAGAAAATAGATCATTTTCAAGGTTAATATTGGCAGCCACCTTGATGTTGACCTCAAAAAGACCTTAAAATGTAAAATAAACCATTGCAATGAAATTAGCGTGTTCATATTAGTGAAAAATGAGGTATAAAATTAAATTCTACGGCTAGTATGTCAAAAGGTAAAAAATCAAGATGGCCGACGGCGGCCATTTTGGATTTATGCAAACAAAACAACAAATGGATATTATTTTCTGTGGTCCCCTTCCAATATTGATAATAGGTGGGAAATGGCTGTCCATGCAAAATTTGATGATTGTATCACTTATGTCGCGATAATTTAGTTAAGCAAATAGACTACCCCGCTAAGATGTCAAATGGTATATCCCTTGCAACTTATAGTCATGTTTTTGTATGGGCTGATCATCTCACAGCCTCTTACAATAATAATTACCTTGCATAATCCAGATCTCATTATGTTTGTGTGAACTATCAAAATATTATGTGTAAAGTTGCACCAATTGATTGAAAAATTTAAATTTTAAGGGGGGGGGGACATTTTTACGTTAAAAATGTAAAAATACATGTATTTTCAGGTGTCTCCCATCTTTAATTGGATAAGGACATTCAGATCTAGCTTTCCTCCAATTTTGGTGCTTTATCATCAAATGCACAATTCATCTGAAATATGTTACTTAACCGCTGCACTATTAAAAGATAATGAAGGGATATTAGCAATTCAAGTTTTCTGGTTGTATTTTTAGTTTATTAATAGCTATGGGCCTGTGCATGTATGCGTACATTGTACGATGTACCGTTAGTTACATGTTTACGTTTTGATTATTTTGTATATTATTCCAAAAATCACTACATCACACAAATAAAGTTTTTGCTAACCAAGTCTTTTCTTAGAGAAACGAAGACCGCTAGCTAGGTAGCATTGGTATAGTTATGGTTAAACTGGAGTAGAACTTCACGTATTATTTACTGAACAGATTGAAAGTAAACCTACCCCTACTGTTGGTCCCAGGGGAATCAGAAGCTATCATTTAGGCCTATTGGCATATGGGCATAAGGCCTACATAATTATGGCATTCCCATAGCAAAAATAATTCTAAATTACTATTACAACAAAAGCTCAATGATATGATCTTCCGTAATTAGGTTACAGTCCGCTTTTACGAAGGTCCATTTTTCCGAAGGTTCATTGTTCCGAAGGTTCATTGTTCCGAAGGTTCATTGTTCCGAAAAAAAGGTTTATTGTGCCGAAGGTTTATTGGTCCGAAGGGTCATTTATCCGAAATAGGGGTTCATTGCTTCTAAGGTTCACTGTTCCGAAGGTTCATTGTTCCGAAATAGAGGTTCATTGTTCTGAAGGGTCATTCATCCGAAATAGGGGTTCATTGCTCCGAAGGCTTATTATTCCGAAGGTTCAGTATTCCGAAATCGCACATCTTTCAGACAGGAAAATGTTAATTTGCTATGACAAATATGGAATGATTAGACTTTCGGCTGGGCCACTGTTGTGCACATACAGGCTAAACTGGGCCAGGAGATGGTTCACGAGATGAATCAGATGATACTGTTCTCCAGACACAGGATTCGCACCCTGGCAGTCTTGAGGTCGAGCACGCTACCTCTCGGTCACGGAGGTTTCTCTCAATATTTAGTTTTACGAATAAATGGAGAAGAAACATGTTGCTATGACAATAAAAATGTTATGATAGCCGTTTAGCCTCCTGCATTGAGAAACCTCTATGGAGGGGGGGGAGGGCAATATAAGTGTAAATATTATGATTATCCCTTTTAAACTTAGTTAGTCTAGTCAACAAGTAAATATTCGTGTCTATGACAATATTCAAACTCATCCTGTGTGATGGTAGTGATATATGGCAGGTTCCACGATAATGCATGTGTACCACCAACCTACCGAGTGGACCTAAACATAAACTAGTCTAAGTGATTATTTTGACGTTTCAATATGTATGTAGAATAAACAAACAACATGTTTTTGATATAATTTGTGAATTTTATAATGGTAAAAATACATTTACTCGTGCAGTTTTGCAATGGGAAATAGAGAGAAAGTTTGTTGTTTTAACCCTTTAACCGCCGGTGTCGCATATATTCGGGTTTTCATTTTTTATTAGCACATTAAATACCACCTTTTAAATATGTTAAAGTTAAAATGTGACATCAACCAGCAAGATTTAAACAAAGTTGACCTCCATTTTGTCAAATCTGAATAATTTTCACTCACGTGAAGTTGTGGATCGCGTCAGCGAGACACAACTTCAAGTGGGTGAAAATTCAGATTGAAGAATTTGGCGGTTAAAGGGTTAATAACAGTCACTCACAAATAATTCACGTGTCACCGATACATGCAATTCACATATAGTAATACAAATTATCATATTATTACCTTTATTTTTCTTAATATATTTTTTTTTAATGTTCATTAAAAAAACAAAATGCAAACGTGACGTTTCAAGCTGTCTTCACATAATAGGGTCTAATAATAATATGATATATTCATATGGCGCACATACCCAGCTCATCATATGCCTACAGGCTACATGGCGACTTACATCATAGTATCCCTGGTGATTGGACCTGTTAGACCTAATTAATGTACCATTTCTACTCCCCGGGGAGCATACATCACTGCAAACGGTTTGCGCTAGTGATTATAATCGTATATAATTTCCATCTCTATCCCACCAGTTAAGCCTACTCATTTACACCTGAGTGAAATGAAGCACGTGGGGGCACAATATTGAGACATAAATGTCCCAGCGTGGAGAGAGGTGAAATATGATATTTCTCTGAAAATGTTGCACCAAGCGAGCCTTAAATTCACAAGGCAAGCATGCAGCGGCTAATTGTAAAGTTCTACGCTTTATCCATTGCATCACGTCCCACACTTCCCTAAAACAGTTTGTTCCGGGTATGGCTATTGATCAATTTTGTTACTTTTCGTTTGAATGATTATATTCATAAATACAAAAAAATGATAAACATTCCGCTTATATAAAGAGACTTTAAAGGCTTTTTTTTACAATTAACATGCATAGACATATAGATTGTTTCAGAGCAATTGTGTGCTCAAAGTTCAAGTGCTCTTTAATTCGTAGCTGGAATGTCGTCTGTTGGTGCGCTCCTGAAATAAATACAAACTACTTTAAAAAATTAATCATGTTTATGAAGTAGAATATCACCAATAGGCCTACATTTTTTTTGTAACCCTAACAGTGAAAAAATCTAAATAGCATAACGTTCACAGTCAAAACATCCACAAAACATAACGTTCACAGTGGAAATATCCAATTAACATAACGTTCACAGTGAAAAACATCCAATTAACATAACGTTCACAGTGATAAACATCCAAATAACATAACGTTAACAAAATGGAAGCTGTTCCGTGGCAGGTGTTTTCCTAATTTATCATGGACGATAGGGCCGGACGATTTGATACCACCAATGTGGGGGGGGGGGGGGGGGGGCAGGGTATGGTTTATCTTCACAAGCAAACTTTTTTTCTTTTAAACAAAAACATAACTTTTTTTCCTTCTAGATCAAAAGCACTTTTTCGAGGAAACTATTTGTTTGCCCAAATTCGGGAAGCAAACTATTTTCCCCCAAAAAACATAACCCCCCCCCCCCCCGGTATTAAATTGTCCGCCCCTAATATAAACTGTCGGCTGAGCCAAGACCTCTGCCATTTTCACTGCTTATCCGTGGGAAAGTATAAGCTTCATTTGGGCATCTGAGCAGATGAGATGCTAGCCCAACTTATTTCCCTGTCAAAAGCCTTTAAATATGGTACACAATAAATTTTCAAATGTAGGCTCTCTCTCACAATCGCATGCCTGGCGATGTCATCCGTATGTTTACTGATCAGCTAATATACTGTTACAATATTGTTTGTTTTCCTTCGACACATGCATCGAAGAGTGTACCAAGTTTGCCTGCATATCTGTGTAATGTTTTCTTTGCAAATTGCTCATGTTTTTATTTTGCATGGCGATAATAGGACCTAAGCTTATTTCTAAAACTGTCATTTTAACGATTAAAGCTGCTTTGTCTACACCCAACTTGTACTTTAATGTACGCCTATTTATTGATTTTAGTTATTATCATCAACTAGGCTCGTTTGACATGTAATGGTACTGTCTCATCGCTCCAACGATCATTTATCGGACGAGCATTGCTACGACGTGTATTTACTCATGTCATTTGACTTATAGTGCGACTACTGTCGTGGTGAGCGGCACAAGTTACCAGCCCCTTTAATGGATCGTTCATGTTGCTACACATGATTGTCCTTTTTTACAAATAAAATCTACTATCTAATTTATTGGCTCCTAGTGAATGACGGCGGCAACATGTTATTTTTTAATTTGTCAAACTCCTTCGGGTTCTCCCACACAAATTCTCATCTCATTTCACATCGCACATCTCATTATAAAATTTGTCTGTTAAGAGTGCCTGTATATTTTTAGTCATTTTGTCTAATTAAAGCAGCCTTGGAGGTAAATATTACAGATATATCATCTAAATACCAATTTCTTCATTTGTTGGAAGATTTTTCGTTTCAGAAACAACGTATCACAAAAATATAAATCTCGGGGAGTGATCACAAGTGCATCAACAAAGCGAGAAAAAGTTATAGATATTAAAATTCATGTTTTTAATGAAGACGTGGTGTTATATATTAGCAAAAATACCGACATCTGAATGTACGAGAAAATGCACACATTTTGGTCACAGGAAGAACTAATGAGCGCTATCAAGAATATAATTATAATACAGTAAATTATTGGCGCTATACATCATGATAATTGCCACTGCTCCCACTATAAAATTGTATCTTGGATCCGCTCACGACCTTCATGCAGATCTATAAAAACATTAAAGAATTTAGCAGATTTAAAACCACAGAAAAACTATTATTTTCCATGTAAATTCATTCGGAATATTGAATCTTGTTTTCGGAACAATGAACCTTAATTTCGGAGTAACGAACCTTCGGAACAATGAACCTTCGGAGCAACGGACCTTCGGAACAACGGACCTTCGGAACATCGAACCTTCGGAACAACGGACCTTCGGAACAATGGACCTTCGGAAAAGCGAACGGTCCCCATTTAATTACACGTAGGCCTAATATTTTAATATTCTAATACATTTTACTAGTCCGCAGAAATATTTACTAGTCCTGTCTTGGAAACCCGGCCGAATGTTAACACATAAACATGATAAATACTGTAGATTTGGTAATTTTCGCGTGTCTAAATTTTCGAGAATTTAGATTTTGGGACTTTTCACCAAGTTTAGAAATCGCGAATTTTCATTTTTCAGTAGCGCTATTATAATACTAATTTTCGCGAGATTATCGAATTCGCGAATAATTATTTGTCCTCCTCGCGAAATTTGCGAAAATTAAAACTTCGCGAATATTACCTGATCTACCGTATGCATAGTGTTGTATTTTTATTAAAACTGAAAATATTTCACATGATTTAGGCACTGTCATATTTACTAACATATTGAGAATTACAATGCGAACCACTGCAGTCGTCACTGGAAGGATTTAGCATTTGGCTTTAAGGTTTCACTTCCCCCTACACTGTACCAATATTTAACGAGCACATGGCGGACCACGTTAACAACAGTTACAGATAGTGATAAAATTGCTAGATCGACAGGGATATTAAATATATTTAAAAAGTTTTTACCACACGAAACACCACTTTACACAATTCACTCATTCGAAATCATCTAAAAAATGGTATTGTGATATCGTGCTATCAAAAAAGACCCAGAATTCAAGCTTTATAAAAACAATAATTCTACTGATTATATCCATCAAAACATATAATTCCTATACATATGATATCTTTAAAAACACTGCTAAAGATCGGAGACATACAAGCGGGAACCATGGTAACGTTACAATAACTTAAAAACTATTTAATGATTTATAAAGCAAAACTCTACGATATGATCTCTCGTAATATTTTAATATACTTACATTATATTGTAGGTTATATCCCAGCCCCACAATCATCTACGCCTACCACACATGACACAAATATAAAATGGCAACATAAATTTAATTATAATTTAAAAATCAGTGCACTAAATATAGGCCTAGTGTAATACAACCAGGTAATTTTAAAAGCCCATTTTGTAGATCTATATATTTCCACATGTATTTCACATTAGCTCAAGAATAACAGTTGATGGTGCATAAAACAGTCCTAATCACATGCTAACTTTCCCATAAAATCTAGTTAATATGGGTAAAATGAAAAGTAATCATATGGTACAAGCCAGTGATTATGTCCGGCTATAGACTTATATGTGTGGAATAATACGATACGACATGATTCACATTGATGTGAATATTTTTTTTAACCGAGGCTCTAAGAAGTTTCTCAATGGCTTCGGGTGCATTAACATAAAGTGAAAATACAGAAAAAAACACTTTACGTCGTTGTCTATTTGGCCTATTAGTGGACAGGTTAACTGCACAAAATGGACCCCCCACTGCATTTTGTAGTAGAATTATGTCACTTGGCACGAATGATACTTGGACCAAATGGAAAATTTTGAGCAGCGGACGTTTTTGATTTCTGCGTTTATTTTGCCCTAATTCAAGGTCAAAGTTCAAATTTCAAGGTCAAATATGATTTTTTAGCAAATAAAGCTACGAACAAGTGTAATACCTCTATTTCATTTAATTTTGACTGAAAAACTCATTTTTGGTACTATTTTAATAATTCAAGGTCATCTTCAAGGTCAAAAGGTCAATTTGAAGGTCAAATTGTTGAAAATGTCATTTTTAACAAAATTAATTAGGAACAAATGTAATAACTCATTTTAGTGTGATTTTGACCACAGAATCTAATTCTAATAATGTTTTGCTGACTCAAGGTCATCTTAAAGGTCAAAAGGTCAAATCTAAGGTAAAAACTGCGAAAATATAATTTTTAACAAATACAAATATCAGCAAAGTGTAATACCTCTTTTTGATTTTTTTTTTGACTGAAGAGTCAATTTGTGGTACTATTTTGATGATTAAAGGTCATCTTTAAGGTCAAAGCGTAAATGTCAAGGTCAAGTAAGCGAAAATATGATTTTCAAGGTCACATATAATATTTCTAACTAATATATCTAGGAACAAGTGTATTGCCTCTTTTTGTGTACTTTTGACTGGAAAATCCATTTCTGGTATTATTTTCATGATTCTAGGTGATCTTCAAGGTCAAAACGTCAAATGAGCGAAAATATGATTCCAATAAATAAGAATAAGATCCATTTTTTACTGTAATTTTGGCTACTGTAGACATGCTAAGAGCTCGAAAATTGGCAAACGCCGCACTTTTAGGGCACGCATGACACATAGGCACGGATGTTCTATAGATCCATTAGTTTTATCGAAAGAAACAATTCATACCTATTCGTGAAGACCCAGAAATCCGCCAGTTTCCAAGATGGCCAAGGTCAAACATTAAATTGTTACACTGTTCAACAGAAAAGAAACATGTCGCTATAATAGGATTTTAAGGTATGCCCGACTTATTGGAGTGGCCGGAAAACTTAAAGATGGCCGCAAGTTATGCAACGTCAAACAATAAATTGGTATCATTTTGTGACAGAATTGAAGCAGACACATGTAGTAGTAGTAATAGTAAATCATTGCTTTACGTCACTTTTCGGCACAAGAGGTCTTTTAAGTGACATTGTAATACGATGCAAACGTTGTAGATTATGATGTGAGGGTGGGGGTGATAGGGCATGGTGGGTTATTGAGAGCGTTTTCCTTAGCTCGCCCAATAATATGGGGTTCTGGGCATGTCTAGGGGATCTACCCCCAGACATGCCCAGACGGCCGGAGACTTGGGTTTCGCTGTGCAATTTAATGCTGAAACTCCGTGGCATTTCGCGCAGCTCCGCTATCATCGGGTCGGATAGTCCCCAGAGTAACAATAGGAAGGATAACTGCTTCTGGGTAACTCCATTCATTCCACTTCAGAGACCTAATGTCAAACACGCTATTGCCGGTTATTTTAAGGCTACCACAGCCTACACCAGCGCCAGCACTTATGCGAGAGCTGCATTAGCACCGCAGTTGAGCGGAGAAACCAGGGTACGCCACTGGCAATCCGCCCGAAGATTATGGCCAGATACGAGGAGGCTACAGCTTCCCTTGGATGATTGCTGTAGACTAGTGCTTCCGTACCATGCCGTACAGCATGCAACTGACGGAACATATCCCTAATGACCCTCCCCGGATGGGGGCAAAAAGTACTACTACTAGGAATCATCCCAGTACCCCAGCAGACGCATGATGTTGGTTTCCATCATATGGCTTTCAGGTACGCCACCAGAAAATAACATTAGGGATGATAGAGATCGCTAAATCCAAGATGGCGACTATAAGGCAAACAAAAGTACAGCCTCAGTGCACTGACCTAACCAGTGAAAATAAATTAAAGTTCCGGGGAATAGACGAGTAGCTGCTTTCAATTCTTACAAGGGGACACTGAAAAACCGCAAAGCCTGAAAAACAAAGTCTATTAATATTAACAACAATAATATTAAGTACTATCTGAACAACAAGAACTGTGTTGGCTGTAGGCATAATTATTTTTTAATTTAATTCGTTTTATATTTATAGGCATTAATTTGCAAGCCTATGCACTTGACCTACAGGTAGGCTGAATAGGAATACATAGGCATAGTATGGTATGCCCCCGCTAGCCTGCCATAATGATTTACAGGTACCGTGGGCCTACGCCAAATAGATATTCATTTGTCAAAATCACTCGTCTACCACAATGGTGTTAAAGGCGATGCAGATTTTCGTGTTTGGTCATGGCCTATTTACGGGCAGTCTCTGACTAACCACCAATTTGGGTTTCATTATCTCAACAATGCCTAATATGATTTCTGAAAATGCCACAATGTCCGAGTCGTCGGTATATATCTTTGGTGGATACCAAAATCACAGATCTAACTCTATTCCAGTTGATGTTTTACACATTTATTGCTTGTTTGTGGCCCAGTGACGGCAATTAGGCCTATGTTGGCATTTTGGTTACTCTCTTGGCTTCTACCATCTCTAGTATTATTTTTGGCGATACCACCATGTCGGGCGTACCTGAAAACCACACGGTAGCCCTATGCACCAAAATCATCGATGTATCCCGATTCCAGTAGAAGTTCGACACATATCTTGCTCTATTATGGCCATTTTGTTTGCTTGGTGACCACCATCGTGGTTTTAGGCATGTAGACGGTGTCTAGAATGTTTTTTGATAATGCAACTGCATAACTTGGAACTATGGATTTTGTGTTTGACCTTAGACAAATGGCGGCCATCTTGGATTTTACCCACACTGCGATGTCCAAGGTACTTTCTGGCCACACCCTTTTTGTCGGGCATACCTGACAACCCTATAGCAGACACATAAATCATGAATGTACTTCTATTTTGTCGAAAATGATATCCATTTATTATTTGACCTTGCACAAATGACGATTATTCTGGACTTTACCACAAAACAATGTCTACTGCAGTTTATTGCCGCACTACGATGTCGGGCATATCTAAAATCCAAATTGTAAACACCAACATCATGTACCTTCATCTATTCTGTCGAACATTTTGTCAATTTAATGTTTGACTTTCGCCATCTTAGAAAATGGCGCATTCGGGGGGGGGGGGGGGGTCTTGTAATTAGAAACAAATAGAAATTGTCTCTGTGAATAAAACGTGTCCAATGTATCATGCTTTCCCTGAAAAAAATGCAGTGCTCATGATCTTTCTTTACTAAAAATTCCTGGTAGTGGTAGTTTCATCATTCAAGTCCTCTTTAACATGTTTAAAGAATAAATGTAAAATTCAATGTCTCATTTCCGAAAACATTGTCCACAAATAAACATAGAAACACGTATAATATACATGAGTAAGATATGGCTTTGACAGCATTTCTTAGGAGTAAATTGATGGTTCGATGTCATCTTCGTGATTATAAGGTCAAAATTAGCTTACTTTTGTTGAAGTGTAATAATGCATTTTTTAATATAATTTGACTGACCATGTCTGATATATTTTTGGATTCGTGTTATCTTAAACACCACAAAGTCAATTCCAAGGTCAAATTAGAACAAACAACACGATTGTGAATACAGATAATACGTGATACCTTTTTGATGTGATTCTTAATACCTTTTTGATGTATTTGTTATTGTTGATCTAATAAATATTTGCTATATTTTGCGAGGAAAAAATTATTATACATAATACAGGCCATAATGTACCGCATCGGCAATTGCGCAGCCGCAAACTAAATCGATCTTATATCTTGACAGGACAGAAAGCTCAATCACAATGCCATTTTGAAGCTAGAAACGGTAAAATTCACAAGCGTCAACAGTATGCTAACACATTTCTACGTCATTTGGCAGCAAAGTTATAGTACATTACGTTGCAGTGGCGGCCACTTTTGTTTTTGCCCTCCAGCGGCAAATCCACAAGGATAAATTCAGGAAACTTTTAGTGTGTTGCAAAAATGCTTAGGTAGGGTTCAAGATACAATCCTCCAAATTTAATCTGTCCCCTATTTTTCCGATCAAAATAATAACTTTACTGGACGACTGGGCCACAAGGCCTACATGCTAGTGTAAAATATGAAGCTGATCAATGACAAGGTAGTCTGCATACTTATGACATGCAGTAGGCCTATGGTAGATGTCAAAGTCATATAATTTTCGTATTTGTGGAATTGACATTGACATTTTGATATTGCGGGTGACCCTGAATCACAAATAATAGTATCAGTAATGGATTATACAGTGAAAAAAGAAGTATTGCACCTGATGTTATCTGTTTGTTTTCAAATTATATCTTTGCATTTTGACCTTGAAATTGACGTTTTGACCTTCAAGATGGCTTGAATCATGAAATAGTATCAGAAATGAATTTTCCAGTTAAAAATATACGAAAAAGAGGTATTACACTTTATCCTAGCTGTATTAGCTACAAAAAAGCATATTTGACCTTGAAAACGAGATATTTGCTTATTTGACCTTGCAATTCAAGTTTTGACCTTGAAATGTCCTCTAATCATCAAAATAGTACTACAAGTTGATTCTTCAGTCAAAAACACATCAAAAAGAGGTATTACGCTTGCTGCTATTTGTAATTGTTAAAAAACATATTTTCGCAGTTTTGCCCTTGGAATTGACCTTTTGACCTTGAAGATGACCTTGAGTCACCATAATAATATCATAAATAGATTCTGTAGTCAAAATCACACCAAATAGAGTTATTACATTTGTTCCTAATTGTGATTGTTAAATATGACATTTTCAACAAATTAACCTTGAAATTGACCTTTTGACCTTGCGGATGACCTTGAATCATTAAAATAATACCAGAAATGAATTTTCCAGTCAAAATCCCATGAAATAGAGGTATTACACTTGTTTGTAGTTTAATATGGTAAAAATGACATTTTCAACAATTTGACCTTCAAATTGACCTTTTGACCTTGAAGATGACCTTGAATTATTAAAATAGTACCAGAAATGAATTTTTCAGTCAAAATAAAATAAAATAGAGGTATTACACTTGTTCGTAGCTTCATTTGCTAAAAAATAATATTTGACCTTGAAATTGACCTTTGACCTTGAATTATGGCAAAATAAAAGCAGATATCAAAAACGTCCGCTGCTCAAAATTTCCCACTTGGTCCAAGTAGCATTCGTGCCAAGTGGCATAATTCTACTACAAAATGCAGTGGGCATGTCATTAACCTGTCCACTATATATCACTGCACCATTTTACATATCGCGCATTACGAATCATGTCGCCGTGAGTGTCACACCAAGTAAAAAATGTGTAAAAAAAATGTGTAAAACAATTGTGTTGGCAAAGTTGATGAAAGTATTACACATTTGGCTAAGATGGTTGCATTGTTCATATTTATATATTATATATGCTCTTTATATTTTCATGTGTTGGTAGTAGGCATAGCCTACATAATGTCTTCCCAGAAGAGAGCGTATGGATATCGTTTTGGACTTGACATGACGACTGGGCAGTCACTACATCATGTCTCTTTTATCTTGCGTCATTTCCTACCACTGGAATTTGTATCAGACGAAGCTCAGATGAGGGCAATTGAATGTGATATATTCGACCATAGACGGTCTTCACCTGAAACGAACGTGCCTGGACAGCAATATTCAATCTTGACTGGTAGTCTAGCAGAGGGTCTCGCCGTGCCAGATTACCATTGGGTGAAAAACAATACATTGAAATATTTTTGTGTTAGTAGAGATAGGGATGAAATGGTGTATGAAAATAATGAATATGACATGCATAGTCTTCCTGGCGAAGGTCTTGTTGACCAGAAAGGGCCTGTGTTTGAAATTGAGACATTAGACGAGCATAGAAATTATGGACGTTTGCGAGTAAGTGATTCATATAAGAAAGCCAGAGAATTGAGTGGAAGTCCAGTTCTAACAAAATATTTAGATATTGATACTGCAAAAGAATCTCTTCTCGGTGTATGTCAAAAAAATTACCCGAAACAATTTGGGCCCGTTGAAGTACATGGACCATCAGTAACGCTTGTGGCACCACCAAGCCTTTCAAGTCTTGATAGAGATCTGTGTCTCAGCATCAGATTTAAAGAATGGCCTGCAGTGGCAAGTGAGTGGAGAACCCGTCTACGAAAATCAAGCTGGCCTAACAAATATCTTATTGACAAAATTTTAGATCAAGGACATTTCATGGTGCCAGCAGGATGCAAAGGTGTGTCAGATGATAAACTAAGCTGGCGCTTCTCATTTTCGTTATCAGAGAAACTACTGAGTAGGTCCCTGAGCACACTGGTACGCAAAGTTTATATTATTATAAAAATAATACACTCTTTCTTTTTGAAGAATCCTGGGGCCTTACCAACTTACGCTTTAAAAACTCTTCTCTTTTGGCATTGTGAAAATTACGAAACGCATCTATGGCGAGAAGGAGATATAGCGAGTATTGTATTGAGCGTGTTGAGTAAAATAGAATACTGTCTCGCAAGAGGTGAAATAGCACATTATTTCATTCCCAGTGTTAACCTTCTGCAGTCTGCACCACCAGAACACCTCGCCACACTCAGTAAAATACTTCGGCATGTCAAGTCAAACTTATTCAACTGTATGATCAATATTGCCAGTGAGGTACACTTTATCAATTTAAATCCTAATTTCTCAACAAATTTTCAGGGTTGTGCCTCTAATGCAGTGGATAGACCATTAGAGGAGATTGTGTTTAAAAATGACATTGAACAGATTTTATTTGAGCATACATATAATCTGATCGGCCTACTCAAGGTACAGGAAATGCAAATAGCAGAAGGACCAGACAGTAGGATATTGTTTATATGCCAAGCAAAACGTGCTCTGATAGTTCGCATCCTCGGTGCAGTTTGGAAAGAACTTGCTATTGAAGAAAATACATGTAGTGAGAAATATATTTGCAACTTACTTTTTAGAATAGCTATCATGCGATACGATGAGCTGACACTGGCCAAAGTATTTGTGTGGGGATTCATGCAATATATGATGTATGTGGATTCACCTCCCACATACGTATTAAAAGATAAGATGAGTTCAATTTTTGACGAAGTTATTAAAAGGTGCACCGAAATGGAATATATAAAATGGGCAACATATAGAATGTCATCTGATGACTTAATGTCAAGACTAAGCAAAATGAAACAATATATTATTGAAGATAGCGTTCTTTTCCTGACATTTGCTGGAGACAACTCAGAGCTCCATTACAAGTATCTACAGTATACAGCACCGCCTGCTCGATCAGCTACGAAACCCAGAAATATGGAGGAAGTGATTAACACAGTATTTTCCCATTTTGCGGATCAACTTCCAGACCCAGAATCATTTCTCCGTCTTCTAGATGAAACTGTAAATACAAATACAATATAATCATGACACGTGATTCTTACACAAATTATAATGGCTGGCGTGGATGTAACCTACAAGGCTATTATTATATACATGATGAAAAATAACAAAATATACAAGATCTTCTTTTAATATATTTGTTATATTATACAATAAAGAATATTGTACTGAATACATTTTAGTCAGGTAAAATCAGAGCTTGTTCAATCTTGACTTTTCTTTTCACATGGTTGATGGAGTTTAACATGGATTAACAAATCAGCTGTAATTCAAACATACCATATATTTTTAGGAGACTTCATTATTAAATATTTTTAGCGCCCTTTGAAGATTTACAGACAACTATGTTTATTTTTATAGCCCGACACCATCAGTGTGTAGTTTATATAGGGAAAAATAAAATGACGTGGCACCTCACAATCACCTGACAATGGCGCATTGCCGTTATTATTACAATGGGATATACTTGTCATGCTTATTACCCTGTTCATTTTGGTACAAATTTCACAACAATCTCTACCAGAGTCACAGCTAAATGAAAAAATAAATTCAGTTGGAATTCAAAATGGAAGTTCTAAATGAATGCTTCTCAAGAATGCAGTACATATTACTACAGAAACCTTATTTGATTTGTACTTTTCTGTCAAATGAACAACTTGCAATTTTACTTCATCATGTTCATCAGGAAATATTCTTTTGAAGATGACCGGCGAATGACATTCAATTAAACACTAATTTTATGTAAATTTCAGATTTGTTTTATTACTGTGTTTGTTTAATTTGCTTCATTTGTCCCTCTGATATTTAGATGCCTTTCATTATATTTGATATTTAAACAATTTTATTGTGAGGGTTTGCCTCATGGTAATGTGTGCAGGATAATCATTCAGGACTTCGGTTTTTAGATGATATTGTCTTATTGTAATGCACATGACACTATAACGGCTGACGGTCAGTTAGACATGGAGACAGGGACCTAGCAGACTGACTGATCAAATTTATATATTTACCGGATGGTTTGCTTTGATATACCCAAGGACAGTGTCATCTATCTTATTAGATGATGCTGGTCTGAAGTATGCTCGTGTAAACCACAATGCTGCTATTCCGGGCTATACTCCCTGGAGCCTATTTCGAATATCAACCATTCAGTTAGCTAGATCTGTATTTACTTTTACTTGTAAATCACAAGACAAATTCTTCCCGTCAGATAAAATAAAGGCGTGGAGGCATTTTCATGTTTTTATGGACAACCCTTGTAGCCATTGACAATATTGTTTATATATTTAGTGCTGATATAACATTATGAACAAATTACGAACTTGTACGTGGTTATAGTTTTTAAAGTTGATGGAATTATTTTAACATAACAGTAATATGCTATACTAACACTAGTGTTAGATTCCATTGTTAATCGTATACGAAATGAATATAGACAATGTGGTAAAACACTTGATTGGTTAGAATCTTATCTCACTGATAGATATCAACCTGTACATATTAACATGATTAAAAACTATTCCTCTGAAAAAACAAAATTGAATTGTGGTGTTCCTCAGGGTGTTCAGCCCTGGGGCCTTTACTTTTCAGATACTATGACCACGTACAAGTTCGTAATTTGTTCATAATGTTATTACCACTAAATATATAAATATCAAGAATTTAACACGAAGTTATATTAAAATACATGTCACAATAATTAGTTTAGTTGATTCTGATTGCTTTACTACTTATATAAAAATGCTCTCGCATATAAAATGTGTTGTTTATCATTCTCACAATAAAATACTTCATGCCTAAAATCAGATAATTTTATAGCATATTAAAAAATCCAGAATTAGGATGGAATTAGAAATTAGAAATTGGAATGTGAATTGGAATTATAAAAAATGAAAATAATGGAATTGGAATTAGCCTCGGAATTAGGAAAAAGGAATTGGGTCAGGAATTGGAATGGAAAAAATGGGATTGAACCCAGGTCTGCTGGTTATGTTCGAAAATCAGCTAATTTTCATATCCTATATTGCTGTTCTACGTAAACGCTCTACACTCGCTAATAGTGGTCCGATTAATTGTAAATGCGTTACACTCGCTAATATTGATCCGAACTTCACCATTTTTTTCTAAACATTCTCAGACGGATTACCCCAATTAACTTCGAAAATTGTCTAGTTTGCATATCCAAGATGGCTCGACATAAGTGCTCTAAAGTCGCCAATATTGATCCGATATTCACCATTTGCTTCTGAATATTCTCTGTCCGATAACCCTGGTCAATTAATTCGAAATCTGGCTAATTTGCATTTATGTTAGATGGCCGCCCTTGCTCTTTCATACAAATAACTGTAATCCCTCTGCAGTACGTCGCCAGTATTGATCCGTTTTTCACCAATGTTTTTCTGCACATCGGCTTATTTGCTCATTTGTATATCCAAGATGGCTCTTCAATACAAGTCGACCTAAACGTTGTACAGTCGCAAATATTGAGCCGATCTTCACCAATTGTTTTCTGAACATTCTCTGATGGATTACTCTGGTTAAGGTCGAAAATTGACCAATTTGCATATCAAAATGACCATACAGGCTCTTACAAATCGAGGTAAATGCTCTATGGTTGTAAATATTGATCCAATCTTTGCCATTTTTTCTAAACACGCTTTTAAGGATTACCCTGATTAATTTCGAATAGTGGCTAACTTGCATATCCAATATAACTGCCCTGGCTCTTCCTTACAGCGCTCTATAGTCACCAATATTTAGCCGATCTAATGAAAATCGTTGTCGGTCTTATTATCCTATTTGAACATGCAATTCTGCGTAAGCGCTCTACAGGCCTCACCAATAGATATTGTAAAACTTTCTCAGATCATTATCAGAATAATTACACCGTTTACCCTGTGATGTGTCGTGGGATTTGGGATGGACTTCATTAACGCAAAAAAAAACAACAAGAAGATGTAGTTGATGGAATGTATTCATAAAACAATACTGGTACTGATTTTCGCTGATTTATGTTGGTGAATCTATAAATATATACATATTGTTAGGCGATGACAAGTATGCTGGCTTATATTTTGAGGCCTACAGTAAGGTCAATACAATAAACAGGATTATATCTATATATAATAATTGAAGCAATGTACCAAATATACCAACATAAATCTTTTAGGTTACAAAGGTTAAATAATAGAAATAACTTTAGCCTGATTACAATTCTGAATAAATAGTAAGTTTCGACAAGGTTTAAATATGCCCAATCACTTACGAATGTTGGCCCAGTTATCCATGTAACACACACTGGCTGCTAAATTATTATACTGCATCTCGTCTTGCGCTATGCATTTGATAAACATGATAAAGAAATATATATAACCAATTATATAGATATACATTTACAAATAACATTATTTACTAAACTCCATAGATATTACAATGTCACCGTTTGCTGACACGGAACAATACATATACCGCAATGCCGGTTCAATGCTGGGCCACGTTGGCTCGACATTGAACCACTCAAGCTTCAACGCCTGCGGTCGTTGATGCAAACAGGTGAGTAATAGATAAATAAATAAATACTGCCATTTGCACAAGTTACCTGGAGAACTAGTCAAATAATTAAATCTATATAAATACAGGAAACTCTAAAAGGTCTATTTCTGCTATCAAAATATGTGATCGTGTCCTACATACCTCCCTCTAGCTTGGGGTTCATTCAGGCCAAGTTCACGTCATTACTAGATATATATTTTAACCCACGATTATCATGTTTAAAAATAAAGAGAGATTTAAGAAAGATAAGTGACGGGAAAAGTTTGGAAGGTAACTTTTAATCCTTCCAAAACTAAGTTAATTGTATTTTCACACCACCAAAGCTACCCAGAATATCCAGACGTTGTTATAATGGAGTTAAAGGTGTAGTCAACTGTCAAAATTCGCGGGACAAGGGTCCCCCAGAAGGCAATAGGGCCCGTGGGTAAGCCAAGGCTCTATTCCATAATAATACTAAATATGCGTTTCATACCCAAAGCCTCAATAAGAGCAAGTTCTCAAATCACAGCAAGTTCATATATACTTGAGCGACATCTATGAGGTAATAATTCAAAGCCCTTGTCTTTTGCCCCTACTTGGTCGCCTACTTGCAAACAAACTGACTGTATTACTGCGGGGATTTGGAAACTGCTTGACCCCCAAGTTTGTATTGTCACCCAGTAAACACAAAACATTTGTATGACTTCATGCAATGTTGGACCAATGTCGAAGACGTTGGGCCGACATTGCATAAATGTCATACAAATGTCTTGCGTTTGCTGGGCAGGAGGACTTTCTCTCAAACATTGTACATTTATCTAATGTTGGTTCAATGTTGGGCCAGCGTCGCAGACGTTGGCCTAACATTAAAACAGCATTGGATCAATGTCTCGTTTGAGTAGTATCTTGTAATCAGTTCAGTGGCTATATTAAAGCCGTCAATCTGTACTCAATAGGCTACTGTTGGCCTACACTTGACCGTCCCAGGCATGCGCGTTTTGAAGCTGAATGATTCTTTAATGTTGAGCAAACTATTGAACATGTGCATCTCGGACTAACAATAACTAGCAATCTCAGTTGGAGAAAACATATTTTTACTGTTATAAATAAAGCAAGCAGGGCAATTCATATTTAGAATTTTGTAAAATACAGATTACCAAGTTCAGGCCTTTCTTCTTTATATAAAACTATGATTTTGCCAATTTTAGAATACTGTGACATATTATACGATAACTGTACTGTCAGAGAATCAGCCGCCCTTGAACAGGTTCAACAGAGAGCCGCCCTAGTGTGTACTGGTGCGTATAAACACACGTACCGACCAATATTGTCAGCTGAGCTGGGGTGGTTGCCGCTCAAAGAGCGGCGTTACAACCACAAGTTATGTACTTTGTTTAAAATGTCACGAGGTCTCACCCCACCTTATCTGACTGATGTTTTGCTTATACAACGAGACACTGGTTATAATTTTCCTCATTTATACTCTCTTTTTATCGACAAAGCAGCGGTTAATCACACACATATAAGACTTGGGCTAAGCGCCTTAAATTTTCAGCGTTTTCAATATAACTTTGTTGATAACATGTCGTGTGACAAGTGTGGAGCAAGAAGAGAGGATGCTGCACACTTATTGTTCCATTGCCCAGCCTATGCTGTCCCTCGTCAGACACTGATTCAGTCATTACATCAAATTTTACCTGAAGATTTATTCAGGCCTCAAAAACATCTTGAACAAATCTTACTGTGTGGTTCAAATGCCTTAAATTTGTCTGAAAACCTCACTATATTTAAATTGATTCAAGAATTTTTACTAGCATCAGGTAGATTTGGTTAATTTTATTATTTTGAAATACTTTATGCAAATGTTTGTTTTTCCACAGTGACACCACCATCTCATGTTTAATTTGTTTCATCATATCTTCATGTTCTAACTATCATTTTACCTCTTATATTATTATTATTACTATTATTATTACCATTGTTATATCTTTATTATTATATGTGTATTGTTGTGAAGGAGAACAACTCGTGGCACTAAGTGCTGTTTGTAATCCTTGAAAAATAAATGAAGTTTAAACTAAGCTCACTGGACGCTGCCAGGGCCTGATTGCCTCACGCCCCTCTCTGTTACACTGAGCTATCAGGGAGTGTCACAGTCACCCACTGAGATTTTGTGTGGCATTTACACATATCCAACACCAGGGGTCTCTGTCGTCTGTTACGTCACCGTCTGCCAACCTGCAGCCAGCAATTCATAAATCAGGCACCAGCGGTGAGGTAGATCGTGATTGGCCAGTTGTGTTTAGATGCACACCTGCCCATCCGCTGCCAACACATGGGAATTTGTTCACGCAGTGCTCGTCATACAAACCTGAGGGTATCCATGAGTGTTCCACTTTCAATTTTATATTTATTGATAATTAATTTAATGGAGTTTTTAAAAGTATGAGCTAAGCACAATTTTTAATACATACGGTATATATCAGTGTATATTCAGCCTAGATATTTTTATCTCATTTTCAGAAGCGTCAATGGTAATAACATGAATCGAGTTATTTTGCACTCTGTGAGGCCATCGTTCTGAAAGAAGCGGGATTTTTCCCACGCACCTAGATGCGGCTGTACAGAGAGTGGCTGAGAAATCTCTGTCCCCTGGTGGTAAATATTAGCTGATCGGGGGAAGATGACCAGTGTCTGAAGTAGAGATAGAGACACTGGTGACACAAGTGAACTCTCTGTCGGAGCAAGGCCTCTTTTAGAGTCTATAATATTAGGACACAATTAAATAGTACCGCCCAACTTACAATAAATTAGCATTAGCAATGAAATTGCATGGATGTACAGTATATTAAACTAATATTAATCGTCAAGATCATAAATTTTATCATCTCTTTCCTCATTGGTCAGATTTTGTTTTGTTTGTTGATCGTCACCATGGTAACAAAACAAATTTACCATTATTGATACAAAATGACATAATAATATAATTATTAGATATCTAGCTTAGTTAACAATAAATTGATACCTAATACAAGAATATCTAAGTTTAATCGAGCTATAATAATAAACTCGCTCACCAAAGACATCTTACTCTGACCAAGGCTAATCGTATCTGCGCTGGTCAAGCAGAGAGAGGTCAACGAATTCACCTGTCATGAGTAAACTAAATATCGGAAATTCCGTGACTGGAACAAATTTCAAAAGGCCTACTGTCAGTAACATACCCTGAATATTATATCCCTATCGCCCCTGTATTGGCATTCAACTTTTGATTGTGGAAGAAAGGTGGAGTCTTTATATTCGCTATGCAAATATAAAATCTAGTTATAATGATTTCTACTTCTTTTAGCTCCTAGTATAGCTATATTTCTCTTTTATCTGGTTTTAGGACCTGGATACACTTATTAAAAATTGGCCTAATATTTTGAATTATATATAGCTCTATTGGTCTTCCTCATGGGCCAGAATCCTAAATGTCCAGGATATAATAAAGGAGACAACGTGTATACGACAACGGCACTCGGCAACGACACAACATACAGCAAACTGGAAAGAGTAAAAAATAATCTAAAAAAAGGTTTTTTAAATTTTACTAATTGTTACAAAAAATAAGACATTCGTTCCCGGCTCTTCTAATAAACTCGTGGTTGAGTTTTACCCATTTGAGTCAAAACTATGACGTCATCCATGGAATTTCTAGTATATACGAATACGATATCAATCGCCGCATTGTGTGAACGGAATCAACGCATAGGCCTATTCGTATACGATGTCGTGTTCGTATACGTCTATTATGTGAGCACCCACACCATAATAACATATAAGAAGATTTTTTGCAGTGTTAGTATCCCGGCTAGTATTCATATATGCATAACGGGGTAGTACTATACTTTACTCAAGTCTGGAAGTCTGGGCGATGTATGACAGGGGATATAAACACGTTATGATAGGCCTACTTAAGGGGAGGCAAGCTCTGCTCAGCAAAGCCGAATGACTGCCTTTTAGTTTTGCACGGTAGAGCTGTGCTGCGCGTGTTCAGGTCTACAGGATATTGTGTTTTCTTAGCTTCAGTAGCCCTATGCATTCATATGTCTGTATTATATGATCTCATTGATCCGCGGCCAACACACAAATGCTTTCATATAATGCAATACTACCTACACTGCCTATATTGTGTCTTAGTTAGGTTGACCATGTACGGTAAGGCTATAGTTTTTTGTGAACTGTTATTCCATTCAGGATCAGCGAGTTATCAGGTGAACCCTTCGTCCTGAGTGTTGTTGATACATGAAATATATCACATTATATACTTTAGACCTGCTAGGCTGTTTTACTAATAATTGTAGAAATCATATTGCTATGAATCAGTGTGTAATATGACAGACAGAAAACGTTCTGCTTGAATGAAGCAGCTATAAACAGGTGAGGTACATGTATATAGCCTACTATGTATATGTAGCCTTGTAGGTCCACGTATATCCCTCTCCAGTTACACGTGCATCGTCTTATGTGCAACGTGATTAGCGATTAAAACATAAAGACGATATGAATCTTTATTAAAAATGTACCCTTATTTTTTGCAGATGCTCATTCACAAATAGACAAGATAATAAAATGGAAACTTTTAGTGGGACACATTATTATAGGTTTGGAGTAGACTTGGTTACTGGACAGTCACTGCATCATACGTCCTTTCTACTGCGTCATTTCTTGCCACTAGAATTGATCTACGATGAAACACTGAAGAGGATGATTGAATGTGACTATTATGACTCAAAATCTCCCGTTTTCCAGCCCTTCTCTGTTGGAAAGCGATATTCAATTATAACAGGTAGCCTATCAGAAGGGCTTGGCGTGCCAGATTACCACTGGATGAGACCAAATAAGCAGCTACTTGTCGTATCTAGAGACAAAGATGAAATGATGTACGAAGCAAACTGGTTCCGAGAGAAGCTACCAGAAGAGTCTGACGTAAGTCCAGAAGGTCCACTATTCGATATAGAGACTGACAGCGACGGCCAAGGAAATTATGGTAGATTACGTATTAGTGATTCTTACAAAATGGCGAGGAAAGCCATGAGTAATCCAATACAGACAACTTATTTTGACAATGAGATCGCCAAAGAGCAGCTTTTGCAACTGTATCAACAGCATTTCCCCAAACTAGGACATGCAGTAGAGTTACATGGTCCATCTGTTACACTATTAGATACCAAAGGACATGGCAGTTTGGATCGGGATTTGTGTATTGCCATTCGGTTTAGTGATTGGCCAGACCCCGCCAAGGATTGGCCAACACGGAAACGTCCATCAGGGTGGCCCAATGATGCATTAATTAATGATGTAGTACAACACGGTCACTTTATGGTACCAGTTGGGCAGAGGGGTCGTTTTCATGAACACCTTCTTTGGCGTTACTCATTTTCTATCTCTGAGAAAATAATTGCCAGATCACTCAGACTAATAGAAAGAAAAGTGTACATCATTCTAAAATTGCTTCATACATTTTATTTAAAGGAACCATGTGTTCTACCTACATATTGTTTAAAAACCATGTTCTTTTGGCATTGTGAGAAGCACAAGACTCTAGCATGGACAGAATATGATCTGGCCAGTATAATATTTTGCTTGCTTGGTGAATTGACGCATTGTTTAGCTCGCGGTGAGATATGGCATTACTTTATACCAAATGTCAATTTACTGAGTTGTGCTCCGAAGGAATCTCTCCAAACTCTTATACAGACTATAAAACATTTACGTTTTAACTTGTTTACATGTGTTTGCAATGTGACGACACAGGTGCGTTTTGCAAACTTGCCTCTCAGACGTAATTTTAATTTTATTTTCAGCTCATATTCTCAGTTTTCCCAGAATGTAGTACACAAGCGATTAAATGAAAACGCTTTTATAAAGGACATAGAGCAAGTCCTTTTTGAATACGCCGATGACCTAGTTGGACTTTTGAGAGCACAAGAGAAGCATTTAGCGATGAATCCAGGTAAGGACATTGAGTTATTGTGTAGGTGTACTCGCTCTAGGACTGTACGTATTCTGGGACCAGTTTGGAGAGAGCTGATGAAGGTTTCGTTAACAAACCCTGAATCAGGCTACTATATATTTCTGCTGCTAAGACTGGTCCTGATTACAGATGATGAACTTCTGCTTGCTAAGTGCTTCATGTGGTGCTTATTGGAAAATAAAGCCTTTAACATTTGTCCTATACTTGATTCTTTGGAAGATGAGATATCCTCAATGTTTTATACTGCTATTGATACTGCCCAAAAACTTAACGAAATCAGATGCGGCGAACACAGCTTATCAAAAGAGAAAACGGTGGTAAAACTGAAGAAAATGATGAATGATATACTCAAAGGCGATGTTCCCATTGTAACTTTTAGATCTGACAACATGCAACTTCATAAACAATACGTAGAATCACAGTCAGCAATGGGGGAACCCATTACATCATTTGATATTGCAAGTTTGAAAGCACCAGCTAATAATTTAAATCATCCACTTGGAGGTCAGCCAACGAGCGCCAACGCAACACTCGAAAAAGCTTTAAAACTATTATCGAGGCATAATTTGAGACATCTTAATTTGCCTAAGTAACGTAGTAACACATGCAATTATGATAAGAAAAATGTTACATTATTTTTAGTCATTGCTTATTGGTAGTTTTTTACTTAAAGATATTTTTACTTCTCCTATAATATGTGATAATATGATGAAGAATTAATTATTGAACGGCGACGGTGATTCATCGCAATGACTTTTACATAGACCACAAATAAATTAAACTGTATTTTTTAGTAAATATAAATAAAAGTCTTACATGTGGAAATTTGCTACTTTACTAGGAAATTGTAATAACTCATTCGATAGTACGTAGTATAATCTGTGTCACATTCCGATAAGGGTACGAACAGTTGCCTAATAAATTACTTGTTACTATTTGTCCCCGAATATCAAGTGCGAGCAATTGATGACTCGGCAGCCCTGAACATGATATAATGTGCAGTAACAATATGACGTATAGCGCAGGTCCCTTAAAAATATGTTGGTCTATGTCAGTTATTTGTACAGAATTACTAAAATTATAGTGAGGTAATATTTGAAGGATCAGTGTGATAATGTTAGCTGATCTTTTTAAATTTTAATTGTAGCGTAATATTTTGTGTTTTACTAGACATTCATTTAAGTAGTTTTCAAACACACATAAAATTTACATACAAAGTGTAAGGAATTATTACGTGATTATCCCGAAAATTCCGAAGGTTATTTTTTCTAAGATAGGCACCCTACTTCACGAAAAGCAGCAGGCCTATTTAGTTTGAAGACCACGTGCAAATTATTTTTGTGAAATTGCGCTGACTTATGACATAGTTGACCAAGGGTAAATCAAGCCTACTCTTTATTATTTATATGGAGTCTGGCTTAAAAGCGGCATGCTTAGTTTATATGGACATTTGTTTATCATGGTATTTTGTAAATAATTTATACGTATGTTTCTTAGCTACAATTAATATGATTAAAAAAAAAATAGCACATCAAATTAAATTGATTAAATGACATGCTTGACTTCAATCCACCATGACAAGGGTTCACATCCTGTCAAGCGTAATAATTATAGTCATCGTTTCTCAGCGTCCTCATTAGGTTTTTCTGGTACTTCAACAATTTAGTTCAAATCGCCTGATATTCCCATTTATATGTACAGAATATTTCTCCACCAAGTTGATTAATTAATTTAATTAAACCATACTGCCCTTAAAGATAAATTTATCAACTATAGGTTTCTGCTGCCTTATTATGTAGTGAGATAATACTTTTCGTCAGGGTTACTGGATTGATCGATTTTATCAGAGCAATATCCATTGTGATTCCCCAAGTTATTCCATAATATAATATTTGATTAAAAAACAGAAGCGTATAGTTTCAAGCTAAAAATCTAAAATGTAGATTTATTGGTTCATAATATAACATTTTTTGTAATAAGTTAGAGTTTCTTATAGACGTACTACAATAATTGACGTGAAGTATTCTCAATTTCTTTAATATATAAAGTTCATATAATAGCTGACAATATAACGCTGTTCATTCAAAGTATTTTGTTGGTGGTGTGCTGTCTTATTCTATAATAATTATTCTATGTAATTATTCTATATCGTCATTGGCTGTTATCCTTTGACAGGTGTTTTACGACTAATTTCTCATCATTTGTTGTCGGAGCCAAGTCTTCGTAAAGAGCTCTTGAAAAAGATAAATTTGCTGAAACAAGGACACAAGTAATTCATTATAAAAGTTGTTTTGCACGACATATAAAACTTTACTTCAATTATCTATATATTGTACACGAGGATCATAATTATATGCATTTGAGGTAAATTTGCGCCAATTTATAATATAAAGTTGCACCCCACCCCTGTCCTAAATAATATTTTAATTACCATTTTCGCGTACCGTGAAAATTCAATATAATCTTTCAGTTAAAAAAACGCACCACTAACAGGCACTAGATAAACTCACCATTTAAAGGGAAGATGCTGAACAATGTATATGAATCAGGATTGTCTAATTCAGCTGCGTACCATTCATTGGCTGATAGCGATAGACAGAAACTGGCAGTAGATGTCTCCGAGATGTCTCCAAGTAACCGCTTCTCTAAGCGAGCTCCTTTCTGTATACTAAACAACTGTTGTCAAATAAATATACACGTACTAATTATATTAAAAAAACATAGTGCCGTGAACAATTTTCAGAAAAAATTATTAGCACGTTTTATATGGATAATGTTTTGAATTGTTACTTTTTATACAATATAATATCTATTAAAAGCAATTGTAACCGGTGAAATGTAGAGAATTGCGGGTATAACTTTTCTTGTTAAAATGATTGTATATGGTACTAATAGATTATTATCATTATTCGCAGGCAGTATTTATGTGTGTCCTTGTAAACAGGTCCACCTTTGAAAGTGTACGGATGTGGCAGTGCGACTATACATACAATATATCATATCAGATATTAAAGCGATATCACTCCTACGCGATTAATTTTGCTAGAAATCTAAATCATGATAATATTACGATATCATATTTAATCATTATTGTAACTTCGTAAGTCAGGGCCGGTATTCTCGTACAAGTTACGATATATCGTAGTCTTCTGATTGGTCGAGATGGCCATCTCGACCAATCAGAAACCTACGATATATCGTAACTTGTACGAGAAAACGGGCCCTGATATGCAAAGGCAAGGCAGTAACTGTTTTTTCAAGTAAGCACTTACTAGGGGCCTACTGTGTGTGTTTGCAGGGTAGAGTTGTAGGGACGGCGTAGGTCTATGTGATAAAACCTATTAAAGGGACTGGCCCACGCTAAAATCATCAAAAAATTGGTGATTTTATTTCGGGTTCTTAATATGACCATATGATGTAAACATGTACATAGACTAGAACTGCAAATTTTTATAATTTTTGTGCTGCGCATTCACCAGTTAGGCTAGATATAGAGACGAAATTCCTGATTTCTAATTATTGACAACCATGTCAAAAATAGGAAATGCGGGAATTTCGTCTCTATATCTAGTCTAACTGATAAATGCGCAGCACAAAAATTATAAAAATTTGCAGTTCTAGTCTTTGTACATGTTTACATCATATGGTCATATTAAGAACCCGAAATAAAATCACCGATTTTTTGATGATTTTAGCCTGGGCCAGACCCTTTAAACTATACGATGCGAAAGGGGATCTCAACCCGATTTTTATGACCACATAAAATACCAGCTTTTGAACATGTTAAAGATAAAACGTGACATCAATCAGCAAGATTTCAAAATCAGTGACCCCCATTTTGTCAAACCTGAATAATTTTCACTCAGTTGATGTTGTGGATCGCGTCTGCGAGACACGACTTCAAGTGGGTGGAAATTCCAATTAAACAATTTGGAGGCTAAAGGGTTAAAGAAAGATATAGTATGATCCACATTGAAAAAGCCAAAAAGGTCAAGAATGTAACTGCCCACGCATGGTTGATCAACAATAAAGCATCACTGTCAATGTTATTACCGCGGTTCTTTGGCTGTCTTTTCACGGGTACTGAGTATTACGCCAAGTTCTATAGACCTACCTATATCGTGTTGAACCTCAATCTGGTTCTCCTCTTCACTTAGGGGGCCACCATTCAATATCCGGGGGGGGGGGGGGGCTGGAGTTTTTGTCGCGGACAAATTATTTATTTCAACCCGGCACGGAGGCGCGCAGAAAATTGTATTACATCTTTATATAGAACAGTTCTTGAAGTAAATTATTTATTTCATGCATAGTCTGCCCGAAATTATTTATTTCAAAAATACTCCAGCCCTCCCCCTGGAGATTGAATGGTGCCCCCCTAGTGTGCAAGCACAGAATGCAGTAACTAGGCATACACATCCATGTTTTTTTTATTTCCTGCACTATGATAAAGGTGTGAACTTTATTTATCTCGAAGCTGAATTATAGGCCTATCACAATTTTTTTTATTATAAAATTATCATAAACTTGCTTGATTTCCATTTCACTTATATACTGCTAGAATGTCAAATGTATTAAGGATATCGCACACTGAGATTGTGGAAGTGGTGTCAATATTGTGTGACCAGGTCATTACACACTCGAGTTTTGCCGGACGTGCATAATTATGTCTATGGTGGCTCAACAGTCACCCGCGATCTAACTATTCTGTATGATTTATTAAAGGGGATATACATTAATTTGATATTAATTTGATATGGTGTAGTCTACATCATATTCAATTATTTTTTCAAATTTACTTTATCAGCTATCGTTAGTTTACAATAAAATTCATTTAAAATGCTAGCCCTCACGCGTGCCAGATCATCAGTATCTTCAGCACAATATCAGTGTTCACTGATCATGTTTTTTTAATTGTCCATTGGAAATCGAGGTATTGTTAATGGACAATGGTTCAGATTCTGACGTCTAAAGACGGTCCCCAAAATAAGTTTTCCACATAACAAACAAATATATGATTTGTCCGAGTGGTGACCATTCACGAACCATTGTCTATGAAAAAACCTCGATTTCTAGTGGACATTTTAAAAATAAGCATTTAAGATTACATTGAAATTTGCAACCACTAGCCCAGTAGGACACCGCACTCAGTCCCACTGGGATATGCAACCACATGCATGCCATATGTTTAAAATCCTTGACACGCTTAGCACCCGGCGTTCGATTAGCAACAATGCACATCTCACCTCTAATGAATCTCCTTTATGCCACACCAAACTCAGATCCTGAGCGAATTTAATCCACGTCCATTTTTGTCCGTATTCTATTAGTATGTATCTATTATGTAGAGATTCGCGGCTCCTCCAATTCGAACCGAAAGGCTCGCTTGCAGGATTTCTTGGCAAAAATAAATTAAGTGAATCTTTCAACTCTTTGCTTTTGTTCATTGTTAATGTGGAGTCGTCCCTATTATCTGATACATACCTGAACAAAACAAGTAGTAAACACAATAATTAAGCATGACATAAATTCATATATAAATAAATAATCAAAAACTGTATAACTAACTTATCTACTGCGCTGAATGAGGTACAATAAATTGGGTACATATTGTTATTATTTAGAGCTATATGGCACAATACTTAGTTGTGAAATTAATATAAGCAATTGCATGACTAATGGCAATACAGCGCAGCTCCTGCAGTCCACTATTTTGTGAGATACACATATATTTAACCCTTTCAGCGCGGGGATCGACTTTAGACGTCAGAATCTGACGTCTTCAGACGTCAGATTCTGACGTCTAAAGTCGATCCCCGCACTGTAAGAGTGAACAAATTTATAACGGCCGTAGACTCATAACATAGGTATTCAAACGAAGTGGAAAGAGAAAGAAACTGGCCTAGGCTAAGATCATAAAAAAATCGGTGATTTTATTTTTGCTTCTTAATATGACCATATGATGTAAACATGTCCATAGACTAGAACTGCAAAAGTTTTTATTTTTTCTGCTGCGCATTCACCAGTTAGGCTACATATAGAGACGAAATTCCCGATTTCTAATTATTGACAACCATGTCAAAAATAAGAAATACGGGAATTTCGTCTCTATATCTAGTCTAACTGATGAATGCGCAGCAGAAAAAATAAAAAAAACTTTTGCAGTTCTGGTCTATGGACATGTTTACATCATATGGTCATATTAACAAGCAAAAATAAAATCACTGATATTTTAATGATTTTAGCCTCGGCCAGTCCCTTTAAATTATGATGAATACAAATTGCAAAAACCCTTTGGCCTCCATGGTTCATACGAAACTATTTCAACGCTATAAGGGTTAATTAAGGTAAGAATACAATAAACTTACTTCATTCCATAGAGTACACCAAGCGCTATCAAGCCAATTATTGCTAAAATAAGAAGTAGTACTGCTGTGACGAGAAGGATTCTTGAAGTGGTTTCTTTAAATCCAGAACGTTTTTTATTCTCATTCGGCCGTTCAGACTCCTCTTGAAAGTTTCTCATCATTTGAGCTTGATATGCTGCCCTACTGGTGACAGCCCGTTGGCTATGCTCGTGAAGCATCTCTTCTCCCTCTACCTGCCGTACCATCTTAATATTAATCTCACGCTCATCAAGTACCTCATCATTAAATGTCTCTGGTGTGATATTGGCAGTACTCTCAGCTTGGAACTGTACCATTTCGTTCCATGATACCTGCTTCTTCCCAGTCTGATACACGACTGAGGTGTGAGAAGCATCTTCGATGGATGGTACGTGAGAGAGTCCATTGAGCTCGAGATTGTCTGTTTGTGGCAAACTTTTCAGGATGGGTGGTGGTGTTGGTGGCCTATTATGTCTCTTGTAAGGAGAGACGACATCTTGTGTATTATTTATAGTATTTGGTGACATTGATGTGTCGTTAGGAGCCACACCTTCAGCGTCCTGACTGACGATACCTTTAATGTGAACCATGGGACTAATATGTATACCTTTGTCATTAGAACCATCTGGTTTACCCATGGAATCCCTTGAAGATACAGCCGGATCACCAGCTAGTACAGTTGAAGAGTGGGCTTTCAGCGGTAAAATTCTCATTCTTAAGCCATCCACTGCATCAAGTATGTATCACTTGCACCTCAATTATACCTTATTATGTTATCATTTGCTTCACAATATTCCTAGGTATACGCGCCCATACGTCCTTCGCAAACTGCGTCCCGGGTATAACATAATATATAGCCTATAATTACTTCACACAGTACAACATTACCCACACACCAACTTGTGAGCAACAATGTGAAGTCTCATAGCGCAAATATTAGTTGAAAGATTACCACTGCAGTGTGCCAACAGCCACAACTCCGTGTAGCCAACAGCCAGCGAAGTATCCTACACAAGTTTTCTCAAAATTCTCGTCGCATTGACATATATTGTGATTGACACAAACACATTCGCTCTGGCACAAGGTCAACTTTACAGGTCGATTTTGACAAAAATTAACACATCCCATAGGCGGCCTATGGTAAAAATATGCTGTGTTTTCTACCCCCCGCCTTGTGGAATCTGTCAGCTTTATTTTTATTTGCGCAGTGAGGTGTTCTCTGCTTCTTCAGTGCAGCGCCGTCAGTTTGTGACAGTGATGCACGACTATATATACATACATACCAGACAAGAGACATTCAAACAATGCTGGCCTATTGCCACGACGCTGGCCCTACATTAAACTCACTGTCTTGTGTTTTGCTGGGTGTGTAATATTGTCTGGATGGGGTAGGGGTTAGTAAATAGAACAGGGGGGTATGGCCATCTGAGCTCGAGTTGTTTACAAACGTTCCAGCTCATAGCGTTTGCATTCCAGATAAAGCCACACCGTTGTCAGTCTGTGTACAGAGCTATCCCAGTATACACGAGGCGTTGGTCCAATGATGGTTTAATGTTGGGCTAACGTTGAAGACGTTAGCAATTATTAAACTTAAATTGGGCCAATGGTTCCTGTTTGCTGGCAAAAACGACCACCCAACCCAGTAAACACACGACAATGAAACAAAGTTGGTTTGATGTTGGTTTGTAGACTAACCGCATCATACTTTAGTATATAAAAAAAGTACTGGTGTAATTTGATACGAACAAAATGGCAATATATATCATTTTAAGTATAAAGGTGTTTTCTGGCTCGGCTATACGAGTACGAGTACTGTATAATGTCAGCTGTCTGTAGTTCTATATGGTCTTATTCCGCAGTGAATAAATTATTACTTCACAAGGGTTGTATACATGACCCAAGATACGGCACACTCTTCAAATCGAAGATAGACCAGTGGACATTTAAAGTTATATATTCACTTGATATTGATTTTAGTCGTTATTTGTTTAAATTGTGACATATGAAATAAATATAATTACACACATATTATGTTTCGTTTAACAAACAATAATTATGCCACATGCTAAGCTACTTAAGCGTCCCCCACCGGTGTTACCGGTGGGGTAGTCTATATTAATTCATTTTATTTTATCCCGACGATTTCTTCTGACATAGCCTGCTGGCATATCTCAGATATGAGCATATCTATAGTTCAGGGGTGATGATGTGCTAAAAGACGAATTAATATGGTGGTGTTAGAAGTAGTCCCGTGAACTAGAAAAGTGCGGTGTCCATTGCCACAAACGTTTCTTTAGGTTTGAATATGCAAATTAGCGGCGCCATTATTAAAAATACAACTCCAAGCAATATCTCAGAAACCGATCAACTGAGTATAGTAAAGTGTCTACACTGGGGTTTTCATGGTCGACGATTGCAATGGAATCTATTTTATTAAGATCAAGATAAAACATTAGCATAAAATAGCAGTAATCAATTAACTTAGAGTCTCAAATAAATTGTCTACACTAGGGTTTTCATATCTGTCATGGTCAACGATTGTATTGAAATACATTTGATTAAAATCAGGATGTCATTTTAACATAAAATATGCAGATTAGCAACAATTAATGGAAATACTGTAAAACAAAATTTCGGAGACCAAGTAGCTTACAACATATAATGAGATCTTCACATCATGGTTTTAGGTGTAAAAGATTCCAATAAAATATATTTTATACATACCAAAATAATATAATGTTCAGATAAAACATTGAGATACAATATGCTAATTAGCATTCACTTACCTACACATTTGTGTGATTTCTCAAATACATTTTTTAGGAAATAAATGATCAAAGTGGTAAAGTGGAATCCTAGCAAACACAAAACATTTGAATAAAATTTGTACAGCGTCGACCAACATTGTACAACTGTTATACAAATGTTCTGTGTTTTACTGGGATATCTACAGTAACCAAGCTGTTTTTGGGCTGAACGATTACAATAAAATAGGATCGACGCACTCTGCTGAGAATCACCAATTATCATAAAATATAGCATTCATCGCAACTTTATAGTGTACCCCGTCACTTTCAATATTAGTTCAGAAAACAATCTTGTTCCTCCGATAAACGATTGAAAAAAATGAGTTTTATGCTCATTATTTATTAGCATAAATTACCTGTTATGACAGAGAAGTTTCTAAGGTGAGCAGTTATAATAAAATTGATTGAAAGCTCGTGATAATCAACTAACTTTGTTGTTATATTTACTAGTAGTTTACTGCTTTTAGCCATATAAAACACAAAAGGTAGATTTTGGTGTCAAGGCTGACATTTTGATGCACAGTGGCCCCGGATACCTTTTTGCTCTCACAAAAAAAGATGCTGCCACATATTATTTAAAAAAAATGCTCTCTCTTGAAAACTGGATTGTCCATTTTTGTATCTACACCTATAATTTTCCATCCAAGAGATATCTTTATAATGTCAGAACATGACATTGTTATCATGATTATGAGAGGTTTTCAAAATTTTAATGGAAGGATATGTAATACGTTGTAATGATGTGTCACGTTCAGGTCACGATATGACATTACTGTAATTAAAATGTCAGGATATCACATTGCAAAATTGAGATAATATCGCATTACAATGTAATAATACTGCATTATAATATAGGGCCTAATTATTTATCAGTATTCAGTCAGAATGCAGCATTAAAATTTCAGTATATGGCATCTTGATAATAGAAGGATATTGCGTGCTATATTGAGAGGGCTTGGCATTATAATGTCAGGATGTGGCTGTATACTTCATTATAAATATCAAGATCTTACATTATGATGTAATGCTATGGCACTACAATGTCAGAAAATGACAGGTCAATAGCATGTGTTGTCATTATAATGGCAGACTGTGTCATTATAATAACACAAAATGACCTTATTATGTCAGGTTGTGACATTTTAATTTCAACAAGAGCATTAAATTATATTCTAAGAATATTAAGGTTTTTAAGGTTATTACAATGACTGGACAGGGCTTTACAATGGCAGGCTATGGTGCGTACGATTTGTTAATATCACAACACTACATTATAATGACACGATGTCACTTACGATCTGTATGATATTATCATCATTAAATCATTAACTAGCATATGACATCATTTTAATTTAATTACATGGTATTGCAATTCCAGGGTATAACATTATGATGTCAGGATATTGTACTATATATATTGTCAGGATTTGTCAATTTAATGTGAGAATAAGTCAACAGTATGTCAAAATATGCCATTACAATAGCAGTACATAGTAGTATAGAGTGTATAATAGGCATTGATGCCACAACATGGCATTGCAATATTAGGATACCTATAGCGTTTTAGTAGCAGCATTTTGCATCATAAAACCAAACCAAAGTATTACATTATAAATGAACTATATCGCAGTGTAGTATCAAGCTTTTGCATTTTAGTACAATGATAATAATCCTAATTTTATGAGATGTCACTATATTTTCAGTAATTGCCATCATGATGTCGCAATATGGCTTTATAATGAGAACATATTGTGTTGTAAAAAAGGAATATGACATAATTATGACACTGCATTTTCAGAATACTATGTAGCGATTTGGCATTATGAGGGCATGATAGTATCATCACGAGGTCATCATAGTCTCAGTATATTGAAAATTCACATCAGAATATTGTTAATTTGCTCATTTATTTGCCAAAATAAAACAAAAACTATAATTCACGATATGGCATCATAATGACAATATATGATAGTGTAATATTATAAGGACATTACATTATTTTGTCATGATATGATAATACAATGCAAGGACGTTCAATATAATACAATAATATGATAAAATATGTCATTGTGATTTCAGAATTAGACATTATAGTGTTAAAATATTACAGTGAAAAAAAAAATGAATCGGGCTTTAGGCCACCCTTGTGCACATATAGGCTAAACTGGGCCAGGAGAACCTCCTGAGGATGGTGAGATGATTGAGATGACACTGTCATCCAGACACAGGATTCGAAATTCGAGGCCTGGCGGTCTGAGGCCGAGCACGCTACCTCTCGGTCACGGAGGCTCCCCAAAATACTGACTTTCACACGTGGATGGGGAAGAAACATTTTTTGTTTCTTTCAAACCGCCGAGACCGGGAACCGAACCCCGAACTCTGGCGTGAAAGGCAGCGGTGCTAACCACTACCTTAGGGCCCCCGCCCTAAAATATTACAGTGTGATTGAAGGGTGGTGGATCTTATTGTCTATGTACGCCATTATACTCTCGGGATAGCCTATACATTATGACATGTATGATGTCAACATATCTCATTATAATATCAGATGATACATTAGTATTATAAAACATTAACCCTTAGACAAATTGTACTGTCAAGTCTACAATAAATGTGTTATTACATAACGGTTTAACAGCTCCATGGTTGCAAATTATTCCCATATTTTATGCTAATTTCTTATCATAGCATATTTACAATATATTTTTGGATAGTTGTTGACTTTCCAAACCATAGTATAGACTCCTCATTTTTGTCCATGTTACTATGTAATTTTGATCTTAATAAGACGTATTCCATTTCAATCATTGACCATCAAAACCCTAGTGTAGACACTTTTCTAAGTAGATAGGTTTTTGAGATATTGCTTGAAAGTGATGGCTGCCTCATTTGCATATTTTTGCATAAAACACGTTTTGCGGCAATGGACACCGGGCGGTTCGTGTTCCACATAATTATATCAATACATAATAAAACAATGGTGTCTAAATTTTTACAAGTCACCACCTCTACATTCAAATTTCACAATTGTTGGTGTCACCACACGACAAAATCAAGGGGATCCGTTTACATTTCTGTGAAATATATGTTGCTGAAAAAATACATCATTAGTTTGCGTGCGCGTTCTGCACGCCACCGTGTACAACTGATACAGATCAAAACCACAAGGCGTAGGACAGCTCACGGGTAGGATTATCTCCCCTGCAACAGCATGTGTCTTCCAAATACTGAGGGAATGAGGCATATACTGTTAGCCTGTGTTTGGCTGGTATCTGGTCTCCATTTTGTACGATTTTCTCCTTATTACGATAATACCCATTACTAAAACAGCTTAACAATTTTATTACCATTTTTAAATTTAGAATTAGAATTTCGTAAAATTTTACAAATCGACATAAAATCACTCCACGATGTAAAAAAATATGCCTACCCGGCATAGTCGTAGTGCATATAACCAAGTAGCTTGATTATGTAATAACATAACATATATTCAGGACAATTAGATGTTTTCCTCACATAATCAGTGTCGTCTTGTACATTGGTCAGAAAATTAAAGAGTTCAATTGCAACACAGTGTGCACATTCTTGGAAGTAAATGAAAAAATTGTGTTTTTTGCCACCTTTGTGCACATATAGGCTAAACTGGGCCTGGAGAGCCTCCTGAGTATGGTGACATGAATGAGATAATCGTGCCCTCCAGACACATGATTCGAAATACGAGCCCTGGCGGTCTGAGGCCGAGCACGCTTGCCTCTCGGTCACGGAGGCTCCCCACAACAATGAATCTTTACGAGTGAGTGGAGAGGAAACATTTTGTTTCTTTGAATTATAGTTGTATCTCACCGATTGACTTTTTTCTATTCTTCTCAGTGACTTTTGTGAACACCAGTAGCCTACATTTAGCAATTCATGATTTGGACTTTAACCGTTGGTTGTGAATCTCATGCATGTTTCTGGAGAACATGCCATGCTAAATTGTTAGCCAAATGTTAACAACCAATAATGCTTCAAAATCATCCAGACGAAAGATGAGATAAATCGCTGTGGTGTGATCAAATTACACAACTATAAAAACAATGAATTAAAATATCTGGATCTTGTATATTTGAAAACTATCACTGTCATTGCTGTCAATTTTTTTTTTCGCCCAGTTTTATATCTGTAGCTTTTTTCAATAAAGCCGTAGTCACGGAGAATTCTGCGAGAAAATTGATTGAAAAAGAAAACATTCATATTTATTTGACATATAAGTAAAGTTGAAATAAGCGTATATGTCATTGCCCTGATTATACAACATAAAAGCAAATGGTGACATATGATTAATGGTCCACATGCATTGAAAATATATGTATCTATACATAGGACAGCTTGAACACTTGATATACATATATACTTGATGTGATGTGTATATAAAATTATTATGTGAGAATATAAATGTATTTCTATATCAGTAACGTAAATGAAATGACACATCGTCGCCTCGGAGCTAAAGGATCCTATCTGCCACTCTAACGAGTGTCAGATAGGATAATTTAGCTCCGAGGCGACGACATATTGTGTGGATAAGCAGACCTTTTCTATCTTCATTTGCTAGTACTTACTATCAGAAATACATATTCTTATGTACATCTTATATATTTCTGTTACTATGTATATCATATTGGTATTCTCTGATGTCAAACATTCTAAACAATTTTATTCGGTAAAGTAGATATATTTAATAACATAAATAGTGTATGTAGTTCGGCGCATGCTGATGGCGTGTTATAGTCAGGAAACAAGTGACCACGGTACAGCAATAATGTCTGGTGGCTGACTATTTTTGGGATGGCCGTGTCTTTGATGACCCGTAATTTTATCACGGTGACTGCAGACTCTGACGACAGGCCAGCATCTGAGAGACATCAAAGGAATGGAGTGCAGTAGTGGAATAAAACGTCCAGTGTATGCATCAGGCTGTAAACGATCGAGCTATGCTCAGATCAAAAGGTTATAGTCAAAAGGCAACCGGTTTTAGAAGACTTAATTTGTAAACACATTAATTTAAATGTGATACATATGTTGTTTAATGTCCTCTTGTAGAATGTATGACAGTTTATTTGTAATGTACTTTCAATAGCCATAATAATTTGTTGATAATAATGACACTTAATTTTATCCCTCAAATAAACAGATTTTTGTACAAGAAAACGTTTTCGTAGGTTTTTGTATTTTAGATATAGGCCTACTATTCTATGAAAAAGTGAAATTTTGCAAAGGCTCTAAAAAGTTCTTCAAAAACGATTTTCAAAGGGAGAAATTATTGCTGCGACAAGCCTGTCCACCCAGCCGATATAATTTTGATATCTATACAGTTAAGATCTGTCTACGACGTAGCCAGAGTCAACCTGAGCAAATCCCAACAAACACGAGTCGTTGGTTTACTGTTAGGCCACCGTCTACGACGTTGGCCCAACAGTAAACCAACGTTGAGCCATTATATCATGTTGCTGTGATATGTAACTGATGGCACAGATGCCGTTTTGTTCGTTGGATTCGATATCTTCAGAATAAGCTGAATCTAGCTATACAATTTTCTACATCACTAGCAACATTTGAAAGTCAGGCTTTTATTGTCGGATGTAAGCGGAAAAGAATAGTCATATAGGTACAAGAAGAGGTGTTCCATCAACATTTCCTGGGAAAAAAGCAACTTGCACAATGTCGCTCAATGTTGCGGAAGTGTCGTTTGGTATTCAATGAAAAACGTGTCAAGGCCTGCCCAGGGTTAAATTGCGTGATTCTGACTTAGATCTCGATGCTCCATTTTGCGTGGGTTTCGACCACGTGGGTGACCCAGAAAGAATCACTTAGCTGGCTCACGTTGTCTCACAGTCGGCGACGTTGGATCGTCATTGATTCGTCGATCCATGGCGTCTTCCTAGGCTTCAGCAATGCGCGCGGTCGATAAACCTACACCAATCTTGCTGCACCTCAGACTTGCACTGACTCTAAAGGCCGCAGTGGGATATAAATCCACGTGGGCTTCCAATTTCCTTCTGATGTAAAAGAATGACAGACACAAGAGAGACACGTGGACAAGGGCGTGGGCGGATTGATAGTACATGGTGCCACTAATTGACACTGGATATCCATTGTAGAGATAGTAGTGTCCATAAAATATTCTGCTTCATTTTTATTCCTCAATCTATACAGAGCACGTTTTGTTGACAAGTATTATATGTTGTTCGTTATAAGATAATTGATGCTGAAATAGTTCACTTAATAGAATATCGGCATTTCACATTTCTTTGTAGGCCTACATATATACCTTCGTATTTGTCAAGTGATGTACGATATTGTATTTTCGATTTTTTATTATTTTGTATATTTAAAAAATGTTTAATTTTATATTTCATTCTTTAAACGTCACTGGTTTATTTTTTACTTCAAACGGAGTGCAACAAAGCGAAACACGAACACCGATAATACTTGTTTGGCTTTGCACACGACGTTAAAGATAACCAAAATTATTATAATATAGCCCAATAAAACCAATCTTGTGCTAATGATTTACTTATCGGAGATGCAAAAATCGGGAAATGATCGAAGCTGAATCCAATCGGACACTTTATATTCCATTTCTACCACAAATATAGACCTATCGATTCTGAGATATTTTGTTAATAAAATAAATAGAAGTTGAATAAACGCTCAAGATAATAACAGATACATACACAACTATGATAACTAGACACATTCACAACAACAAGATATTTCACCGAGGACGTCAAAAGAAGTCCTTTGTTATATTCTGGCAAACCTGGAGCATTGAGCTGTTGTTGCGTGTCTATCTCGGCAGTCACGCCATTGAAACCATCTTGGCTTCATCGTCTCTCGTAAACATGTGATGGACAAGGTGACCACGTTCGTGTGACGTGTACTGCAATGGCCAGTGATGTTTGCACCGACTTTTCTAAAGCGCCATGCCAGGGGACGAAAACTATAATCATGACACTGAACTGAAAGGAAAGCCAATGAAGACACATGGAATTGTGGCTTACACAGAAAGATCAAGAGACATTTTATCAGCACTGGCTCAATGCTAAAAACGTTGAAGGTATTAGCTCAATATGAATTGAATGTTGAGTCCGTATGTTTGTGTTTGCTATCCAGATTTTTGCATAATACTTGAGATATAAACAAGTTGGAACGTCTTAAAAATGTATTAGTGGTGCTTGCATTGTTGTTTTGCCCTGGGTTAGAGCGGCCCCTTCTCAGAAGACACAAGACGTTGATCTAAAGTTGCCTTGGTGCTGGCTCAGCGTCTGCAGACGCTGGGCCAGCACCAAGGCAACTTTGGTTCAAAGTCTTGTGTTTGCCAAGTTATTCAATTGCTCAGCCCTACCTCCTTGGAGATCAATGGCATGTCGTCTGCCTGCTGGTGAGCTATTTTTAGATCTGACTGCTGCCAGGCAGACGCCGGCGAGTCTCCATAACGGAGATAGGCCTACATGTATCAGCAGCCTGATACTGTGTCATAACGTACGGTGTTACTGTTACAATAATTGGTCTTTCTCTCACATGATGTAAGCACAGTGTCTAGATATCATCAGAACCAGCAGCGGCGTTGTGTTTCTTAAAATCCTTAATAAAACTGTGTTAAAAATTGTATCCCAATTCATTAAGATCAGCAGTCTTTTAGAAAAGTCATTTTCCAATTTAGCACAGATAATAAACAGCCATGTACATTGTAAAAAAAAACCTTCATAAATACTCTTACTTCGAATCAACATAAAATGAGTGAGTGAGTGAGTGAGTGAGTGAGTGAGTGAGTGAGTGAGTGAATGAGTGAGTGAGTGAGTGAGTGAGTGAGTGAGTGAGTGAGTGAGTGAGTGAGTGAGTGAGTGAGTGAGTGAGTGAGTGAGTGGGTGAGTGAGTGAGTGAGTGAGTGAGTGAGTGAGTGAGTGAGTGAGTGAGTGAGTGAGTGAGTGAGTGAGTGAGTGAGTGAGTGAGTGAGTGAGTGAGTTAATATAGCCTAATTACGTCACTTTTTAAAAGTTAAAAGTGTACCATCTGATCGAATGATTTTTATAAACACAGCCGATCAGTTTATCTCTGGCAATATGATATTTGTGAGAGTACCTCTATCCCTTTATAACAACGCGATACTAGTATTCAATATGCTGCATGGCATGTCTATGATTGGAAGTCGACCTTGTCCGGTCCTCTAGGAAACAAAATATTTCAAGCGAGCGACGGTTCAATGCTGGACCGGCGTTTTCTATGGTGGCCTAACCTTTAATCAACACTGGTCCAACGCCACGTGTTCATAGCTGTCGTGGTGCGCGTTGGCTATTACAGCAATCACAAGCCATCAGCTATCATCTGGTTGAGTACACTTATCCTGTTACGCTTTCTACCTGCTCATTTGTGCGCTCCATTTCTTCCATCAATTGTCTGGAAATCTGGCGCTTCGGATCCGTCTGCCCCAAATGAGACTCGCATACTAGACACTACAGTATATTATATGCGCTGTCCGTTACCGAAAAGTAATCATTAAAGCTCAGACAATAAATATTCCGTAGCTTTTTTATTAGGATGTTATTAATTGTATTTGGTGTGTTAACGTTTTCTTCAAAACAAAACAAGGACTCAAATTTATCATAGGAATTGTTAATTTTCCAATAAAAAAGTGTGATCGTTTTTTTGTCAGATTTTCATATTGCTAGCATAAAAGAGACGACATTTTTACTTTGTCAATAATTTTATGACATAATAAATACATTGATAAAATAATTATACATAGCGTGAGACTATAAACAAGTGTGAGTAACATTGAATTTCAATGCTACATAATATATTATATTATTATCTTAAGATATATATTACATGAATTCAAACACATAAAAGAGTGATATAAAATAAACGATCCCAGTATTCGCTTTAAAAGCACAAATATTACGCGATTATTATCATATCATTGTGGCAACGAAAATAGTGTTGCGGTAGGCCCTATATATGCAATCCGTTTTGGCGCAATATGAGAATACGCCAATTTAATTCAGAAATGAATCAAAATATTGCCGTTATAATGTTATAATGGAATAAGCAGTGCAGTGCACCCCTATCAGATGTAAAGCAGATATGTACCTACGCAGATTTGAATAAAAATACAAAATTACGTTTTTAAGCCCACTGCTGACATTCGGTCATCTGAGTAATTTATCATCGTATACATTTTATGTGTAAAAGCAGTTTCTATAGAACGATTTTCAGCTCGAGAGCTTTAAAATGTACGATGTGATGCCCCATTGTTTTCAGTGGTCATCGAGGTCTCGTGTCATAAATGTTATAGTTCTCATGATGGAAATCGTCTTTGGAAGCCGGTTTTTACACATACAATGTTCTTTGATACCTTTTACCGACTGCAGTTTATGATGTGTATGGCGCGATGATTTATGGGGCGCCCTTGTCCCATGTATTATAAACCCTTATCCCTTTAGTTATTTTGACAGACTCTTTGAAGGCAACAACATGGATTTTGAAATAAATAATGTGTAATCCCTAGGCAGAAAGAGGAGTTACGCTTCAAAACATCATTGGTTTATTCCTGTTGATCTGAAATATAACTCATCCGAGTAGCACTTATGACACATTATTAGCGCATTGTTATCCAAGGCCACCCGCTAAGTTATCTATTAAAATTTTCACCCACTTAAAGTCTCACCCATAATTTCAAGTGGGTGAAAATTACTCATATTTTCAAATGTTAATGTTGAAACACTCATTTCATTCCCCAAATCATTGATTTAATCGGCTAATAAAATTGTCATTCTTAGCACTTGGAAGGTTACCACACTAATAAATATATTATGATCTATAAATTGCCTAATTAAGTTTACAGAGTTGTATATGTTAACCCTTTAACCGCCGGTGCCGCATATATTCGGGTTTTCATTTTTTATCAGCACATTAAGTGCCACATTTTAAGTATGTTAAAGATCAAATGTGACATCAACCAGCAAGATTTGAAAAGAGTTGACCTCCAGTTTGTCAAATCTGAATAATTTTCACTCACTTGAAGTTGTGGATTGCGTTAGCGAGACACAACTTCAAGTGGGTGAAAATTCAAATTGAATAATTTGGCGGTTAAAGGGTTAACTGTCAGAATTATGTGTCTCTATAATATTCAGGGGACGGGATAACACCAATCCTTCCAGGATGTACATAAAGAGATCATTTGTAGTATTTTTTGTCGATGTTTTATATTATTTTTTATGTTTATTTTTTTAAATGTCATTGTTAGAAATATTAGCAGAAAATCAATATTTCTAAAGTGATTCAGCAAGTTTACGTCTAGCGAAGAAGACAGGTCAGCAATTACAATCGTGCATTTGGGAATAACAAAATAAAGACGCAATATTAAGGGCATGTGAAAGAAAAAAATGTAATTTACAGACATCACAGTTTTTTTTTATTCTGCACTGTATTGTTGTCAATTATTTTGGCTTGGTTTCTATACCCCAACAATCCCATATTGCATTTTCCAGACGGTAATAATGCAGGCTAGAAGTTAAATCAAGACAGAGGCAAACCCGGCTATAAATAGATAATAATGCCAGTTGGCCATGATTGAAATAGTTGCTGTGCCACATGATCCCGGCCCGCTTATTGCATCCTGTTTCGTTGCGGTGGAATCATTTGTCGAGATATCATTAATAAGCAATGCTCACTGACAACCGAGAGATAACAAACGACGACCGGTGTAGGTCTGACTATCCCAGCAAACATGAGACGTTCACCCAATGTTGGTTCAATGTTGGGCCAGTATAAGTATAAGTATAAGTATTTTAATTATTTCAGTGCGAGGACCGTCGTTATACGTCAGAATCTAACGTCTTTAGACGTCAAAATCTGACGTCTAAAGACTTCCCCGCGCTAGAAGGGTTAAGCGCAAGACGTTCGTCCAGTATTGGTTCAACGGCTTGTGTTTGATGTTGGTTCACCGTTTACAAAGCTGGCCTAACAATCGACCACCATAGATATAAAAAGACTTGTGTTTGCTGAGAAGGTTAAAATACAGTATTGTGTGTTGTGATAAAAACACAACGTTTTTGGGATTCGTTTTTCTCGATAAGAGTTCAGGTTACGTCTATCGCAAGATTGCTTTCAAAATGAGACTTAAATCGCAACCACTCAATCACTCGTTTCCTTCCTTTAAATTGACTTGTCTGTCTCTTTGTATTAAAGTGGCAGCTAGGTCAATGGAATCCTATATCTGCATCTTCGATTGGGGACGCAATGCAGCCACCGTTCTCACCCATAGACGGCGCTCTGTTCATTTCAATAGTTTTGTCCAATTAAATGTCTGGTTGTAAACATCCCATCATGCAGTGTGTCTCAAATGTGCATGTCAAGTTAAAGTCTATGTTTGTGTATATGCCATGCACCAGTCTGCGCCACATTAGGCCTACATGTGATCTAATCTGAAAAAGTCAAATATTTGATGGACTATAGCTCGTCCACCTACGCCGGGATCAGGTGATTTGTTGATGTGTTGTTTCTAATAGCAGAACCAATCTGAGTTAATAGAGTTAGAGTATTTAGCAATTCGAAACTGGATGGCCTGTTGCTGAACGAACATCAAAGCCGTTTGGACAGTCGGAATGAAAAAGCCTGGCTTGGTGATATGTGGGATTTGACCTGATTTTTGCGTCCTTTTCGACATAATAATTATAGCCCTCTGAAATAGGGTGGCAAAAAAAAGAAATTAGGAAAACAATACTTTGGACGAAGGTATTTATACAAGGTAATTACTGAATGCGGCCCGTATTCTCGTACAAGTTACGATATATCGTAGGCTTCTGATTGGTCGAGATGGCCATCTCCACCGATCAAAAGCCTACGATATCGTAACTTGTACGAGAATACGGGCCACACAATGCATAAAGGCAGTAACTGCCTTTTGAATAAGAATGATGTAATTGGTGAACGCATAAATGAGTACACGACTGTCACCCACAACGACATTAGAATGATCAAAACAAAAAATAATTAATTTCAATATGCGTGTAATCGAAAGTAAACATAAAACACAAAACCGGAGACCCTGCATGCACGTGAGCGAATCAACTGCTGATTAATCTGTTAAAAGTGTCGTATATATATGCCAACGAAAATCGATTTGAGGTACGAGAAGAATTGGTAGCTACATTAGGGCCTAGGCCTATGTATCTTTTGTTGACTGTTAAATACATGTATGTATATTGTCAGTCAATGAAAGTGCAATATTAAAATGATTTATGTTGAGTTTAAATCTATTGTCTCTTAAAGTGGGTCTAAATTTAAAGTTTATAACTAAGCTCAACTAAAAATAGATGATGTACCTAGCCTTTCCGGTGTAGGCCTACACTAAACAAACTCTTCTGATCACATGCCTTGTATGAATGACCTGAACTGAGGTTAACCGACACGGATTTTCTTGTGTATGCTTTATATTCATCCGCATGTGAGCAATGTAGAGTGAGAAATAGACAATAATATGGCTTATATTTATGTTTCGGTCGGTCTACGGCAAAAAATGTTATCCGCACGTGCTCATAATGAGAATATTTCAGTAATTTTGTAACGGTGACATACAAATACATCAGAACTCATCCGAACTCATTCCAAGAAGACAGTTAATTATACAATGAAACTTTGGGTTCATTAGCCTTTTAACCACCAAATTATTTAATTGGATGGAATTTTCACCCACTTGACGTTGTGTCTCGCTGACGCGATCCACAGCTTCAAATGAGTGAAAATTATTCAGATTTGACAAAATTTAGTTAGGTCAACGATTTTGAAATCTTGCTGATTGATGTCCCGCTCTATATTTAAAATGTAGAAACGCTGGTATTTAATGTGCTAATACTAAATGAAAACAACCCGACTACAATCCGGACCAGAGGCTAAGGGGTTAATAGCTCATTTAGGCCTACGTTGGACAGCTCCCTGATTAGACTGTGTATCTTAAGCATGATGTCATCTGCCCACTCCACATCTCTCGCCGGTTAATAATTATCCCTCATTATCTCGCTATAATTTATAGATGGCGTCCACTCGGGGTGGCTTACAATTCTGTTGCCATGGTAACGGCAGCATCTCGGCTTGCGGTGATCGAATTGATACGGACCTCCGGTGGACTGTTTCAAACGTCGTATTGATTTTCTAGGAATATTTCGGCCTATATACTATAGACGTCCGTAGACAGTTTGCACAAGTATAAATCAATCACAGCCTGCTCATGCCCAGAAAATACAATTTCTCCACCCAATGTTGAATTACTGGTGGGCCACCGTCGCCCAGACGGTGGGCCAACAAAAACACAACATTGGGCTAATGTTTGCTGAGCGCTTTTTCGATATCAGCGAAATGGCCATAATTAAGCGAGGGATCCAGTTTTTCGAAGCGGGTCAGGATAACCCCATTTATCATCGCTTGTATGTTCTTTCTTTGTTTGTTTTTTGGTGTCGATCAATAATTATCATGCATATAGGTCTACTCTCATCATAGCAATGCCCATAAATCCATCATTTAACAACACAACAACATTTGTCTTTTGTGTGTTTTTTATTATCGGTAATTTTTCGCGCCAAAACGGAGTGCGTGACAGCGAAAACAACAAGCTGCAGAAAATAAAACAAAATGTGTTTGTTGACTACAGCTCAGACTACAGCTTGAATGTGGACTCATTCACAAAAACGTCATCACCGTGGAGTGACGTCACATCCGGAGCTATCACGTGGGGACAGGTGGGTGTGATGACGGCGGCTGCGGAGCTATTGGAAACACCCACTGCTTTCACGAGAGCGGCCAATTTATCCGGCTGCCACCAGCCTCGTTTCTACTCTACGGATTCCCGGAGCCGATCAAATTCCCTGCATCCGCTTACAGTAAACTATGACTATCCCAGCAAACACAAAACATTTGTATAAAATTTATACAACGTCGGCCCAACGTCTTCGACGTTGGTCCAACATTGTATAAATGTTATGCAAATGTTTTGTGTCTGTTGGGATGTCGCTTTTTTTCTTGCAAATAAAACGGTGTTACTATGTTATATTATGAGCTACACACGTCCTTAACATTAAAGAAATGCAGGCTGCATATGGAAATCGCGATTTTCATTTTTTATATAATTCCTGTTCTTCTGGATCGTCATCATTTTCCCATTTACGGTATGAATCCGGATGACGTAGGCAGCAGTGCAGCTGGTGGTAAGCACGCCGGGTAAATAGCGCTGGCCAACCACGTGTGTGCCAGCCAGACTGGCAGACACGCGACAGTTTTCATTGAGCGACTCACGGATGGACTAGCAGGATCCCGACGCTCCACGAGTCTGTACATCAGCGATCGACCGGCCAAGCTAACATTAAGATCGTAATTGGGCCAAATATTGATCAGCTCGTTTGTCCCCCGGGAGCACCAGCTAGGCTCGCGCGCGTGTGAGAGGCCACACTGCCAGCACCATCTTGACCCCATTGGCATTCAGCCCGTGCCATCAGACCCACCATGAGGTTTTGACTGCTGTAGATCTGGATTGGTGATAACGCGGGGTTCTGTGTAACGTTACAGAGTGCTGGTTGGCTGGCTGGCTGGCCCGGTGACATGGAGGCCGACAAGGATAGTAAATCATCCATAGAACTGACCAGCCTGAAGGCTTCCCACAGTGGCATCGCACCACAGGCCAATCCAGAAGCCGCGTCTTCCGCCGCGTCCTCGGGGACAGCAGAGTCTCCTTCTGGGGGGCGTCCCAGCACCCTATCTCTGCCCACGAACGAGCTGGCGCCACCAGTCACTGCAGGACTACCCAGAACCGGCACCGCCACCACCCTGTTATCTGAATCTGAAGACATGGACGAGATCGTCAGTGCCGATGCCAACCCGTCCGCGGATCGCAGGACCACTGGTGGAGCTTGTGCTTCTGCTGCCGCCGAGCCCAGAGAGAGAGACACCATGCTACAAACACGCAGAGACTTGGAGAGCAACTCCTCGCTGGATATGTACAAGCCCACGAGGAAAAAGTACAATCTCACGTTCTGCAGCGTTGTCATAGGCATCTGTTTTGTGGTGACGCTGGTCACTTGCTCGGGTCTTTTGATAACAGTCGTCACGGGGTGAGTCCACAGCATTTGCTGCGGTGCCCGTATTCTCCTACAAGTTACGATATATCGTAGGCTTCGGAAATGGCGATCTCCACCAATCCAAAGCCTAAGATATATCGTAATTTGTACAATAATACTGGCACGGACCGATCACTGTCTTATAATCCGATACTTCAATGCATTTGAAAATATGGGGGTTCCGGAGGAATATTTTGAAAATTTGCCGTTGAAGGGGGGGGGGGCTCATGGATATAATAGTTTAAAGGGACTGGCCCAGGCTAATATCATAAAAAAATCGGTGATTTTATTTTGGCTTCTTAATATGACCATATGATGTAAACATGTCCATAGACTAAAACTGCAAAAGTTATTTAATTTTTCTACTGCGCATTCACCAGTTAGACTAGATATAAAGACGAAATTCCCGTATTTCTAATTTTTGACATGGTTGTCAATAATTGGTAATCAGGAATTTCGTCTCTATATCTAGCCTAACGGGTAAGTGCGCAGCATAAAAATGAAAAACTTTTACAGTTCTAGTCTATGGACACGTTTACATCATATCGCCATATTAAGAAGCCAAAATAAAATCACCGATTTTTTCATGATATTAGCCTGGGCCAGTCCCTTTAATTGACGCCCATGTTTCGACGCTGGGACAACGTTAGGCCAACATTGATACAACGTCTTGTGTCTGCTGGGGTAGGCCTATCTCAGATATAGATGTATCATCGATGTCTTCCTGTATGCTCAGTGCATGTATATATTTGGTGCAGAAGTAAAACAAACGGACACCATAAATATCGGATTTTCCCTAACTCCAACAATGAGCTGGTTCAATGCTGCTTCAACGATGATCCAGCATTTTGACAAGCCTGGAAAAACACTCGCGTTTGAATATATGTATAGACAATACACAACAAATATGACACGTTATTGCAAGTCTTGTTTAACGTTGACCCATGTCTCAGACACTGGACCAACATTAATCCAACATCCTTGTGTTTACAAGGATGACCTGCCGGGCCAGAAAGCCGGAGGTCTTCCTTGATCCCGGTGAAGTACAATCTGTTGTATCTACATTAGGTCAACGTCACAAGACGTAGGTCCACCGAAGACTACCCAGCAAACACAAAACATTTGTATAACATTTGTACAACGTCGGCCCACCGTCTCCGACGTTGGCCCAACATTGTACAAATGGTATACAAATGTTTTTTGTTTGCTGGGTAAACGTCTTGGGTTGACGGGATCGTGATATATAGGGGATTACAATACTGCTTGGAAGGATGACCTTGTGCATAGAAAAAGTGCCTCCTGTATTGTTGTGCTGGTGTAATTAATATCCGTATTATCTGATTATTCTCGAGATCCGTGATTATGACCAGAAATTATATTACATGTGTGTCGCTTATAAACGCCGTCATTATTGGCGTGATGAGTGAAAAACGAAAGTAATGACAAATCACACCAATAGTACTTTCTAAGAAAATGTTTTGTTTCATATAATGAAGAGCTGCTAAAATGACGATGCAAAGGATGCAATATTAAAACTCTTTGATGACACAACAAGTTCTTTGTGATAAACATATCTTAATTATAATACATTCACAAAGCTTGTAAGCTGATGCAATTTTCAATAAGTATACATAATTATTATTAGTATATATAATCGGACATATTATCACATGTTCACACATACCTGTGGGTCTATTATTAAGTTGGGCAGGGTGTGAATGGTCAGCAGCAAAGTGTAAATGGACATTTACACCTTGCCATATGAGTCATACATTTCATTTGAAACATTCGAGACAAGACATGCTGGATTCAGATCATACATGCACAACTTTTAAGAGTGATCCCTAATAGCGACTAAGGTTTTTATCTGACGCTAAAATAAATATTTAATATTAACAAATAGTACTAATTTTATATAAGCTTTAATTTTGCTTAAAAATTCGAATCGCACGGGTACAAAACGACGACGTCTGTGCCATCAATAGGCCAACTGTACATGTCACAAGAGCTATTGTGTAATATGTACCTCAGCTCATTGTTATATGTGAATATGTCGGCCTATGGTACTGACATTAGTAGAATTCAATGTGCTTACAACTTCTATTTTTACATTTACGGTTCCTGTGCTTTGTAGAAAAATCATAATTTATATATCTATAAAATTATAAATTATATTTCTATTTGTCATACCTTATAGAAATTTTGCAACGTAAAGCTATGCATTTTCGTAAAACGATTGGATTAAATATTACATCTGAAGTTATAGAGGGGCCTATCATAATGTTGGGAGCTAGATGGGTTGTGAAGAACAATAAATTAAAAAAAAGTTTTACACCTATTGAATAGCCAAAACATGAATCATAATTAGAATACATTCCTTTCCGGAATTAGTTTTATTTGATAGTCTAGCTGACTTTCTTACTGTCATGATTTATTTGTTATTCTGACTTTTTTAATATATATACTCCAATACAGCATCATTCACCATTAAATTTTAAATGTTTTTTTGTATATTCTAGATCAGCACCATTTACAATAAAGAAATCTGTCCTGTGCATAGGCCTGTAAATAAAAAAAACATCGCTAGGTTGGTGGACGATAATAGGTGAATAAAATAAAAACAAAAAAAAATCAGTCAAAGCAATCAGCTTGAAATATCACAATCTTAAAATGGGACATGCATTTTGATATGGAGTCTGTTTAACATGTTTAACACGTTTTTAAAATGCTGAGATGAAGTGACATAAAATGTGTTCAAAACGACGTTGCTTAGGAAACGAGCCCCAATAAAATATCCATAACAACACACATGGCCGCGAGAACATATATTAGTGTAGAGTAAGGTTTGATGTTGGCACTAAGTAATTTTAAGCCATCACCAAAGGATAGCAGTGGTATTTTAGTAACGTCACTAGTGATGAGAACTGTCACAAAAGTCGACGTATTCACCCCAGGGTATATCAGGAAATTAACCGTCCAATACTATGTGTTTTCTGATATTTTGTCTCATATGAAACTGGAATCTCCAACGCAATTTTCAGCTACAAACCAAAGAAATATACTTTCACCGAGCAAACTTAAAGATACCGAAAATCAATTATCTGATGGACATTTCATGTCTCACATTTTGTGTACTGTTACAGGGATTTCGCCAGGGCGCAGGCTGAGAGAGGGATCCTGGAACAGACGCTGCTGCATCACAGATATCTTGGACGTCCTTATGAAGTGACCACTTGCTCAGACGCCTACCAGGCGAGCCGCTGGCAGGTGTTCAGTCCCCATCAATCCACAGGGCACGATTCGAATCTGACAGAGCTGATAGAGCGTCACGGACAATTAACGGTGTTTATCTTGGTCCGGGCAGGAGGAACCACGTATTGGGTGCCGTCCGGAGGGGCACCAGCCACGTGGAGCTGGCACTGGGGAAGTGCCGTCCAGGTTTGTTTGAAATCTGTTATTTTATTTCATAGAGACATAACATCACCTAAATTTGGCAGAAACAATGTGGCCGCTGTTCCAATCTTATGTCAGCAATAATGCCTGCTTAGCCCTTACAGCGCGGGGATCGATTTTAGACGTCAGAATCTGACGTCTGTATACGTCAGACTCTGACGTCTGAAGTCGATCTTCGCACTGAAATAATTGACAATGGCAATGGCAAGGGCCGTAGACCCATAGCATAGGTATCCAAATGAAGCGGAAAGAGCAAACTAAGCCATTTATGATGATTCTAAATTAAAGAGACCCCTTGGCCTCCATGGTTTGTATAAAAATATTTCAGCGCTTTAAGGGTTAAAGAATAAAGCATCATGTCATTGACATGTGGGGATGTGAACATGTTCCCTTGTCTACTACCGGACGACTTACACGAAAAACAGGCCTATTTCTGAAGTATCAATAAACGAATGGGATTTTTTAATACCTATATACAGGCTAAACTGAGCCATATGAATCATTGTAACAGATGTAAAATGTATGACCTTCTTGCCAATGAATTCGTCTTATTTAGGCTGCTATTCAGGCATTATTGCTGATTTTTGCCTATATCTACTGATATCTTTGATCATCAGGTGTCGCTGTTTCTGAAAATATAGATCGGCGTCCCGGCGATTGATATTTGAGGTTTGAAGACTATAGTAAAACTTGAAACTTTGAAACATCATAGGATAATGAGGATGCGCCAAATATATATAGGTACTCCTAGAACTGATTACGTAGGAAACAAGATATAATAACAACGGGGACTCCATCTGTGTGACGCCTGACAACAGAAGGTCCCCAGGCTGTGTCGGTGAATCCTTCTTTCATCTCGTATTTTGCCATAATCAAATTGTCAGTCTGACTAAGATTTCTCTCTCTGGCAGATTTGACGCCGTGGGTCCTAGAGGGGTGAGCATCTTTGTACTACGGCCATTTTTCTAATGGCATATCGATCGTTCAGATAATAGGGTAATCTTCTAGCCTGGTTGTCTGTACCCAGCAACGCCAGGCGTTGACCCGATGTTAGGCTAATGTTTGGCCAGCGTCTGCGACGCTTGCCAAACATTAGCCCAACATTGGGTCAACGTCTTGTTTTTACTGAATAATACTCATTATCTCAATTAACCCATTGCACCCGAATCTGCATTTGTAATTATCACTGAGCTGATTGTGATTTCTGATTTTATCTGGTAATTCAGTACCTCCAATAAAATTAATATTAATTTGATTTTTATTGAATTTTTGCTTCTATTTCTACATAAACAAGCGCCAAGAAAGTTATTATCCTCTTCTAATGACACATTGACATAACGCAGCTGATACACCTAGAAGTAGCTGGATCTCACGGGACGGGTCCCACGACTCTTGCATAACCAAGGGTAATTAGTCCCGGCTTGATGATGGTAATTGTTTCTTCTCCAGCGGGGATTGGGCTGTTATCCGGTATCTATATAAATCCGCATTGATTGATTGCAATTTGTAATGAATGCACCACAAATTATAGTAAATTTTACCAGCCCATGCTTCATCTGGTGACTGTAACCAATGAAATAATCTTCAGTTATTATCATTGTTAGACTTATTATTATCCTTGTATATCCTTGTATTGGGCAGATAAAACTAAATTAAAGTTACACTTCTATCGTTTGCGAAGGTTCATTCGATTGGGCTGTGGATTTTCAAGCACATGTAGGGTTTGGGTCCCATCTGGGGCGAGTGTCTGTTATGTTGGGTCGGCATACTCAGAGACTCAAACTGCAAACTGTTCAAATGCCACAGGTGTGCACTGACTGACTGACTGACTGACTGACTGACTGACTGACTGACTGACTGACTGACTGACTGACTGACTGACTGACTGACTGACTGACTGACTGACTGACTGACTGACTGACTGACTGACTGACTGACTGACTGACTGACTGACTGACTGACTAACTGACTCACTCACTCACTCACTGACTCACTCACTCACTCACTCACTCACTCACTCACTCACTCACTCACTCACTCACTCACTCACTCACTCACTACTCACTCACTCACTCACTCACTCACTCACTCACTCACTCACTCACTCACTCACTCACTCACTCACCCACCCACTCACTCACTCACTCACTCACTCACTCACTCACTCACCACAGTCTTCACCATAGTTTTTCATGTGAATGTTTCGACGTCCAAGTGATCGTAAGTAAAATGTTTCGTTTCATACTGGTGAAGTAGACCTATACGCGCCGATTTATTTGATACAATGAATTGATAGAGTCCTCCATAACACATGCCCCTCAACAAAACAACTTTTAAAAATAAGATGAGTTAAACAATACAATACAATACAGTACAATACAGTACAATACAATACAATACAATACAATACAATACAATACAATACAATACAATACAATACAATACAATACAATACAATACAATACAATACAATACAATACAATACAATACAATACAATACAATACAATACAATACAATACAATACAATACAATACAATACAATACAATACAATACAATACAATACAATACAATACAATACAATACAATACAATACAATACAATACAATACAATACAATACAATACAATACAATACAATACAATACAATACAATACAATACAATACAATACAATACAATACAATACAATACAATACAATACAATACAATACAATACAATACAATACAATACAATACAATACAATACAATACAATACAATACAATACAATACAATACAATACAATACAATACAATACAATACAATACAATACAGGTCCTCTCATACAATACCCTGGTGTTTGATTTTACGACCTTGGAATACATGAGGGGCCTACCACATGAGGGGCCTACCACATGAGATGAAGCTACGAGTTTACATCGACCTTACTTCAGTCCCGTGTTAACAGTTGCACTTGATATGGAAATTATATGAAAAATGTGGGATGTAGAAGACTACGATGACTTGCTGACACATTCTCCATCACATAAAACAGAACAAGACCTCCCCTGATCATGCTGACTGACAAGTCGCCGCCCTCGCTGACTCGGCTGTCGTGCAGGAAAGCAGTAAACGCGAAACATCAGCAAACAATGGTTTAATGCTGGGCCAACGTCATAGACGGTGGCCAGTGGCCAAACATTAGACCACAGCTGCCTCACTGTCTGCACGAAAAAAACAATATCACATGGAGACTTGCTAAAAATCGATAAATACTGTTTATGGCCCATCCCGTGCAAGTTGCTCGCCAAGCCCGGGAACACAATATATCTAGTCTGCTTTGTTTCGATATGGAGACGTTGCCTGTAATATTGAATCACAGTTGGTCAGAGGCTGGTCAGATGGAGTTGACCATTGGGCCGATGCCCCATGGGTTTGTCCAGCGTTTAGGTCGCATTAGGCCAGCGTATACTTCTAAGTTGGATCGGATTTGTGTGTCCGGCTTCATCAGATTTCGTGCGGACAGTCCCAAACTGCATGTGGCTGCAAGAGCGTTTGCCAGACAAATTCCTGAAAAAATCAATAACAGATTTAACGACCATTCTCGAGATAGCTATGAGGTATCGCGCAAATAAATTGTTCGTATCACTCCAATTCTTTAGATCGAGTTTACCACTGTTACCAATATACATGCTGAGACGTCATTATCCAAAGACAGCACGCAAAACTTCATCAATGTTGGATTGATAATCGTGATTTTTCCGTCCAGAGAGGATCTACAAATCGAGAGTTAGTCTACAGGATTAATAATACAGCTGCACAGACATGGAGCCAGATTCAACCTCTAAAACTAGGTTCGCCGCCCAGCTTCATCCACTGACCAGACCCTGTACAGTCTACTCTTTTATCGCTCATGAAATTCATATAAATCCTAATTATTAGGTTTGCATCTTTGAAGGGTAAAAATTATACTTGCACAAATCATAGAACATGCATATATGATTTAGAGCAAGCAGCGTCTTCCTTATTATCTACTCTTTTTCTTTTTGTTTTACCTATTGTTTTACCCAGTCAAGCATGGCCGGTGTCTATTTTTAACGTGGCTCTTCCTAAATAACGAGACTATTAATCTATGCTGCTGGCGAATCCATACACTATGAACTCTGGGTGATTGATCATACGGATTGGGAGCAAAGTTTATGTTAAGTAAAAAAATCCGAAAATGCAAGATCTGAACTGAGCTCACACAGGAAGCTTGGTGCATGCTTCCCGAGGGAAAAATTAGTACGTGATCCCTGTTTTGACCCACCATTGATGATGACAGATTGCTGATCAGTCCTTGATTTGAGAGGATGCGCAGAATATAGAGCAATCAGCCAAACAGATCGGTTCAGCGATGGGCCATTGTTTCAAACGCTGGCCCACAACCATTTAGATAATTTGTGCCGGGCTGGGAGTGGATCTTCACCGGAGTCTAGATCGCTCATCAATAAGGACTGATGACGTCAGCAAGCAGTCCATCCCAGCAAACACAAAACATTTGTATAATATTTGTAGAATGTTGGGCCAACGTCGAAGACGTTGGGCCGACGTTGTACAAATATTGTACAAATGTTTGGTGTTTGCTGGTTACACCACACACCGCTCAATCGACATCAGGCCAATCACAGCCACGCTTGCTCAACATTGAACTAGCGTTGAATCAATAGAATAATATCATTTTTAGGCGCCTGATCAGCCGCTGCAGTTGTCTGGTCGCTGGATATTGGTACAGCAGAGAATCTATACTCACTACAGGACGCTACAGGACTTGACCCCAGCAAACGGAGACATTGAACCAAAATTGGTTCACCGTTTGCCACGCTGGCCCGATGTCGAACTAACATTGACTCAACGTGTCAGGATGCAGCCACTTATGGATGAACATTTGCTTTATGAATGAAAGAATGAAAGAATGAATGAATGAATGAATGAATGAATGAATGAATGAATGAATGAATGAAGGAATGAATAAATGAATGGGGTTTAGGCAATCTTTGTGCATAAATATAATTCTGTGAAACTCAATAGCCTGGACCTGCAATGTTTTAACCTAGCAATATAATACACTGAAGTACGGGGGAGGGGGACTTATATAACATTTTTTTCACCGAGTAGCTATTCAAAAAGTTCCCAGTGGCGTCACTGCGTTTCACAGAATAGGGCCAGGAAAAAAAATAGGGCCAGGACAACCTCCTGACGATGATGAATGAGGTCAATAAGATAACACTGCCTTCAAGACATGAGATTCGAAATTCGGGCTACACAATACTGAATATTTACGAGTGACACCTGAATGCCAGAGTGAGGGACGAACCCGCGATCCCCGATTTTCTAGCCAGACAGCTTTAACAGTTTAACCAATGCACCATCCCGCCACCTCCCGCCCACAGTAGCTTCAGTGACACGAACGTGAGCCAGCGTTCAATGGTGGACCGACATCTCAGTATATCCGCCATCGAACCAAATGTTGGCGTTTGCTCGGATAATTAATTTACCATGTGCCGTAGCTTTTGTCTAGCATCCTGAATGGGTGTATCAATCATGTTCTATCACTGTAGTGGCAGACTGGAGTCTCCACTGGTTATGAGAACCATAATTTATTACCATGGTTACGTGGGAGTACTTATTCTTTTGTTATTAACAAGTGTTGCGTTCGTGCGTGATACCAGAGGACAGACACCCCATCCACAGAAAGAGTGACATCGACGCTGATTTATTTGATTACATCCTAGCGGGATCGTGTTATTGTTTTCAGAACCTGCGCCCTAAAAATAAATCTCCACGTATTCCGATATTTAGACCACCCTCCTCACCAAGGATGGAGGCAAGATGACTATATCTCACAACAATGTGGTATAAAAACAAGTATTGAAATAGTGGTATTGTTTTGAACACAAGTAGTATACCACATTTTTTCTTTTATAGTATAATTTCATTTGGTGTGAAAATCGTTTATCGTCATTAGTGCTGAAAGTGTGTAACTGTCACTTTAAAAAGTGGCAGCTATACTCTTTCAGCACTAAGGGTGCGAATTATGAACTCTGCCCCGAAACAAGACAATATCTCACCAAATAAAACTTATTCCCTCCTCTATAATTATATTGTCAGGGCATAAATCACTGTTTTCTTATACCACGATTTGCTGGAGGAGACGAACTTCCGTCGGCATCTCCTAATAAACACTTTAGACACGTTTGACAAATGCGTCAGATAAGCGTTCATTTAATGGTCAAATAACTGAGATGGTCAGCCAACTCGCGACCAATTTAATCAACAACCTACGTTATGTTGGTTGGGAATCAATAAAGTGCTTCCTCGTTTTTATTGACAACAGTCGCAGACACAATACATATTATCTGAGCCCACTAATAGAACGTCTAAGAATGAAATATTTTACTTATCATATCAATCAGGATTCTGTCATTTATTCTGAGCGACTCTTCCGATCCGATCCGTCTATGTGAATAATAAGATTATACTTTTATGTTTCCAGTTGAAGAAAGTGTGTCCGGATGGGGTGTTTTCATCAGTGACACTAGGTGGCCCTCACAGTGCCAGTGAAGAGGAAGTCATTCTGAGCACGCGCGCTGAAGCCGGATGCTGGGTGGTTCCACACATACTCAACAAAGTCGGTTCTGGAAACCAGGCATTGGTCTCTATAACGTCAGATATTGGTGAGTGCTGTATAGAATCACCCTGATAAAGGTGATCTATCACCCCTTATATAGTATGAATAATTTTGTGACAAATAAATCAAAGTTGCCACAAGATGGGGCGCAAGTGTTTTCTTATATAGGGTGATTGGCTATCATATGACCCTCTATCATATGACCCTCTGAGAGAGTCACATGATAGCCAATCACCCCATATATGGGGTGATTGGCTATCATGTGACCCTCTGAGAGGGTCACATGATAGTCAATCACCCCATATAAGGACATAATTATTTATACCATAGAGGGGTGATAGATCACCTTTAAATGTGTCATGTCGTTTGTGTGTACTGCCGTGCAAAGCCAAGAAGCAGTATCTGCTTACTTTACAAGTAAGCATATACTGCCTTTGGGCTTTGCAGAGCAGTATACAGTAGATACCTCCCCTTTTTAGAAATTGAGCTCCTTATTCGCCCGTCGAGCTGAATTTGTTAACAAATGGCAAATATGTTTTTCACAAAGCCCAATTTAGGATGACAATTTTTATGGCTAACTGGTAACATGACATAATATACAATAACAATAATGTTGCAGATGTCTTATCACCCCCTGATGATGCGACGACACTGAGAGGGAAATTGGCTCATTTAATGCCAGAATTTTACCAACATGGATCCATATTTGATTTCCACAGTTGCACAACTCGTCTGCAGGAGAGCAACGGTACCGCAATAGTTGTGGAGACACATCTGATAGATAATGATGCCAACACGATACAGCCATGAGGTAATCAAATCAAGGGCTATATTAGAATTGACTGAAAAATGGAAGCTTTACAACCACATTCAAAAGACTACAATGTTCTCAACAACAATGGCTGCTTGAATCCTCGCAGATACCAGGTTGTAATTTCAACCCATCTGAGTTATCCGGGTGTTGTCTTCGATTGAGGATACATCACGAAGTTTTGTTCATCTGCTTACATGTGGCAACAATCCTGAAGAATTTAACTGATTTGAAATCAACGAAAAAGTTGGTTGAAAGCGATGCAATAAAAGGACAGACCCCAGTAAACACAAAACATTTGTATAACATTTGTACATTGTTGGGTCAACGTCGAAGACGCTGGGCCGACGTTGTACAAATGTTGTACACAATGTTTTGTGTTTGTTGGGACATGCCGTGAATTATGCAAAGGAGTGAAAGATATGGCTCGGACCAAGAATATATAAACCATTTCTGTGCTCGGACTGATTTGATCTTGATGCGCCTTTGTTATACAGCAAACAAGGCGTGCACAACATACTAACGTTGACTCAAAGCTTGGCTGACGTCGGATATACACTAACGACGGACCAGTATTGTTATCTAAGTAACGGTATGACATTGCGTTAAACCGCCATGTGTATAAGTGTTATATTAGTTGCTCGTATAAGCATTCCAGGCAGCGATGCCGTTTATGACAAAATACGTAAATGTAAGATAATTTTAGATTAAACTGATCAGACGTGGAACTGACCACTTGTTAATGACAATGGACGAGTAATTATTGTTAAATTCGGCTTGACTGTGGTGACCTAATCAATAGTCGTGGCAGTAATAATGTCACATGGTAAAATTAATATGTTGTGTGCGTCAGGTCTATTTGTTGCCGTTGAAATGTTTCACTGTTATTGTTTAAATGTATGTTTATTATTATGGTTAGTAGACAGATATACGGCGAAAAAAAGTTAAGAAACAGTCCCAATTTCCGCGATAATACCGCCCAGCTGCCATTTTGGCGCATATAACTTATTTCATCCAAGTCTAGCAACCATCGACTCACATAATTGGAAAATATGATATTAGTCTGTAATAACCTGTATTTTGCCAGGTGTGTCTAATATTGGTAATATTATTCGTCATTTATAATGACAGTGTATAGATATAAGATCCTTCTAGGAAGGCTGTGTATGTATATAATATAACAAGTGAGATTGTGTAAATAATTAAAGTATGTCGTATTGTAGATATATGAAGTAAAGGCCCAGGCCTACTCATAAGACCAGCTTAAACAATGAGCACACTTCTTCACGAAGAGCTCATGATTCCTCTGCCCATGGACCCGCAATATAATGGCTGATCAAATTTATTGTATAGTAATAATATTATACATTATTATATTATAAAATAATTGAAAATAGATTTTGTGCTGTTAAAGTCGTACAGCAGTAATGCTATGCAAAGCCAAAAGGCAGTATATATCTGCTTAATTGAGAAGTAAGCAGATACTGTCTTTTGGCTTTGCACGGCCGAATAGATATTTCTATATTGTGAACGATTGTTTTTAAAAAAATACTTCAGTTGTGGAAGTAAAATCGTTGATGTTTACATGACAAAAAATCGTTTTACGAACTGCTCTAATTAATTATTGGAAAAATTAATTTGCATGATCTGTGACAATAACCAAATAACCATAAAATTAAGGCACCGTACAATGCAATTCAATTTGAATAATTACTGTGAAAATAGGTGATAATATGAAATTTTCTAAATCAACTGTGTAAAACATTTTGATACTCATCTTAATTTCATAATCGACATGAAGAAAACTGATAAAATATTTTGAAGTTAGACAAGATATACATGAAATGCACGTTGAATCGACGGTACTTTACTTGACTAATTGAAATGTGTAGGACTGTAAAATCTAATGCTCAATCGATAGATGATTATATACCTGTGCATAATGTGTTATACTTGTTAACTCGCGAACTGCATACAAACGACGTTGATCTTATTTGATTTTAATGTTGACCCATCGCCGCCAGGTGGTTGATCAAAATTATGCCAGCAGACACAAGACGTTGAATCAATGTTGGTTCATTGTTGGTCCACCGTCTACGACGTTCGACCAACGGCGAACCAACATCGATCCAACGTCTTGTGTCTGCTGGGAAGCCAGCATTAGGTGTATCTCTGGTTGTAATTCAGTGGAGTATACCACCGAGAAAAAGCCCGGCGTTGACTTAATGTCGATTTTACGATGGCCCGCCGTGTGCGACGCCGGCCCAACTTTAAACCAACATTGCGTTGACTCGTGTGTGCTGGGTACTGGGCGATAACACAGGCAGATCGATCACCATGTGACCGAGTGGGCGATAAATGGCAGTGGATGGTTAACTAGATAAGTGATAGAGCTTCCTGTACGTGTTGAACTATAAAAGCTATAGTATGTTATAATCATGCACCTGTGAGCTGTACAAAATAGCGATAATTCTCAGCAAATACGAGACGAATCATTGTTGTTTTAATGTTGGGCCAGCGTCGTAGACGATGGTCCATCATTAAAACAACATCGGGTAAACGTCTCGTGTTTGCTGGGAACACGTGTCATTTCCATGTGTAGATCAGGGTAAACGCTAATGTAAATAGTGATACTAGAAGATTTCAGTTCGTTCCCGCCAAAATCAGTGACGTCAGTTTCATTAACATACAGTGATCTGTTTCGCCACAATCAAACATGCCAAACGATTGAATTCGCAACATTCTGAATGACATCTGCATCCTTATTGAATAAAGTAGGCATATGTTACTTATGCGACTGGCGAACTCTTAATAAAGATAGCAGAATATGAATTTTGCCACTGTGTAATCTGGTAATGTACGCACACGAAATTGATATCTGATCTTAACCGATTTATTTTCCGAAATCCGGGTATTTGTCGTTACGATTACTTTCTCATTAATGGTAGGTATTTTTTATCTGCATAATATACGTGAATTAATGATTTCAGTTAAAAAATATATGTTAACTTGTTACATTCTGAATTATGTTAATTTGACTTTAGCTTACACTTAAAATTTGTAATTCACGAATTTTTTATATTAGAACTTATATTTGTCGAGCAGTCTCAACATGTTATGTCATTTTTATGAGACCACAACAGGAATTGATCGACGTAACGTAACGTCATAACTACATTTGACGTATGTTGATGATGTGAATGAGATGTGAATTTTGTTCTGTAAAAGAAGAAGGGATTTGAAACAATTCGTCGTCAATTTCATTCAAACAAGCATAAATATACAAGAAAATTTCAACTGTTTTTTATTAATTGTTGATTTTCCCAAATTGCTGACTCTAAAATAATATATATATAATAAAATAAGATGTATAGACAAGGTGTAAAATGTAAAGTGATATGGATAAAACAACAATGGATACAATATTATTTATTATCCTCAATATTTTCAATAGTTTTAAGCTCCGTAGACATATCCAGAAAATAATCATGCAATACTAGACAAGGCTGTGACAATCAATAGTGGTTTATAGGAACTATTTTTCAATTTGTAGACAGTTTTCGTCATACACAGTTATATATAATGCAAATTAATATATGATGTATAGTCTATATTATACCATGTATTTTGAATGAATGCATATAGTATGAGCTTGACATGTTAGACAATTAAATGTTTATCAACATTTCCGTGCTTTTTTTTGTCATTTATTAATACATTCTGTGAAAAAACAATAATTATTGAAAGTTATGTGAATTACAAAAACAATTAAAATGTATATAATGCATGAATTGTTGAACTGATGATTAACATATTTGATAAAAATAATTTCATATAAAATGTGCCGTAATGTTGAAATGCGATAAGGATGCTCAAGAGGTAGACTGTTATCCGCCCCTACTATCAACTACAATGTATATTCAGTCTGTTTCCGAAGATAACATTTACTCAGTACGTATTATTATTATTATTATTGATTATTTAAATTATTATTAAGCCCTCTATCCGATGGATTTCTCTGATGCGTTGTACAAAACTAGACTACATCGCAAACGTATGCCATTAATTCAACATGATTTAAAATAGATATTGTATAAGTGGGTCGGATTTAATGCAATTTAGTGTTTATGTGCACGTGATGCAGTAGGTTCTATCTGGCTTAATCAGTTTGATTTGTACTTATATGTTCAACTCTCAAAGAAACAATGTTTCTTCTACTTCTACCATAAACATAAATATGAACAGGTGGCATATTCTGCCGGGGTCCAAAATGCAAACCGTGACGGACAGATGGACTGATTATCGTCTCACCATCGTCAGTAGGTTCTCCTGATTCAGTTTAGCTTGTTTTCCCATACACTCGGCTCCAGTTCGCTCACTGGGTTCTGGGTATGTCCAGAACTGTGAACAAAAACGTGAACCCCATTCTGTTTATTACTGCATTTTTTATGTACATTTAATTGTTCTCATGCTGATTATTCAGATGCGCAGTACAAAAAGAGCGGTTCATTTAAAAATGTATATAAACAAAACAGTAAAATGGATTTTTTTGTGTGGAGAATAAAATCTGTGTGTCAGTGTGATTCAATGTTTTATTAAAATGTACTGACAGTACTGCTCAAAAAGCCGATAGAGCTAGGCTTGTTTAAAAAGCATTGTCTTCAAGCTTTTTTATGTGTATTCTGTAGGAATTTTGCGTATTGTGTCGGGCAGAACATGCCATAAACGTGGAATAGATAGATAGAAAGCTAGATAGTTAGATAGATAGATAGCTTTATTCAGTGAAAAAAATAACCATACAGAGTGCCACCATACTTGCCGCCAGGGACAAAATCTTATTTCCACAGTGGTCCCTGTTGGCAAGATGGCAGCGACAAGGGTGAGGATGGAAATAATTCCAAACTAAGTAAATATTAAAGGCATCAAATAGGCCTATAACATAAAACGGACGATGTCCAATAAAAACACGAATAAGCTTACCATATTATAAATTAGGAAAAAAAAAAAATAAAGACTAGAATATATAACCAGTGATGAATTTCAATAATAATAGTAATTACTTTACCCCTACCTCAGTCAATACAGCCCCTGGACTAGTCCAAGACTGAGCTGTCTAGGGCAGACCTGGTAGCAGCTACCAACCATTAGAAAAAAATAGTTAGCTAAATATAGATGTTTTCTTCCTCAATTTTTACCAATGAAATAAAGTGTTTTTTTATTAATGATCAAAAATGTAAAGGGCTTGCAGTTGTTCGAATGGGGATTGGTACCTGGTTCCAGTACTTAGCAGCAATGTATGAAAACGATTTGTCTCCCGAACTGTTGACCCTAGGCAGAACCAAAGAGAGAACACTATTTCTGGTGTTATAGGAGTGTCGTTCCTGGACCATGAAAATGCTTTCCGGGGCGCAATCAGGATATTTTTATCTGCTGACAGGTTCACGAGGCCTCAACAATTCAGCCAAGGATGATGGTCCATGGCGATGAATGACAGGGTATGCCAGCAGCAATAGCTTATATTGGATGCGCTGCTTGATAGGAAGCCAGTGCAGTTTCACAAGTTTTGGTGTAATGTGACCTTGCTTCTTTGTCCTAGCAATAAGCTGAGCTGCTGCGTTTTGAACACGTTGAAGCTGGCCTAGCAACTACCCTGAAATACCATCCAGAGCAACGCATTCCCATTGTCTGGTATCGGTGTAATAAAAGCATGCATGAACCAGTATATCAGTTGACTTGTTGTTCAAAAGGTGACACATTTTGCCGATAGAAAATATATGAAAAAAACATGACTGGCAAATCTTCTGGACCTGTTGTTCCATGTCCATGGCTATGTTCATATATAGGCAGATGTTACGCACCACAGGGGAAGGAGTGAAAAAAGATGAGCCTATTTTTAGGTGTGGCACTTGGAATTTTCAGCGCATGCTGACAGAAGAAATTACAAGTAACTGTTACATCTGTTTTATCATCATTAAACATCAGTTTATTTTCTTCCAACCACGTACGTATTTCAGCATTGTATGCTTATATACGTTGAAATGTCCTTGCTCTGCTTTCGTCTGATAATGGAATAAACGACATGTAGACTTGTTTGTCCACAAAATAGTTTCTAAACTTCTCAAGCATTTGTGTGAGACTTGTGTAGTTGAATTGCTTTTGGTGTGACAAAAGCTTTGTTATTACATGACTGTTCTTCAATTTTACTGGCATAATAACTACTTCTGGCACGTCTTCTCATCTTCTTCACCTAGCGGCTTTTGTACAACATGATATCTTTGTGTACTGTGAGCCTGGTCTGACGATACTTGCGTTCACAGCTTCGCATGCTCTTCATTCGTCAAAGGTGCCACTGGCCTGATGGTAATCAATTTTAATTTTAAAGGAGCACGATTGTTCAATAGATCAGACAATGTGCTGTTATATCGTCTTGCTAGGCCATCACATATAGCGGGCTTTCGGGGTTATGATAAAGGCCAGATTTTAGTACGACTTCCAGCTGAAACAAGAGGCCTCAAGTGGCTTATTGAGATCGATGTGACAGTGAACTGCGTGATTATCTTCAAAGAGGTCCTTCACCATGAGGTCAGTTACAGAAGCTTGTGGCCAGCCCCGATGGCTCATTCGTATCGACCGGCGCTTGTAACCTGGAAGTACCATGTTCGAATCCCGGTTGAGCCGGATATTTGTCATCGTGGTTGTGCATAATTATACAGTGTCCAAACTGTTCAAAGGCCTGGAGTGTACAGTGCTGCCTATTGTATTGTGCACTATTAAGAACCCTTGAATTCATTCGAAATAAAACTAGGGCATAGTCCCGGCTTCGGTCCTCCTTCTGTTGCGATATTGCCATGATTGTGCAGAGAGCGACGTAAAGCAATAGTCAGAACCTACAGAAGCTTGTGGTCGTGAAATAATTAGGTAAAGTATATGACCACCAACATGTGTCGTCGGCTCATTCACGAATTTACTCCTTCGTGACAATTTAGCAAATCTGTAAGACGTTTTGAATGATGATCATTGGCGTCGTCCGATGATAACTTCTTCTTGAATCGTTTCACAATCATCTAACATATCATGCAATTACTTCTCATTTTTTTCTTTTGTTTGGTTGGGGTCGATCTATGGTGAGAAGAGTGATACTTTTGTCGTTAGATGTTAATTTCCCACTGAAGGCCTCACATGAAGTGATGTTCTTATATGTGTTAAATGACATAGCCTTTATAGACGACCTCTGCATTAGGGCAATGTCACCCCGTCGACCAGTTTTGCGGGTCGTGGGTTGGCAATGCCTAAGGTTAATATTAAAAAAAAAATCAATTAATTAACAACCTATTTTATTCTATAGAAAATGAAATCTGCCTTTACATGTGATTATATCGCCCATATGTCTTACAGAATTAATAGGGAAGATACAACAAGAATATTGAACATTAGGCTATCTAACAATACTTAGAAAACACAAAAGGCAGTAACAGCTATACTCCCGTTTGGTTTGTACTGCAGTATCAAGAGCGGTTTGTGAAAGACACAAACATGACATATCTTGATAGTCAGTCAGAGACTGCAAACCTCTGCTAAAATAAATGATCGTAATCCAGATCTTAGATCCGGATCGTAATCTGGAGCATCTCCAACATTTAATGGATTGGATCTTCGCCCGGGACACACCTCCGGTAAAAGTTTCATGCAAATCCGTTTATAACTTGCTAAGTAATCCGACAAACAAACAACAAACAAACAAACAAACAAACAAACAAACAAACAAACAAACAAACAAACAAACAAACAAACAAACAAACAAACAAACAAACAAACAAACAAACAAACAAACAAACAAACAAACAAACAGACAGACAGACAGACAGACAGACAGACAGACAGACAGACAGACAGACAGACAGACAGACAGACAGACAGACAGACAGACAGACAGACAGACAGACAGACAGACAGACAGACAGACAGACAGACAGACAGACAGACAGACAGACAGACAGACAGACAGACAGACAGACAGACAGACAGACAGACAGACAGACAGACAGACAGACAGACAGACAGACAGACATACAGACAGACAGACAGACAGACAGACAGACAGACAGACAGACAGACAGACAGACAGACAGACAGACAGACAGACAGACAGACAGACAGACAGACAGACAGACAGACAGACAGACAGACAGACAGACAGACAGACAGACAGACAGACAGACAGACAGACAGACAGACAGACAGACAGACAGACAGACAGACAGACAGACAGACAGACAGACAGACAGACAGACAGACAGACAGACAGACAGACAGACAGACAGACAGACAGACAGACAGACAGACAGACAGACAGACAGACAGACAGACAGACAGACAGACAGACAGACAGACAGACAGACAGACAGACAGACAGACAGACAGACAGACAGACAGACAGACAGACAGACAGACAGACAGACAGACAGACAGACAGACAGACAGACAGACAGACAGACAGACAGACAGACAGACAGACAGACAGACAGACAGACAGACAGACAGACAGACAGACAGACAGACAGACAGACAAGCAAACAAACAAACAAACAAACAAACAAACAAACAAACAAACAAACAAACAAACAAACAAGCAAGCAAGCAGGCAAAGCAAAGCAAGCAAGCAAGCAAGCATTGGTGAAGATATCCAGCCTTATATGCCTTACAATTCACTTTTGTCTATTGATATAGTAAAAGTAAAAAGAAAAGTTATATTTATATACATTGCTGTTGTGAACTGACAGTGCCGGCTGAGTCACGTGAATTCTCCGTCACATGTTAAGTTATTACATGTAATGCCCCAGTCACACTGTCGCGAATCATGACGGCGAACTGATACGGATGTGAATCCGTATTAGATCGCCAGCTGATTCGCCACTGTCGTATTGTTCCGTGCTAGAGCGTGTCAATTCTCCAAAAAAATCTCACGGTTCTCAACGGTTCGCCAAGCCGATACGGATGTTTCAAACTGTTAAAAACATCCGTACTGCCAATACGAATGAAACCCATTCGTTGTAGTTCCTTACAGTTCGTAGCAGTTCGAATCGGTTCTAATCAGTTATTTGCACTTCGTATTGCTCTTCGTATCGCTTCGCAGCGTAACGGGTTGGTTCGCATTGGAAGAGTCCGGCGATGAGCAAGGAATCAGAAAGAACTGACTAGAACTGACTCGACGCAACACGGTACAGATACGGTTGTCGTTGCTTGTCGTGCTGAATCGTTGCCATTTACGGCCTGGAGATACGATGCAGTACAATTTACATTACGAACTACAAAGGTTAGCTACGGATTGCAACGTTGCGCAACGATGAAGTGAGACGAGATACGAATAAAGTAGATCCCAATGTGAATGACGGCGATTTACAATGAATTAATGCGAACAAGGACGTTACCAATACAATGCAGAACGAATGCGGTAGATTCACATAGCGGTAATAATATAAATAGGGCCTACGACTCTTATATCATTTCAGTGTTGCAAGGGCAGACTATTTTGATGGTGGAATGACGAGCCACTTTCTAGCAGTGTTATGTACGTATTTTAATATAAAACTTGGTGCGATGTTATTATTGAGATTACCAGTGCCTTCCTAAAAGATTATAAATTAATCTTTATCCTCATTATACGAATAATTATACTAACAATAACCCAATTTGTACAGTTCCAGATTGGTAAAAATATATATTTAAAAAAACTTTAAATATAGTAATTTTGATCCAAAAAACATATATATACATAAATGATACATAAATAGGCCTATAGATGTATATAGTTACAACACTTACAACAGTTATTATAGGCTTGCATTTAGTCTGATGACTAAATGAAAGCCTATAATAACTGAATCGGGGGATATTATGCATACTTTTCAGCACTGATATGTTTTAAAATATATTTTTGTTACGCTATGAAGTGGGATATTTTGGGATCAATTTAAAAATCGAAAGGATTAAAAATCAGAAAAGTAACTGGGTGCTAAAGATAGTGACTGTTGCTGCCAAATGCAACTTTAAGCACTATGTTAATACTGAAACCCCATAATATATCTTTCTAAATATATTTTTTTCTTGACCCACTCTATTTTTCAACTTCTAGTTGACAGTTGTCGTCGTCTTCTTCTGCGACATTACATTTGTTCAGCAACTTTATATGTGACGTGTTTCTGTTCTCTGCTGTTTTTCTTTGTATGTTTTTTAATTGTTTTCAGTTGCGGTAATATTTTTACTATTAATCCGCATGTTCTATTACCTCGCTATATTTTCCGATGATGAATTCTCAGTCTTTATCACTTTATGATGATACACTCCTATCTCCCTTTGTCTGTCAAGCAATTTGCTTTATTGTTCTATTAATTTTCTTTTGTTAGTGTTGTTACAATTTACTTCCCGGTCTGTTTTCCTTCGATTTCCCATACTGTGGTTGCAATCATTACTCTTTCTACCACACCTCATTCTTGTTTTCTACTATGTACCTCTCTTTGTTACCTTTACTTTATTCGCTGATGAGTCCAAAATTGTTTTTTTTGTATTCTACTTCCTTCTATGGTTAAAAGTCATCTATCTTTATATAGCTTCTTCTGTGACACCATTTTTTCTTATGGGATACCGTTAATGATCTATATTTGAGCACCGACTCTAATATAAACTCGGTCTTTTAAAAATGTTTTAACAAAATTCTAATTGAATAAATTTGATAAGATTAATTTCGAATAATAGTAATATAATTTTTAATAAAATATAACACTGCACCAAATTTGGGCGAAGATTATGTTAATTTGATGGACAAAGAAGACTGGCGATAACACACGGATGAGCGCGACATTTTGTAGCCAACAGCTCATCCCTATTGAATCGCACTGGTCCGTTCCATGTCGTATCAGTTTGTACTGGTCCGTTCCAGGTCGTATCAGCTCGCACTGGCCCGAGTTGCATTCTACTTGAGTCATATTGGTTCGTATCAGTTCCCAGGCTTATTCGCATTAGATCGTATTGATTCGTCCAACCTTTCACATTAGTTCGTGTCAACCCGTTCTGATTTGTATTGGTTCTAGTTTATTATTCTTAGTTCTACTTGGTTCTCCGTCATTCGCAATTTGAACCGTATTGATTCTAGTTGGTTCGTTGTTCAATAAATTATTCACCTCAGGAGCATTTTTATTCTTCATGATTCGCACTCACATCCGTATTGCACATATCGCCAGCATTCGTACTGGGTCGCCAGTGGATTCGCGACAGTGTGACTGGGGCATAACAGAGAATACACGCATGCCAGCACAGACAGGCCATTATTACGTACAGATCGGTAAACAACTGACAAACAGAGCAGAACATCTACAATCCTAATAATATAATATTATTTCACAGAAAAAGGTATACTACTTCTTGTTTGCCATGTAGCTAACAAGAAGTTAGCGACATCTCTCCAATTGTTGTTAATTAACCAAATGAATTTATTAGTGTTAGAAAATGATTGGAAGTCAACATTAAATTTTATTGTTTCATCAAAAAGTGGTTTCTTAAGCGATATATAAAGGGTACATGAGCATCATTTTTTTCTCTATTTTCTAGTTCGCCTATGATACATATTTCACAAATTCTGTCTTGACTATTTAAACATCGAGGCTTACCAGATGATGGGTCTCGAATTTTCTCAAAACGACCAGTCTCTTTTTTAATGGGAGAATACCAGTTAGAAACTGTGCCATTAAGCTGCGCTTATGCTTTGACATATAAGATTTCACATACTCTGATGGGCTTAGTGTTTTCTTTATTATAATATAGGTGCGTAATTAAGGTTTTTGATTAACTTCATTTAACCAGTTAGTTTCTGACAATTCTAAACTACATATAGTACGGTTATCTTTATCAGCGACTTGGTCATACAATCTAAATAACTTTAATACTTCATGGCTCCAATTAGGTTTACTGTTTAACGCTAGGTCTCTTTTAAAAAAATATGCTTAAGTAATCTATGTCCAGGAGTTTTAATTAAAGGCTCATACCCAAGTGCCTTTAACTTAAAAAGTTTCAAAGTTTAAAATTGTGTTACATAGGCTTATATCATTGTAAATCTATGTTATCTTTCTCCACCCTCCATTTGAAACAGATATGTACCCGATAAGTGTGTATTTCGGAATGTTCATACAATTAATAACAACCATCCTAATATTTATAATGGCTTTGACCAAGCCGCTGAGGGTCTAGATGAAGGGTCCGATGTTGATATATTTTTCTTTGAAAGGATCAACGCTGAGGAAAAATCCCTTCCTTTTTGTCACTATACCAGCCACGAACATCCCATGAATAATATCTGTGTGTTTTGGCGATGTTCACGATGTCCCGAAAAGATGTAAGACATGTCAATTGGCCGAGTATAGAGGTGTTGACCCTTCGTGTTTAGAAATCTGAGACCTGTTGGGAAAGCGCCGTTAAGCTGTGGTTTTCGAGCACATTGTAATAAAACTAAGAACGTCTTTGACGATGTGACACATCTGAGACCTTACATACTTATCCTAATACGAGCTAAGAACTTTTTGTCATAGATTACGGCTAGTAAATTATAAAAAAAACTATCTTTAGAAGGAAATAATCAAATCGTTGACTCGATTGACGCGTCGCCATGTTTGACAATTTCCTGTCAAACATGGCGACGACATTAAAAAATCGGTGAATCTAAAAGACAAAAATGAAATGAACGACATTTTGTCATAATTCGCCTTTTTCGAAACCTGATTACGTTGCCAACGGATGTTTCTAAAAGTTGTAATCTATCGGAATGTTGCTTTCACTCATTCAAACACTCAAAAAGATATAACAGAGCTAAAACGAAAACATGCCATTTACCTGGGTACGGGCCTTTAACATATTGCAAAATCTTAATATGTGCACTTGATGTCTATATTCAACAGCCGACCAGCCCATTTCCCCATAAAGAGCCGGAAAAGAGTGAGATTATGAACTCCGAGATAATATCCCATTGCTTTTTCATTTTTCAACTGTCTTTAAATTTACAATGCGCCAAATTTCTGCCCCGTAATCTTGAACTGGTATAGCTAAAGAATCGTATAATTTACAGTGAGAATCATATCCCAAGCCTTTTAGTCTTTGACATTTTAATATTAAACCCCCTAAATATACATGATATAGGTTGTAGGTTTAGTGTGTATAGGCCTATAGTATAACGTTTTAAATACTCTCCCCAATAGTGCTGTCGGATCTTCGCTGTCCCGTTAATCACCACCACTCCCTGCTGTAAGTCTGTTGCTGTACTATGAAAACACAATAAAATTAACACGATTATAAATCACACCGGCAGTTTTAAGTAGCATTATAGCATTTGTAGACCGCTCTTTGTTCGTATTCGCCTACAATCATGCCAACAATTTGGGGGACAGCAAGTGAGGGCCTCAACAAACAAACAAACGAACATGGCCAAAACATATATAGGCCTACCTTCCTGGAGGAAGTGAATAACGCATTCTCTACACATAGATGTCGCTAACGTCAACATCTGAAGTGAGAATGATAAAAAGAAAATCACGACCATTATGACCAGTTACCATTCACCAGGTGGCTCTGAGCCTCTGACATGATGGTTAGTCACCAGGTAGCTCAGTGTACTAATATATTATCACAAATAATATAGAAGGTTTACTAAAAAATAATATTTAACTAGTTTTCTCATTGTTGGTCCACGAGAAGATGTAAATAAAATTAATAATTTAATTATGTTTGGCCGAGTTACAGGTAAAAATGTCTAAATCCGTCAGATACATGTATTAAACACTAAAAAATACAGTGGTATTCGTCTCCAAGGACACCACTATAGTACTAAATACGTACATAACCTTTAATCCTAACATATCCATGGCATAGATATCTTAATCGTACTCGTATATTATTTCAAAAGCAAGATGATAATTATGAGAAAGATCATCCAGCCTATTTATTCATGCGACAGTGTCGATATAATATTATTCGATGTCAAAATATAATATTATAAATTGTAGAACAATGTCTATATGTAGCACTATAATGTTGATATAATGCATAAAACCAAAGCCACTTCGGCATGGGTATGAAGGAACATATGTTGGTAAAACATCAGTAATACGTCTAGTTCCGTCCAGGTCGATGATTTGCTCGCTCCAAAGTCCGACATCGTGTATTTGAACAAAAACGAGTAGGCCTACCTGCAGATAAATCCATATAATTAAATTACAATATTTACAACGTTTAAAATGTGCAAACGAGAACAATTAACATAATAAATGGTCGTAGCGGTTATTTTTATTAGGTTGAAATCAGTTTTAGGCCAACATCTGTACAACCATTGATGTTAGGGTATACCTAGTGCAGTGTGTTAGTCTATAAAAAGGTGGTATGTATTCCCCAGGTGGATACAAGTGCCAAATTTGGTACAGAGCAAAGTCTAAACATACTAAAAGCATTTCTGGTCTCAAGCTTAAAAATTTCAGACCAGTACCCCGCGGTTTGAGCAAATTCAAAATGGCCCTCCATTTTGTAGAAAATGGCCGCCCCCGTTGGGGGGGGGACGTTTTACAATTCAAGGTCAGGTCACACAAAAAAGGCGTTTTCAAGGTCAAATATGACATAAAAATGTAAACAAGAGCGCTGATGCTACAACATCCAACGCCAGTGACACACACAAGAAAATAGGTCGAAGTTAGGCAAGGTTTAAACATACTAAAGGCAATTTTGGTCTCAACTCCAACAATTTCGGATCGGAATCTCGTGGTTTGAGTAAATCCAAAATGGCCGCCATTTGTGGGAAAATTGTCGCCACCGGGAAATTGGTAATGTTATGACTTCTTAAATTAAAGTTACAAGGTATCATATTATACCTCGTTTTGTAGTATTTTGGCACTGGGGTGGAATGTTTTACGCTTCGAGGTCACCCCAAAAGTCATTTTCAAGGTCAAATGATAGAAAAATAAAAACAAGAGCGCTGACGCTACAACATCCCCGCCTTTAATGCCAGTGACACACAAAAGAAAAGAGGTCAAAGGTCATGACCTCCGAAAGGCACATCTACATACCCTAAGGAATGTCTGTGTGAAATATGAAGAAGTAGTAAATTATTGGCTTACGTTACTTTACGGCACAAATGGTCTTTTAAGTGAAATATGAAATGTGAAAAAAATCTAGTTTACGGTTTCTGCGATATAGTTTGGATGGCCAGAAAGGCTACTGACAATATCATTCGACCTACTTCTTTAGCGGAGGATAAAAAAGGAAAAAATAGAATTATCGCCACTCCTAGTTTTTAAATTCCCAATTGAAGTATCAGGTCGGGGTTTTGTCTAGCAGTAGCTAATAAACCTAGTCTCTGAGACAGTTCTGAAACCAGAGACTATTGGATGCCAGAAGGGAATTCAATCCGGAATGGTTTTATGCCAAATGAATGGGTTGAGACCAGAATTGTATTATATGTGTCAAAACATTGCTCTGTGCCAAATTTTGGACTCGTGTATCCATGTGGTATAATAAAGTTGAAAACAATTGCTTTTTATTAGTTTTTTTCATTATTGTCACATTTGACCTTGAAAATGAATTTTATGGGTGACCTTGATCATGAATCGTAAAATATTCTCCTACAAAGTATTCGTGATGCGAAAGCATAACAAAACGAGGTATTACATGATTCCTTGTGACTTTTATTTGTAAAGTTTTGAAATTCTCATTTCTTGATGGCGGCCATTTTGGCGGCCATTTTGAATTTATTAACACGCAAATTTACGATCTGAAATGTTTGACCAACATTGTATATAATTTGTCAAAACCTTGCTCTTTGCCAAATTTGAAACTGATATCAATCTCGGATATATACATTGAAAATTACTATAATATGCCATTTTTTGTTAAATTTCTTGTGATATTTGACCTTGAAAATGATTTTTTCGGGTGACATTGACCTTGAATCGTAAATTATTCTTCTCCAACAGATTCGTGACGCGAAAACATTAAAAAACGAAGTATTACATGATTCTTTGTGACTTTCATTCTCAAAATTGTGACATTCTCATTTCTCAATGGCGGCCATTTTGAATTTGCTCAACCGACGAGGTTAATGTCTGAAATTTTTAGGCTTGAGACCAGAATCGTACTTAATTATGTCAAAACCTTGCTCTGTGCCAAATTTGGGACTTTCATTCATTTGGGGAACATCTGAGAGATTTGCCCACTGCACTAACCAATCTATTAATGATCCCACCATAATGTCGTCATTGCGCAAATTTTGAGGGGTCCCATGACGTTCTAGGTCCAACAGTTCAAAAGATAAAGTAATGGCTGGTGGTTGTAATTCGCTTAAAGGGCGGGGGTATTTTACCTATTTCGGCGTTAGTGACAAATGCGTTACCAACCAAAAATTGTTCAATGGCCTCAGATAAGTTTACTTCTGAAGAGTTTAATTAGGTGTGGACATAAAAGTGCATAAAAACACCATCAGCTACTCTAGTAATGATTGTCCGATTGAGTTTATCAAACCCAATCGATTTTTTAGCAAAACCTAAAACAAATTGCTTACCAAAAAATATTTTACCATTTTATAGCATAGGGTCTTAGCTAACTTCTCACAATTTGTTTACGCCCAACTGTCATAGAAGGGTTTTTTACAGAGCAAAATGTAAGATGGACGAAATCGGTAATGCCAAAATCGAAACCAGATATAACTATTTTGTCATGGCATGTTAATTTACCCCACATAATATAAATAATATAAAAATAAAATAATATCAACAGGAGAAAAGCCAGCATAGCCACCAAAAACAGCAAAACACTATAGTTATCATCAAATGTTCAAGTTTGACTTTTTGGTTTGAGAATTGCAACATGCGAATCTTATGTTATCGATACAACTATTGTTAAATGTGAATTGTAATTAGGTAACAACACTTTATTTTGTCTCTATTAGATGTAGGAATAGATAAAGTGTGTGTGAAGTGCATGTGAAAACGTAGATTGGAATAAGTCAGACAGTCGAATTTACTAATAACAAAGATGTTTATTTGTACTAGGAATTTTGGCTCCTGTGCTATGATGATACTGTTAAAACACGTGTACCCAAAATTACGGTAAGAAGAAACATAAATTATTGTAGGTCAAACACAACCAGTTCATTGCAGATTTGCCTGACACACAAGACGAAACCCCCAAACGATTCTGGTCTTATTTAGATCGAAAACAAAAATATACCTAGAAAATTGTCACGTAGGTCTAAGGACCACCAATCCCAATGATATGGCGTGTAAGTTTAGTAGATATTTTGAATTAGCTTCTAGCAACAATACTGGTGAGTCAATAAATTTACTAAATATCGTCGATTATAAAAACATTTGCAGAATTATTAGTATTATTTACAGAATCAGATGTTTTAAAGGTGCTCTCCAGCCTGGACGGCAATGAAGCATGTGGACCAGATGGAGGGTCATCAGCTGTATTAAAAAAATCGCTAGAGAATTGGCTCCTTCTCTGGTGACTTTATGTAATTTAGGTCTTCTTGGAAATTAGCCAATGTTTTACCTGTTCATAGCAAAAGTGAGAGGGATCCCGTTTCTAATTACAGATCAGTTTCGTTATGTCAGAAGTGATGGAAAAGTGCATTCACAACCACGTTGGTATAATTATCAATAACATAATTTGTTCTAAACAATAACTGCAACGTGTCACAGGAAACATAATGACTGTCAATTACTTCAGATCTAAATAGTGTATATGAGTATGGACAACGTTGGTGATTAAAGTTCAATTTTGAGAAATGTACTATAATATTGTCTGTTACTAGGAAGAGGTTTTTTTTAATTTACATTTCGCAGGGTGCATTGTATGAAGGATCTTGATGTTTCTGCTGCTCGTGATTTGTTATGGAATTTCTTTATAAATACATTAGTATCGAAATGTAACACAATGATGGGGATGATTTGTTAGTTACAAAGCTCTTATAACTATTACATCTTACATGTGCACGTATTTGCAGTAACCTTGAACACTGTTCTACAGTTTGGTTCCCATTTATTTTCAATGAAATGCAAGCATTAGAATCTATTCAAAGAGCACCTGCACGTTATATACTGAATTATCCCGATTTAAAAATACAACGAGAGATGTACTATTCCACAGAAAAAAGAAGCAGTCAATCTCTTTATAGTTTTAAAAGTCGGTTCAAATGTTATTTGAGTAATTTAGTATTTGATTGTGATGTAAATAATATGTGTTCATGGTCGGGGGCATGCAAAATTTAATGGTACGTGTGTATGTGAAACAATGTCATCATTTACCCGGTAATGTGCTATCATGCAATTTCTATATTTCATGTTATTTTATTAAGTATTTATATACATTTTGGACCATCATGCTTGTATAGATATTACAGTACACGTACTGTACAATGTCTGTTTTGGTGGCTCATTTAGCAATTTTTATTACAACAATAATTTTCAAAAGATTCAGCTATAAATATGTGATACATTATTAATTGTAATTGTTTTTTTTGTGGCAAATAAATAGATAAATGTAAATGGTCCATCATGAACTGGGATGAATATCCACAAAACATGCACTGTATATTTTGCAATGACTCCATAAAAACAGAAGGCAAGCTTATCAAAGCCACATTCAAAAGTTATACAAATAATTGCAAATAATAGCAAAAATAATGTGGAGCATAAATAATTAGCAGACCACATAATAAAAAGTGATTTTTCTGCAGTCAAAAATGGTATTTGATGAAATTTAATTTGACACATAGACTACAGACGGGCACAAAAAAATGTTCTATCAATGAAACATTTGGGGGCCATTTTTATAATGTAAAACTACTTCCAATTCTTTAATCAGCACATTTGTAAACAGATTGGTGATTAATTATCACTCCTTATGTTATTTCTGTGAGAGAGTCAGACATTTGGAATTTCACCCTCTTAAAAAGCCTCCCATGAATATGCAGAGTAAACAAACCTTGTGTGGCTAATCAAGACCTTTTACAATACTGTAATATTTTGGTGAAGAATTTGTCACAGTTTTTTTTTCTAATTTTCCTTTACTATTAAGACTATTGCTGAGCATATCCATCTTGCCCAGTCAGGTCAGACAGGCAGACCACAAGTCACCAGAAGTCTGCCAGTAGCAGACAACTTGATAGCTGAAGGTAAACATAACTGGGTCACTTAGCCCGTCGTGTAACGTTTAACCGGTACTTTTAACATGTATATTTTGCAAATTCGTGGCTATTCCCAAACACACATATAGAATAATAAGAGAATACTAATAGGCCATACTGATTCAATTTATAAAAAAACATTTTCTGTTTATTTGTGTCACCAATAACAAAAACGAGAAAAAGAGCAACAACAGCAACACCATCAACAACAACAATAACAACAGCAGCAGCAATAATAATATATATTTTATACATAATAACAATGCATATACAAAACATTGCAAAATTTAATCACCAATTGCGCTCAATTCACCAGGTGTCTCTTCTTGACCACAACCCAATGTTCCCATAATTATGTTGTCATCATTTTCTGTCAGGTCTATGAATCCATTCCAATCGTCGAAATAATATGATTAAAAAACATCATTAAAAATGTTATCATTAATAATCCTGAAATAAACTGAAATGCACAATAGAAATACATATATATTTTTTTATTCTCGAAAAAGCAAGAAAATAAAAAAACATAAATCACTGGGGAGATGGAGCTGTACATCTATTTTACTTCACTTGAGGGGAGCTGGTGAAGAGGCTCACTGTGGCAGCTGAAGCAGTGTGGCCATCAGAAAACCAGATAATTCGACACTGATTGTTTCGCCAGAATGCTGGCAGTCGTTATCGATTAGCTCGTACTCCTCGTGCCACCATCTCTACATGCATATTTACGAAACGTCATCAAATATATCGCGTCCAGGTTTTAAAACAATCTCGGATGCAGGATACAGAACGAGACTTCTGCTCTACACAGGCGTCGAGGGACTCCGGTTCAACATCGAGCATGTTTGCCGGAAATGCTGCTCAGAAGATTGCTGGGTAGTGCTCTCCCAGCAAACACGACATATTGAAACAATGTTGGTTTAATGTTGACCGAGGTGGGCCAGCATTAAAACAACATTGTTTCAATGTGCCGTGTTTGCTAGGATGTAACCTCAGACCGTGTGAGAAATCAGGGCCGATTTCACCTGCGCAATGGCAGAGTGATGATGACACTAATAAGGTTGTTTGGCTGAATGGTGTCGCTTTTCCACGCCCGAGGCCGTAATCACTGCACAGAGCCTCGGGCTAGAGCGGCGCCCAGAAATCCCAGAACAACCGTCGTCCCTTTCACTGCAACAGATTTTTTCGACTCGGTAAATGTTATGTTTAGAGTGTGACTGTGAGTTCTCCCCATCACCTGCAGCTATGATGGCCCCAATATCGAGACTTATTGTGCAGCCGAGAATCATAGTGAGGTTTTAAAAATTATACATTGCCTCTCGACTATTACAATGTATACCACGATGAAAGTAGGAAGACATTTCAAAGAATCAGGGACAAAAATTGTCGTTGTTTTGAGTGTGAGTTCGGACTATTTTGCGCTCTTAAAAATTTGCATTATTAGGGCATAACGTTAGCCCTATGTGGAAAATCCAAATACAATCTTGCTCATATTTCAAGCAATATTATTTTCGGCGCGTAGAGGACTCCCATGGAGTATTCCATAACTTTTAACTGTTTCGAGCCGGAGTGTTAGAGGTCGTTATGGGGAGAGCAAAAATCACCTAAAGTATCAACACACATTTTTTTGGTCAACCACTAAGAATTGAGTTTCGAAATATATTACGATCATTATTTGATTTGATTATTATATACACCATCCAGTTATTGAGTTATTGAGTTATTGAGAATTTATTCGATTTTCTACAGAAGTTGATAATACAAACATTTAAAGAAACAACAAGAACAAAAGCAATTGTAGAAAAATCAGGAGACTTCTACATGGACTTTAGGTCGCTAGCGTAGAAGCCACCTGAAAGGAAAAATACATGGATATGTATAGAAAAGACCTATTTTATATCATTCGCGCTAATAATGATGTAAATAATAGAATAATATATGACTTAATAAAAGTACATGATAGCAAATGAAGTTATAATGTGCACATAATACAAAAACCAAACCACTCATACGAGCAAACAAAACAATTGATCAAATTACAGGTATTCTAATAATTATCAGTAAAATAACGTTTCATATAGATCATTAAACCGGAGAGACTGTGTGTTAATAATTTATCTTATAAAATATGAAGGCAACTGTTAATAGTAGTTACAATACGATATGCAATACATTTCTTTTACAAATTATTTTTTAATTTGAAAATCGATATTATAGATCTTGGCTTCTGGTGTAGTAATTATGTGGATTTTGATTAAATATCAATGTTAGGAAACAAGAAGGTAACTTTGCATTAAGGTACCGATAAATTTTTTTTACGTACTGAATTTTTACCATGTCTTCTAATTTTATCATAGAGAGTTGTTTTAATAAATGTTATAAATGAGCGAAAAGCATACTTAACGTAATGATCCTTAAAACTTGTTTCCGCAGCAAAGAAACCTTATTTTGATGATCACTCCACGCCAATAAACAGTATGTTATCTGAGGGAAAATTAGAAACTCGCCACAATAAAATAAAAAAACAGTAAATTTTTTCCTTTTCTTTACCAATTGCGCCCGGATGTACCTTTTCACGTGGCGGCTCAGAAAAGGTAGATGTAAATTTTCGAATATTAGAATTAGAATTATGCTGCTGGTTTTATAGGTATTTATTTACGATGGGAAGTCTGTGTAGACGTATTATATGCGTCATTAAAATGTACAGTATATTATATTATGCAGTGTATAATATGATAAAATAGAAAATGGTGTAAACATGTACAAATATTAAAATATTCTTTAAAATAATTAAATGAAGTATACATGTTAATAATACTGTACACGATAGATATATGTTTCCCGCATCAAAACCAGAGATAAAATAACTGCTATTACTATAAATAGTAGCAAAAACGCATTCTCGAAAATGTAGAAACCAATAGTATATATAAAAGTGGATATAGAGTATATGCAAAGAAAAAACAATATGTAGCAATATGGATATAATAAAACTTTATAATGATATTTGAAAAATAAACTTAATTTGCTGAATGTAGGGCCTACAATAAACTTTAGCCGGCAATAGCTATTAATAGATGTGTGGTCGTTCCAGATAAAAAGGTACTTAATAAGAATAACTAGAACAACTGTGACAAGTAACAGTAATAAAGTTTGGACGTACTTTTTTAAGACATTTGTGACTTTTGCGACAATTGCGACATTTGTGACATTTGCGACACTTGCGACCATTTGTGACCATTTGCGATCGTTTGCGACTTTTGCGACTATTTGCGACCGCTAGCGACCGTTTGCGACCATTTGCAGCGCTTTGCGACATTTGCGACTTTGTACTTTCGACTAACTTTTCTCTCTTTCTCTCTTTTTCCTCCACTGTCATACCATTCATCTCACCATCCTCAGAAGGTTCTCCTGGTGAACCTAATAATGACTATTGGTCGTGAGTGAACTTCACTCACGACCAATAGTCAATATTATATTTCCAGACCTGTTTATTATTTTATTTCGTCTCAACTTCATGCGGCTGTAATCTGAGCATAGATATTGAATGCCCATTGTCTGACCATTCCACTTTTTATTGGTATTATCATGATTGGAGTCCTTTTGTTTTTAGAAATTGCTACCTGCCTCTTTTCCAAGCAAGTAATCATATTATGGAAATATCCAGACTTTATCTGTGTTTATGTACATAAGTACATAAATACAGAGAGATACAATACTTAGGCACTTAGACTCTAACCACTTCAATAACCACCACCACTATCACCACTACCACAGTGACTATCTCCACTATCACCACCACTATCACCACCACCGAGATCACCACTACCACCAGCATCATCATCACCACCACCACCAGCACTATCACCACTACTATCACCACCACTATCACCACCACGATCACCACTATCACCACGACCACCACAACTATCACCACTACTATCACCACCACTATCACCACCACGATCACCACTATCACCACGACCACCACAACTATCACCACTACTATCACCACCACTATCACCAACACAATCACCACTATCACCACCACCAGCACTACTATCATCACCACCACCACCATAACCACCACTACCACCAACACTATCACCACCACGATCACCAATATCACCACCACCATCACCACAATCACCACCACTATCACCACCACTATCACCACCACTATCACTACCACTATCACCGCCATAATCACCACCACCACTATCAATACCACCACCACCACCACCACCACAACCACCACCACCACCACCAACACTACCACCACCACCACCACCACCGCCACCAATACTATCACCACCACCACTACCACCACAACCACTACCACTACAAGCACCACTACTATCACCACGACTATCACATCTATCACATCTATCACATCTATCACCACTACCATCACCACCACCAAAACCACCACTACAACCACCACCGCCACCACCACCACCGCCACTACTACCACCACCACCAACAACAACAACACTATCACCACCTTCACAACCACCACCAACACTACCAACACCACAACTACCACCAACAAAACCACTACCACCAACACTACCACCACCACCACCACCACCAACACTATCACCATCACCACCACCACCACCAACACTACCACCATCACCAACACTACCACCACAACCACCATCATCACCATCACTACCACCACCACCATCACCGCCAACACTACCACCACCACCACCACAACCACCACCACCAACACAAACACCACCACCAACACTACCCCCACCACTAACACAACCATCACAACCACCAACACACCACCAACACCACCAACACTGCCACCCCCATCACCACAAGCAGCACCACCAACACTACCACCACCACCACCACCACAATCACTACCAACACTACCACCACCAACACCAACACTACCACCACCGCAACTACCATCGCCACCGCCACCACCACTGCAACCACCCACCACCACCAACACTATCATTATCACCACCACCACTGCCACCACTACCACAACCACCAACACAACCACCGCCGCAACTACCACCGCCACCACGGCCATCACCACCACCACCACCACCAACACTACCACCATCACTACCACAACCACCACCACCACCACCAACACAACCACCACTACCACCACCTACACTACCACCACCACCACAACCAACACTATCACCACCACCAACACTACCACAACCACCACCACCTACACTACCACCACCACCACAACCAACACTATCACCACCATCACCACAAACAACACCACCAACACTACCACCAACACTACCACCACCACCACCACCACAACCATCGCCAACACTACCACCACAGCCGCCGCAACTACCACCGCCACCACCACCAACACCACTACCCTGCATTTCAGTTTTGAGCCAGCGTTAATGACATTGATACAACGTTAATTTGATGTATGTTGTGTTTGGTGTGGAGTACAATACGTGCAGATTCGTCAGCTGATCACATTCATCACCGCCATTTGTATGCACTCTGATGAGCTGACCGGGAATTATTCCGTACCGAGTGGATACTGTCAAAGGACTCCGCAATAATTAACAGTGGAGAATCTCCTTCCACAGGCTGTGATCAGTCCTGCTTTTGTCTGGTGATATTTATAAGCAGGAAATCCGACTCTCCTATTGTCAGTGTCTCAATGTCAAAAGGACGTCAATGCCTTGTAGTGTCGACGACAGGCATGTTCGCTGGGATAAAATACGAACACATTTATAAAATAAATACTGTAATGTTAACGTAATATGAAATTATGAACATTTTAAAGCGTCTCGTATATGTTTATATCTCTTATTATTCTGCCCGCTGTAAATTGAATTAGTGTTTATGATCTCATATTCAGCGACTGCTGTACTGCTCTGCAAAGGCAAAAGCAGTATAGTCTGCGTACTTGTAAAGTTAACAGATACTGTCTTTTGGCAGTATAAACATCGCCATCTTTTACACCATTTATGATATATTATTTCTCATATAATGATATGTTTTTTCCCTCGCAATTCCACTTATAGCCGTGCGCCAGGATAACTAAGTTTTCTATCATGATATACACTGAGGTGAGTTATTAGATGTAGTTGACGTTATTTATCCAGTGTACACATATACTTGTACACTTCATTCTTTATTTTATATTAGTCCGGCCGGAATTGGGGAAAATGTTCTCTAAAAAAGTGCCGAAGGCATTTTTGGGGTAAAAGTGTTTTGAAACCTGTTTTAACCTAATTTGAATGTGCTGATTTCAAAAATGCTGTTTTCCAAGCTCGATTTCAACCCCTTGATCCCTTAAATCCCATAACAAAATAGTCAATGAAAATAGCTGATTTATAGATGCAATTAGCAATTGTTTTTGGGACAATTTTTTTACATTAAAACTCATAAAACAATTTGAGCGTAGCAAACAAAGATACTATTTTTCAATTTAAAAAATAATTAACCTTTCAGTCCCTGAAATTACTAATAATAATGTTGTATTCTGTTTTCTGTTGTGGATAACATAATTCATAACCAGTAACCAGTATGTCTTTAAAATTGTAAAATTAATTGATAATAATTCCTTGTATAAACCGTATAACATTTTAAACGTTTTAACCCTTTGCTTCGTGAATCTGCTAATAATCGTGTGATAAAAATGTGATAAACTATTGTGATAAACCATTGCGCCGCGTGTGAAGACGGGGTAACAACAATAATAAAAAAAAGATGTCTACCATATTTAACTGATCAATCCTGAAATAATTACTTTTGAAAACAATCGTATATATAATTAATACACTAAATTATATGCTCCCTTCGGCGTAAGCACATAACATTCAGGCACACAAACTCACACTCCAGGCTCTAAGTCATTTTTCAAACATCTTTTCTCTTCGCATTAAACTATGTAGGCCTACCCTTTCTATTTTTGGGTCATTACTCAACTTGTTAGCAAATATTTGTGGTAAACAAAACCAGATAATTGGCCTAATAGCCAATTTTGTGGAAAATGGCCGCCATCGGGATATTAGAAAGGTGATAATTTTCTGAATAAAAGTCACAAACTATCATACAATAGTTCATTTTGTAGTATTTTAGCGTCACGAGTCCGTTGGTGGGGGGACGTTTTACGATTCAAGGACATAGAAATGTAAACAAGAGCGCTGATGCTACAGCATCCCCGCCTTTAATGCCAGTGACACACGAAAGAAAAGAGGTCAAAGGTCATGACCTCCGAAAGGCACATCTACGTCCTTATACTAAGGAATGTCTGTGTGAAATATGAAGTAGTAGTAAATTATTGCTTTACGTCACTTTTCGGCACAAATGGTCTATTAAGTGAAATGTGAAATGTGAAAACAATCTAGCTAACGGTTTCTGAGATGGCCAGATGGTTTGGATGGCCAGAAAGGCTACTGACAATATCTTTCGACCTACTTCTTTGGCGGAGGATAAAAATGAAAGGGAAGATCAGTATTATCGCCATGCCTAGTTTTTAAATCCCCAATTGAAGTATCAGGTCGGGGATTTTGTCTAGCATAAATTAACCTAGTCTCTGAGACAGTTCTGAAACCAGAGACTATTGGATGCCAGAAGGGGGATTCCAATCCGGAATGGTTTTATGCCAAATGAATGGGTTGAGACCAGAATTGTATTATATGTGTCAAAACATTGCTCTGTGCCAAATTTTGGACTCGTGTATTCATGTGGTATAATAAAGTTGAAAACAATTGCTTTTTATAAATTTTTTTCATTTTTGTCACATTTGACCTTGAAAATGAATTTTGTGGGTGACCTTGATCATGAATCGTAAAATATTCTCCTACAAAGGATTCGTGATGCGAAAGCATAACAAAACGAGGTATTACATGATCCCTTGTGACTTTTATTTGTAAAGTTTTTAAATTCTCATTTCTTGATGGCGGCCATTTTGGCGGCCATTTTGAATTTATTAACCCGCAAAGTGACGATCTGAAATGTTTGACCAACATTGTATATAATTTGTCAAAACCTTGCTCTGCGCCAAATATGAAACTGGTATCAATCTCGGATACATACATTGAAAATGACTATAAAATGTCATTTTTTGTTAAATTTCTTGTGACATTTGACCTTGAAAATGACTTTTTCGGGTGACCTTGACCTTCAATCGTAAATTATTCTTCTCCAACAGATTCGTTACACGAAAACATTAAAAAACGAAGTATTACATGATTTTTTGTGACTTTCATTCTCAAAATTGTGCCATTCTCATTTCTCAATGGCGGCCATTTCGAATTTACTCAACCGACGAGGTTAAGGTTTGAAATGTTTGGGCTTAAGACCAGAATTTTACTTAATAATTTATGTCAAAACCTTGCTCTGTGCCAAATTTGGGACTTGTATTCATTTGGGGAACAACTGAGAGATTTGCCTACTGCACTAACCAATATATTAATGATCCCACCATAATGTCGTCATTGCGCAAATTTTGAGGGGTTCCATGACGTTCTAGGTCCAACAATTCAAAAGATAAAGTAATGGCTGGTGGTGGTAATTCGCTTAAAGGGCGGGGGGTATTTTACCCATTTCGGCGTTAGTGGCAAATGCGTTACCAACCAAACATTGTTCAATGGCCTCAGATAAGTTGATTTCTGAAGAGTTTAATTAGGTGTGGACATAAAAGTGCATAAAAACACCATCAGCTACTCTAGTAATCATTGTCCCATTGAGTTTATCAAATCCAATCGTAGCTCTGTCAGCTTTTCAGAGCCACACAACTCAACCCACAAAGATGCAAGATGCTGATCCAGTGCCCAACATCACACCGACACCTCGCAGCACACTGTGCCACAGGGTGTGTTTTGCAATTAAAGTCAGGGAAAAATAAGCGAATTTTTAACAAAACCTAAAACAAATTGCTTACCAAAAAATATTTTACCATTTTATAGCTTAGGGTCTTAGCTAACTTCTCACAATTTGTTTACGCCCAACTGTCATAGAAGGGTTTTTTACAGAGCAAAATGTAAGATGGCCGAAATCGGTAATGCAAAAATCGCAACCAGACATAATTATTTTGTCATGGCATGTTAATTTACCCTACATTTTATCATTTCTGGGTAGTCGGTTATGTTAAATGTAGTAACAATAATATCAACAGGAGAAAAGCCAACATGGCCAGCAAAAACAGCAACAAATGATAGTTATCATCAAATGTTCAAGATTGACTTTTTGGTTTGAGAAGTGCAACATGCAAATCTTATGTTATCGATATAACTATTGTTAAATGAGAACAGGTTTTTTATTGTAATTAGGTAACAACACTTTATTTTGTCTCAATCAGATGTAGGAATAGATAAAGTGTATGTGTAGTGCATGCATAAACGTAGATTGCAATAAGTCAGAGCTTTGTTGAGTGGTAAAATGCGCCAGACAGTCGAATGGACTAATAACATAGATGTTGATTTGTACTGGGAATGTTGGCTCCTGTGCTATGATGATACTGTTAAAACACATGTACCCAAAAATTACGGTAAGAAGAAGCATAAATTATTGCAGGTCAAACACAACCAGCTCATTGCAGATTTGCCTGACACACTAGACGAAACCCCCAAACGATTGTGGTCTTATTTAGATCGAAAACAAAAATATACCTAGGAAATTGTCACGAAGGTCTAAGGATCACCAATCCTAATGGTATGGCGTGTATGGTTTTTCTTAATATTTTGAATTAGCTTCTAATAACAACACTGGTGAGTCATTAGCTTTACCAAATATCGTCGATTATAAAAACATTTGCAGAATTTTCAGTATTATTTACATAATCAGATGTTTTAAAGGTGTTCTTCAGCCTGTACTACAATGAAGCATGTGGACCAGATGGAGTGTCATCAGCTGTATTAAAAAATGTGCTAAAGAATTGGCTTCTTCTCTGGTAACTTTATGTAATTTAAGTCCTGAACAGTCTAAAGTTCCCACTTATTGGAAATTAGCCAATGTTTTACCTGTTCATAACAAAAGTGAGAGGGATCCCGTTTCTAATTACAGATCAATTCCATTATTAAGTATTATGTCAGAAGTGATGGGAAAGTGTATTCACAACCACGTTAGTATAATTATCAATAACATAATTTGCTCTGAACAACACGGATTTCTAAAAGGCTAATCTTGCAGTACCCATCTAACTGAAGTTTACCATGAAATTGGTTCATATTTGGACAGTTATTACTCATTTGCTGGACTGGTTTACCTCTTATCTAATTGAGTGGTTGTAGAGGGTGTTACGGTTGAAGCCGATTAGATGTTTCATCTGATGCTCCACAAGGTTCGATCCTGGGACCGTTGTTACTTGTGTTATTTATTAATAATATGCAAAATGTTGCAGTAAGTTGAGTTTATTTGCTGATACTGCAACGTGTCACAAGTAACATAATGACTGTCAATTACTTCAGATCTAAATAGTTTATATGATTATGGACAACGTTGGTGATTAAAGTTCAATTTTGAGAAATGTACTATAAAATAGTCTGTTACTAGGAAGACGTTTTTTTTTAAATTTATAGTTTGCAGGGTGCATTGTATGAAGGATCTTGATGTTTCTGCTGCTCGTGATTTGTTATGGAATTTCTTTATAAATACATTAGTTTTGAAATGTAACAGAATAATGGGGATGACTTGTTAGTTACAAAGCTCTTATAACTGTTACATCTTACTTGTACCACGAGAATAACAAATCATAACAAAAATACAGTGAGAGATGTACCATTTCACAGAATATAAGAAGCAGTCAGTCTCTTTATAGTTTTAAAAGTCTGCTCAAATGTTATTTTGATAATTTAGCATGTGATTGTGATGTAAAAATATGTGTTCATGGTCGAGGGCATGCACTATTTGATGGTACGTGTGTATGCGAAACAATGTCATCATTTATCCGGTAATGTGCAATTATGCAATTTTATGCAATGTACTGTACAATGTCTGTTTCTGGTAACCCATTTATCAATTCTTATTACAACAATAATTTTTAAAAGATTTAGCTATAATTATGTGATACATTATTAATTGTAATTGTTTTTTTGTGGCAAATAAATAGATAAATGTATATCGTCCTTCATGAACTAAGATGAATATCCACAAAACATGAACTGTATATTTTGCAATGACTCCCAAGAACAGAAGATAAGCTTATCAAAGCCACATTCGAAAGTTATACAAATAATTCCAAATAATGGCACAAATAATGTGGAGCATAAAGAATTAACAAAAAACATAATAAAAAGTGATTCTTCTGCAGTCAAAATGGTATTTAATTGGCACGAAGAATACAAACCATTTGATGAAATTTAATTCGACACATAGACTACAGACGGGCGCAAAAAATGTTCTATAAAAGAAACATTTGGGGGCCATTTTTATAAGTCGTTTATTAATTGTAAAACTACTTCCAATTCTTTAATCAGCACATTTGTAAACAGATTGGTGATTAATTATCACTCCTTATGTTATTTCTGTGAGAGAGTCAGACATTTGAAATTTCACCCTCTTAACAATGCTCCTATGAATATCTAGAGTAAACAAACCTTGTGTGGCTAATCCAGACCATTTACAATACTGTGGTACAAAATATTTTGGTAAGGAATTTGTCACAGTTTTTTTTCTAATTTTCCTTGACTATTAAGACTATTGCTTAGCATATCCATCTTGCCCAGTCAGGTCAGACAGACAGGCAGACCACAAGTCACCAGAAATCTGCCTGTAGCAAAACATTGCAAAATTTAATTATCAATTGCGCTCAATTCACCAGGTGTCTCTTCTTCACCACAACTCAATGTTCACATAATTATCTTGTCATCATTTTCTGTCAGGTCTATGATGTGAATCCATTCCAATTGGTTCGTCCAAATAATATGATCAAAACATCATCAATAACGTTATCATTAATAATCTTCAAATAAACTGAAATGCACAATACAAATATATATATATATTTTTTTTATTTTCGAAAAAGCAAGAAAATAAAAAACATAAATCATTGGGGAGATGGAGCTGTACATCCACTTCACTTCGCTTGAGAAGAGCTGGTGAAGAGGCTCATTGTGGCAGCTGAAGCAGTGTGGCCATCAGAAAACAACTCGACACTGATTGTTTGGCCAGAATGCTGGCAGTCGTTATTGATTTGCTCGTACTGCTCGTCCCACCATTTCTCCATGCATATTCACGAAACGTCAACAAATATATCTCGTTCAGCTTTTAAAACAGTCTCGGATACAGAACGAGACTTTTGCTCTGCATAGGCGTCGAGGGACTCCGGTTCAACACCGAGCATGTTTGCCGGAAAAACAACATTGTTTCAATGTGCCGTGTTTGCTGGGATGTAACCTCAGACCGTGTGAATAATCAGGGCCGATTTCACCTGCGCAATGGCAGAGTGATGATGACACTAATAAGGTTGTTCGGCTGGATGGTGTCGCTTTTCCACGCCTGAGGCCGTAATCACTGCACAGAGCCTCGTATCGGGCCAGACCGGCGCCCAGAAATCCCAGAACAACCGTCGTCCCTTTCAACGTTATCGCAGTCCGCATTTTGCTTTTTTACTTATACGTTCTATTTTGTTAAGACACAGCTTGTGAACGGATTAGCTATTTGTTTCTATTCTTAGATTATTATTTTTAGCGAGCGATGAGCATGGCACATACATATGATTAACTATGTATTCCTTATTCCATAAGGAACACACACTGCAACATATTTTTTCGACTCGGTAAATGTTATGTTTAGAGTGTGACTGCTTTGATCTTTATTGTCAAAAAAGAAAGTTCCAGTGAGTTTTCCCCATCACCGGCAGCTATAATGGCCCCAATATTTGTGCAGCCGGGAATCATCGTGGGGTTTTAGAATTAAGTCTGATACATTGCCTCCCGACTATTACAATGTATACCACTGTGAAAGGAGGAGGACATTTCAAAGAATCGAGGACAAAACAAAAATCTTCGTTGTTTTGAGAAAGAGTGGTTGCGGATTATTTAGCGCTTTTCAAAATTTGCATTATTGGGGCTTAACGTTAGCCCTATTTGAGATCCAAAAACATATGACATTAATGCTCCTATTTTAGGAATTTTTGGCGCGTAGGCTACTCCCATGGAGTATTCCATAAATTTGAACTGTTTCGAGCCGGAGTGTTAGAGGTCTTTATGGGGAAAGCACAACTTACCTAATTTATCAACACGCATGTTCTTTGGTTGACCACTAAGAATTGAGTTTTCGAAATATATTACGATCATTATTTGAATAATATACACCATACAGTAGTTGAGACCCGCCACACTAAAATAAAAGCGCAGTAAAGTTTGTCCGTTTCTTTACCGATTCCGCCCGGATGTACCTTTTCGCGTGGCGAGTCAGAAAACATAGATGCAAAATTTCGAATATTAATATTAGAGTTTAGCCGCTGGTTTTATGGATATTTATTGACGATGGGAAGTCTGTGTAGACGTATGCGTCATTAACCCTTTAACCGCCGGTGTCGCATATATTCGGATTTTTATTTTTTATTAGCACATTAGGTTCCACTTTTTAAACATGTGACAAAGATAAAATGTGACATCAATCAGCAATATTTGAAAACAGTTGACCTCCATTTTGTCAAATCTGAATAAGTTTCACTCACTTGAAGTTGTGGATCGCGTCAGCGAGACACAACTTCAAGTGGGTGAAAATTCAGATTGAATAATTTGGCGGCTAACGGGTTAAAATGTACAGTATAATATATTATACAGTGTATAATATGATAGCGTAGAAATAGGTGTAAACATGTACAAGTATTAAAATATACTTTAAAATAATTAAATGAAGTATACATGTTAATAATACTGTACATGATAGATATATGTTTCCCGCATCAAAACCAGAGATAAAATAACCGCTTTTATAATAAATAGTAGCAAAAATGACACCCGCAAGCGTAGAAACCAATAGTATATATCAAAGTTGACATAACTTGAGTATATGCAAAAAAAATATGTATCAATATAATATGGATATAATAAAACAATATAATGATATTTAAAAGATAAACATAATTTGCTGAATGTAGGGCCTACAATGAACATTAGCCGGCAATAGCTATTCAGAGATGTATGGTCGTTCCTGCTTCCAGATAAAAATGTACTTAATAACAATGACTGAAACAACTGTGAAAAGTAACAGTAATAAAGTTTGGACGTACTTTTATTATTTGTTTTTACGACATTTGCGCTTTTGCGACAATTGCAACATTTGTGACATTTGCGACGCTTGCGACCTTTTGTGACCCTTTGCGATCGGTTGTGGCCATTTGCGACTGTTTGCGACCATGTTCGACCGTTTGCGACCATTTGCGACCGTTTGCGACCGTTTGCGACCATTTGCAACGCTTTTTGACATTTGCGAATTTGTACTTTCGATTAACCTTTCTCACTTTCTTCTCTCTTTCATCCACTGTCATATCATTCATCTCACCATCCTCACAAGGTTCTCTTGACCCAGTTTAGCCTATACTTGCACAAAGGTGGCCTAAATAAATAGACCTGGTGAACCTAATATTGACTATTGGTGGTGAGTGAACTTCACTCACGACCAATAGTCAATATTATATTCACCAGACTTGTTTATTATTTAATTCCGTCTCAGCTTCATGCGGCTGTAATCTGAGCATAGATATTGAATGACCATTGTCTGACCATTCCACTTTTCATTGGTATTATCATGATTGGAGTCCTTTTGTTTTTAGAAATTGCTACCTGCCTCAGTCCTTTCCAAACAGGTAATCATTTTATGAAAATATCCAGACTTTTATCTGCGTTTATGTACATAAATACATGATTACAGAGAAATAAAATACTTAGGCAATTAGACTATAACCACTTCAATCACCACCACCACTATCACCACTACCAGCACCACTATCATAACCACCACCAACATAACCACCACTACAACCAACACTATCACCACCACGATCACGACTATCACCACCAGCACCACCACTATCACCACTACCAGCACCACTATCATAACCACCACCTCCATAACCACCACTACAACCACCACTATCACCACCACCACGATCACCACGATTACCAACACCACCACCACCACTATCACCACTACCAGCACCACTATCATAACCACCACCACCATAATCACCACTACAACTAACATTATCACCACCACGATCACCACTATCACCACCAGCACCACCACCACTATCACCACTACCAGCACCACTATCATAACCACCACCACCATAATCACCACTACAACCACCACTATCACCACCACCACGATCACCACGATTACCAACACCACCACCACCACTATCACCACTACCAGCACCACTATCATAACCACCACCACCATAATCACCACTACAACCACCACTATCACCACCACCACGATCACCACGATTACCACCACCACCACCACCACTATCACCACTACCAGCACCACTATCATAACCACCACCACCATAACCACCACTACAACCACCACTATCACCACCACCACGATCACCACGATTACCAACACCACCACCACCACTATCACCACTACCAGCACCACTATCATAACCACCACCACCATAATCATCACTACAACTAACATTATCACCACCACGATCACCACTATCACCACCAGCATCATCATCACCACCACCAACACTATTACCACTACTATCACCACCACTATCACCACCACGATCACCACTATCACCACCACCACCACCACCACCAGTATCACCACTACTATCACCAGCATTATCATAACCACAATCACCACCACCACCAGCACAACTATCATAACCACCACCACCATAACCACCACTACCACCAACACTATCACCACCACGATCACCACTATCACCACCAACATCACCACTAACACCACCGCCATCACCACTACTATCACCACCACTATCACCACCACTATCACCACCACAATCACCACCACCACTATCACTACCACCACCACCACCATCACCACCACCACCACCAACACTACCACCACCACCACAACCACCATTACTATCACCACCACCACTGCCACCACAACCACTACCACTGCCAGCACCACTACTATCACCACCACTATCACATCTATCACCACTATCACCACTACCATCACCACCACCAAATCCACCACTACAACCACCACCGCCACCACCACCACTACCACCACCACCAACAACAACAACACTATCACCACCATCACAACTACCACCAACACCACCACCAACACTAACACCACCACCACCACCACTAACACTACCACCACCACTAACACTAACACCACCACCAACACCACCACCAACACTACCAACACCACAACTACCACCGACAAAACCACTACCACCAACACTTCCACCACCACCATCACCACCAACACTACCACCACCACCATCACTACCACCACCACCACCACTATCACCACCAACACAAACACCACCACCAACACTACCACCACCACTAACACAACCACCACAACCACCGCCACCACCACCGCAACCACCCACCACCACCAACACTACCATTATCACCACCACCACCGCCACATCTACCACCACCACCAACACAACCACCGCCGCAACTACCACCGCCACCACGGCCATCACCACCACCCCCACCACCAACACTATCACCATTACTACCACAACCACCACCACCACCACCTACACTACCACCACAACCACAACCAACACTATCACCACCACCAACACCACCACAATCACCACCACCTACACTACTACCACCACCACAACCAACACTATCACCACCACCAACACCACCACAACCACCACTACCTACACTACCACCACAACCACAACCAACACTATCACCACCACCAACACCACCACAACCACCACCAACACCACAACCAACACTATCACCACCACCAACACTACCACCACCACCACCACCACCAACATTACCACCACCACCACAACCATCGCCAACACTACCACCACCACCGCCGAAACTACCACCGCCACCACCACCAACACCACTACCACGTCATTTCAGTTTTGGGCCAGCGTTAATGACATTGATACAACGTTTATGTGATGTATATTGTGTTTGGTGTGCAATACGTGGAGTACAATACGTGCAGATTCATCAGCTGATCACATTCATCGCCGCCATGTGTATGCACTCTGATGAGCTGACCGGGAATTATTCCGTACCGAGTGGCTACTGTCAAAGGACTTGGCAATAATTAACAGTAGAGAGTCTCCTGCCACGGGCTGTGATCAGTCCTGCTTTTGTCTGGTGATATTTATAAACCGGAAATCCGACTCCCCTATTGTCAGTGTCTCAATATCAAAAGGACTTCAATGCCTTGTTGTGTCGACGACAGGTATGTTCGTTGGGATAAAATACGAACACATTTATAAAAGAAATAGCGTAATGTGAACGTAATATGAAATTATGAACATTTTAAAGCGTCTCGTATATGTTTATATCTCTTATTATTCTGCCCGCTGTAAATTGAATTAGTGTTTATGATCTCGTATTCAGCGACTGCTGTACTGCTCTGCAAAGGCAAAAGCAGTATAGTCTGCGTACTTGTAAAGTTAACAGATACTGTCTTGTGGCAGTATAAACATCGCCGTCTTTTACATTTATGATATATTATTTCTCATATAATGTGATGTTTTTTTTCCTCAATTCCACTTATTGCGCCAGGATAACTAAGTTTTCCATCATGATATACACTGATGTTAGTCATTAGATGAAGTTGACGTTATTTATCCAGTGTACACATACATGTATACTTCATTCTTTATTTGATATCACTCTCATTACGTTTGTAATAACAGCTATAGCTGTTACAATAAGCCCAATGAAAATGCTATATATAAAATAAATAATTTAAATGACCAATATCGTGAATATGACATTATAAAGTTACAAAAACTAAAATCACGACGATAAATAAAGCCGTATCTTAAAATGCGTTCATTACCTACATCACTCATTACATTCAAACTAGTTTCACAGCATATCAAGTTCCCGCATCTGATTAAATGGCTGGAAATTGGCAGAACTGCCTGTGGACAGTGACGTCATTGTGACCGGCTTCGGGCTTCTTTATGTGAATATATTACGGTCCACATTCTGAATCAAATGAATAAATGGGGCGTCAGGCGATTTTTGTACACATTGAGGCTAGGCCAGGTAAACCTCGTGACGATACTGGGATGAATCAGATGACACTGATGTTCAGACACAGGGCTCCAATTTGGACATTTCCAATCTGAAGCCGAGCATCTCTCGGTCACGGGGGCTCTCTACAATATTGATCCGCATGCGGTAATATTCAGATTTTTGTCCGAACATACCCAGCAAACACAAAGCATTTGAATAACATTTATACAATCTAGGTCCAATGTCGAAGACGTTTTGCCGACGTGTATAACTGTTATACAAATGTTTTGTATTTGCTGGGTAGTAACACATTGCGCAACAATTCAGACCATCCACGATCAGAGTGTCAACGTTTTGTGACTGCAATATTAATGGTAAAATCTGTAAGTTTGCATATTATGGATATCTTAAGCTGAATCTGTAGATAATGGTTTGTGTGTGATAAATGTTACAATAAAAAACAGTTGTCAAATCACTTTGGACACCATACACGAGAGACATGATAAAGCCTTTCAGAGGAATGTGGTTGTTTGGTCATAGACCTAGTAGTCAAGTTCGGGTTAGATCCCCGCTGGCTGTTCTTTCACAAAAAAACGCGGTCTTTTTCCGATTCCAGTTGTGAGATGTTTTATTGTAGAGACGAGGGCTATCAGGACAGTAAATAAGTAAATGCACGGCGTAGAGGCAAGTAACGGCACTATATAGTTCTTCATACACGGTGCTCGATATTGTAGAAAGGTGAATAATAAATAAATGTTTTTGGCCATATCTTCACATGTGGTAAATTAGCAATAATGGATTGTTTTCATATGAACAAGTATTCTGGCTGAGAAGTAACGGAGTATACTGTAAAGAATGATAATGTAGTTACCACAGTTGTCTAATGGTAGTTCCATTTCCAATTCCTGATCATTTTGGTACAGATTTTATGAAAATCGGTCCAATACTACCGGAGTTACAGCTAAATATAAAACTATGTGTATTTAGATTTCCAAATAGTAGTTTTGAGTAAATACGTCTAAAAGATGCACTAATGATAGCACATACACCCTTTCATCTCTGAAAGTCTTTTCGGGGGGGGGGGGGGGTAGGCACTGACTGTGGAGAAGTGGAAGTCAGAAACAATGAATGTGTCGGTGTCTTTTTTAGGGATGATGGCGTTTGACTCTATGCCTCATGATTTGATAATAGCAAAGTTTGAGGCTTATGGAATCACACGAGAAAAAAAATTAAATTAATAAAATTGTGCTCACTAATCGCTCCCAGTAGCCCAGTATAGGTAAATAAACAAGTGAGTGGATACATTTTGCATAGGGGGTACCACAGAGTTGTATTCTTAACCCTTTAACCGACGGTGCCGCATATATTCGGGTTTTCATTTTTTATTATATTTTATTATATTTCACCTTTTAAATATCTTAAGGATATAATATGACATAAATCAGCAAGATTTTAAAAGAGTTGACCTCCATTTTGTCAAATCTGAATAATTTTCACTCACTTGAAGTTGTGAGTCGCGTCAGCGAGACACAACTTCAATTGGGTGAACATTCAGATTGAATAATTTGGCGGTCAAAGGGTTAAACAGATACTTATATTTTATATATTAATTACATGTTCCACTTCATTACACATGTTGATCAGTTTAATTATGCTGACAATAAAACAAAATTTTACAATCGAACCTAATAATATGACCCAAATTCCTGATAGTGTTGTGAAATCCCTTGGTGTATATTTAGATTCGAAATTAACTATTAGTTGCTAATCACTCCAATGTTTTAAACTCACAAACAAAAATGATAGAATGGCCATATTTTAAATAATAGGGCACTGATATTTTCAGTTGTGTTTTTTAATCTGGCACTTATGTGGAATAAGTAGTATGACAAAGATTGAAAAATACAGGAAAGGACACTTAGATTTGTGCATAATGGGACTCCTATGCTAGTGATTATAGTGGTATCCTGTTCAATTGCCCTCCTTGAACTTGGAAGAGAGAGTAGCATGCCAATTTTGACATGAAAACATTAACACGACATTTCTCCCTCATATCTATATAATTTACTCATCCCAACTAAAAAATCAAAACTACATTTGCCTTCTTAATAATCTACACGACACAGTCTAAGTTAATCTATTTTCAAACCACCTAGGATTTTGAACACACTCTAGACAAGCTCTATCAAAACCGAGTTTTAAGGATCTCACAAAATGAAATGGGTACACTCATATGGGATCATATACATTGTATATAATAGTTTAAGAAATATGTTATTCTTTTGTTCCAATTTTAATGTAATATAAGTAAATGATGGGCTTACTTAAATTAATCTCTAATAACAATGCATAAATGTAAAAAATAAAATTATCACATAGATATTACATGCATATTTTAAAGTATTTTTTTATTTTAAATTATATAGATGTTAATTTTAGATAACATCTGTGATAAACTACAGCTGTAGAATAAAAATTGGTTTTAATTTAATTTACTGGTTACGGGTATGCTTTTGAACCTGCAATGTAACTTTAGTCTATGATTGTGGTGTATTTGTGATATTTAAATATTTCATGTAAACATTTATTTAAATGGTTTTATATCGCAATTTGATACAAGCGCGAGCGAAGTCCTCAAGTTTTATCTACTTTTTAATCTAGTTTTAGCCATGTATTGACTACTATTTACAGAAAAGCTAATTTTTAGGTCACCTAACATGTGACCTGTGCTTTAAGCAAACATAATTTTAAATTGCACCCATTTACATTGGTCGCGTGCAGTAGTTGGAAATATTAAAACGGGGGAAATTGTCAATCAAAATCACCACTTGCACTTGCACTCACCCGGAACGAAATATGTGTTTAAACATCAAGATTTGTAAATGTTTGGTCTCAAATTAAACACAGATGGGTAATTTTACCCACTTGAAGTTGTGGAGCGCGTTAGCGAGACACAACTTCAAGTGGGTGAAAATTTAAACTCTATAACTTGGCGTTTGATCTCAAATTAAACAAATATGAGTATTTTTTACCCGCTTGAAGTTGTGGATCGCGGTTGCGAGACACAACTTGAAGTGGGTGAATATTTGAAATATATAACTTTTCGCGTCAAGACCTAAGTTGAATGGATGACGCAATATAAGAAATTGTATGCACCATTCGAGCATTTGTGGAGATATATAATAGCCGCCTATTCTACTTATTTTTTTCCGAGTATTCCAAGCAAACATGATACATTGATCTTATGGTAGTTCATTCTTCTTTATATATTCGGTTATCTTGAACTAATTATAAAGTAAATTGGAAACAATTACCTTTGGGAATGATTATCACATAATTATGATAATATCAATATTCATAATTTAATAATGATTTTAAATTTCTGCAATGATATCAGATGTATTCTGTTATCAACTGGGAAATTCCTCACGTTATCCGCATTTTCATTGTAAGCTTGATGTGACCTCACTTTCAGAGATTTATTAAATAATTGGATAAAATCGATTTATTCTATTGATTTTTATTTTATATACTTGGTATGTGTGTAACTTTTTTTTTTTTTTTTTTTCACCACATATACGAGAAGTTAGGTTGTCCATTATTGATAACCTCAGCAAAGAATATAGAATGATTCATATCGTTCTGTTTTACTGTAGCAGCGCATGGTGAAGCTTGACGATGTCTGACAGGATAAAAATCTCTAGATAGGTAGAGATATGTTCTATAATGTAGACTAAGTGCTCAGGCTGACCCGTAGACGCCCTTCACCAACGGCTACTCGACTGACCATATTATAGGACTGGACCAGACAATACCACCTTCTACCTCACAAATCAAATTGTTCGTGTCTGTAGAAGAGACGGACGACATTGCATTTTGCATCCTTCAACAAAGATGCCAATAAATGTTGGAAGTCGGGCCAAAATGTAAGATGTTGGTTCAAGATTGACCGAGCATTATGCATACGCTTCCATTACATATTAATGTAGTAAACGTTTTAAATGAAATGTCACATGAAATCTTTTGTCACTGAGTAATATTTGAAGCGAGTCAACCTACGTTGACTTGATGTTTATTTAATGTTGGGCCAGCATCACAGACAGTGGTCCAACATTAAAACAACATGCGGCCAACTTATGGTTGTGTGTTTCTCCATTGTCTCGGAGCTTTTTTGATGCAATCCTTTGATTCTGAATATAAACCAAAGACATGTTTTGCCAATATAATTATTCTAGGATATTCGGGTATCATCCGTTTGTTCTTTTCAATAGTTTTGAATAGTTCAACACTCGTCCACTGATTAACCCGATTAACACGATTAAGGTGATTTAATTATCTGGGCTATGGCTATATTGATCTGGAGGTCTTGACATTTTAACTTTTATTTAATGATATTCGATACCTGTCCAAATGCTGTTCAGAATGCTGTTTCCGTAGCCAATTTTGTTCTTTGTACTGAACAAACACATTTATAAAAACTAATTAAGGTTCTAGAGGATGCGTTATAAGTCAGAGCCGATTTTATGGAAACATGCTCGGCATTTAAGAGTATAATTTTGTTATCCGCATGTTTTTACATAATTTGGATGTGCTGATTTTAAATCTGCCCGACGGCAATTTTATGTCCACCTTCAAATTAGCAAAATACAAAATGGCCGCCAAAATGTGAACGAAAACTCATTTTCTAAAGTTTGTCTCAAGAATGCACAATTTATGGTTTCTGTCTGATTTTGATTTGTCAAATCCATTTTTGATGTATTTAGAATAATTTGACCTCAAATTCAAAATAGCTACAATTTTAACCAATTAACATTATTATTATTCCGCAAAACATGCTGACAATGATGTAGGCCCTACACAGAATGAGTCTATGATTTATTTATAATATATTTGAAGTTGTGTCTCGCTACCACGACCCAAAGTGGGTGAAATTTAGTCATATTTGTTTAATTTCACATCAAACATTTGCAAATATTGATGTTTAAGCACACATTTCATAAAAAACCGTGATTCGACCTGCTTATAAAACAGATTAAAACAATTAGTCGTGCATAGCGGTGTCTTAAGGGTTAATACCACCGGGGCCTGACATAAATATCCTTCAAAACAGTTGCATCGTTCCGGGCCACTTATCATGAAAACAACATGTATATCCACGCAATGTATAACCCTCCATAGAATTGTGGCCATGCAGATGTGGTACACGATTACAGACGTGTATTAACCAGGATGTTTAAATGGACACCACCTAGTTCTAGCCAAGTTCAAATCTTGCCAGGTGCATCAAGAGTCATTCATTTTTAACTTTTATTGTTGAGATACGTCAATCTAATGATATTTTAGCAATAACAATAAAACAAATTAATGTACTAGGAAAGCTTAGACTTTATTGACAACCATGACTAAAACTAGGTTGTGGGTTAGTCCCTTTAAGAAACATGTTGAAGACATATTTTGATACAGCCTACATTATCTGTATGCTCTATAACACGTACAATTCAGCTGTCAATTTATATTTAAGTGTATACATTCTGTAGTAAATATTTGTAATTTTGCTACCATTAAAATAATCTTTTTTTCTGTATACAACTGTCCACATAGCTATAAGCCTACTGCATGGGTCGTAAACATCAGACAGACCGGGTCAGCATTGTCATAGCCTACACAGCCTCAACCAACAACAATGCAGTTGATTTGTTGATCCAGTCACTCTGGGTTTTGGCGGGCGGAATTCGTCTGGAAAGTCCAGACGAATTATTCCAACTTTGCACGTGACCTCTATTTAGGCGCTTTCGTTGAGCCTTTTGAAGCTGCGGAGAATGATTTAGACAGACCCCTGCTATTAGGATGGCTATATTTACTGCCTCTCTCATTATGTACGGCTTACGGAAGTAAAACCTCATACGAATAGATTCTGAATACTTCTGTTATCTACAGATACAGACGATGTCAGGCGATGCTTTGATAATAAGCTGACTACCTAAGCAGGAAACCTAAATTGCAATAAATTAAATTGTTCTACTAAATAATGACGTCTAGAGCATATTGTCATGGAGGGTAAAATATTATTTCTACTTGGCATGCAGAGTTTGTGACTTTTTCTGAAACTCAATAGATAAAAACTCTCTCCACGAAATGTGTTGTTGATCTTATCAATAACCTGTTCAGTAAGTACATCCACGTAACCAAACCTCTTCACTCTTCATCAAGACTTCTAAAATATTGATTGAAGAGCATGAATCAGACCAGGTCACATAAAGATCATTAATAACTGCCAAAATCTACAAAAGAAAATAAAAAAGTGGTCGAACCTATAGAGGGCGGCAGATTGGGAGAATCAATATTATCATCTTGTTATTTAAGGGTCGTATCTGATACATTAGAAATTAGCAGATACCACTGACTGACTGACTGACTGACTGACTGACTGACTGACTGACTGACTGACTGACTGACTGACTGACTGACTGACTGACTGACTGACTGACTGACTGACTGACTGACTGGCTGACTGACCGACTGACTGACTGACTGACTGACTGACTGACTGACTGACTGACTGACTGACTGACTGACTGATTGACCGACCGACTGACCGACCGACCGACCGACCGAACGACCGACCGACCGACCGACCGACCGACCGACCGACCGACCGACCGACCGACCGACCCAAACAGCCCACCCACCCAAACAACCCACCCACCCACCCACCAACCCACCCACCAACCCAACCAGCCAAAGAAATCATTCTCTATAATTGTCTGTATATTCATGAGCTAATTAATGGAATATTTATTGATGTAGAGCTAGCTACCTCTATACATCTTCTTCGTTTGCGTCTAGTGTAAAGATAGATTTCTCTGCAACAATAATGTTTGTCTCTGTACTCTATCATCACAAAATGATCAAATTCAAATAAGTTGACAACTGTTTGCCTATGAATTAATGACGAAGATCACACAACATAATAGTACAATGAGACATTTTGGAAAAAAAAGAAGTTATACGTGGATCGCAGCGCTACAAAAAATATTATACTCATTTTCTAACACACATGTAAATTTTGTAGACGTCGGCCCAACATTGGCCCAGCATTTGATCAATTTATCGTATTTTCTGTGTTTGTGGAGAAACTGACATACTGTCAGATTGTTCCGGGTGAATTCTAAGCAGATTGAGGGTTATTTTTCATTTTCGAGGGTTATTTTTAATTTGTTAAAAAACAAAATCAGAATGTAATGGTTGTCTCCACACTGATGAATATTCCAAGAAAGACGCACCAAATAAATCTACACCATTGCTGTATCGTACTAACAACATCATCATCATCGCCGCTCATCCATCGAATTGAAGAGGATATAGGGGCCTACTTTGTTATATTATTCCCATAATATAACATCAACCCTTACAGTCTTTATCAGTCAGAATCTGACGTCTGTAGACGTCAGATTCTGACTGATAAAGACGGTCCCCGCACTGAAATAATGTATATATTTATAATGGCCAGAGGAAAGAGCTGACTAGAACATTTATGATGATTTCAAATTGAGAAACCCTTTCGTCTCCATAGTTTATACAAAAGTATTTCAGCGTTGTAAGGGTTAATGTCAAAAGCGTACGGTTATAAATATTTAATTTTCTCTTGTATGTTTGACTATTTTCATGAATGTGGTGAATTTGACTCATGTCACTTGCTGATTTTATATTGCATGTTTGTGTATTTTCATGAATGTGGTGAATTTGACTGATGTACCTTCCTGGCTTATCCAGTAAGGACCCAATGTTTATCCAGCGCTGGCCCAACGTCTATCCCGCTGGCCCAACATTGACCCAGCATTGGTTCAACGTGTCGTGTTTGCTGTGTATATAGTCAAAGAGAAGTCTCTCCAACAAAGATATATCTGGGTCAATCTCTTATGGAATGCTGGCCTCGATAAATGCCAGAATCGCTGCCGGTCACCTGGTGTCTGGAATCATGTATACAGCGGACTGCCGCTGTTAACATCACTTCTGGCTCAGGTAGACATGACGACATGTCTCGGCTGCGTGCATCTCTTGAGATATTGCTTTTTGATAGAGAGCGACCTCCGCAGGAAATCAAAAGATCTTTAGAGATTGATTAACCTCTGGTGGCTGGGGACAAGCGAGCCATTTTTTCACGAAGGAGCCTCAAACAGGTCATATTATAACCCGCTGGGGATCCATTAACTTCTTAGGGGCGTATCACAGCACGCTCCAGACATTGATCCAGGTCTGGTTGAATGTTGGGTCAGCGTCGCTGACGCTGACCCAACATTCAACCAGCCCTGGATCAACGTCTCCTGTTTTTTCAGGATTCTATCGGTGCGTCCGGGTCAGAAATTACGCATATCTTGACGTGTAACACAGGAATTCTCCATGAGTAAGCTTTGACTTTATAAGTAGGATCGTAAAATCTCTACAGTAATACATTATCAAGAATATAATATTATTTTTTACAAAATCATTGCAATGGTTATTATCGACATTCAATATCTAGCATCGGGCGGTGGCGTGACACTGGCCACTCTCTGTGACACTGGCCACTCTCTGCACACAGCCACTGCTCGACTATCTCAGACGTCACCAGGTCTCAATTTCCGTCTGCTGACTGCCTCATGCTGACGTCTACCGATGACATAATCAATTTGCTAAACAAAATCAAAAGAAAACATACAGACAATAACCCATAAAGCGCTACATTTAAAATTTAAATTTTTACCCACTTGAAGTTGTGTCTTGCTATCGCGATCCACAACTTCAAGTGGGTAAAAATTACTCCGTTGTTTAATTTGTGACTAACGATTTCCAAATCTTGATGTTTAAAGAGACGTTTTGTTCGCAATAACTGCGATTTAAACGACTAATGAAAACGGATTAAAACGTGCTTAGCGGCGTAAGGGTTAAAATAGTGCAGCGGCGATAGCCATCATTTTGTCTGGATTCCCATGAGACACAACTTTCACAAAGATGTACATCATTTTGTTTGGGGTGGGGGGGGGGGGGGGGCTATGAGCTTCAGACAACCTTTCTTATGTTTCGTTGAAAAACGGATATCAGATTTGTCGTATGCCAGTTTCCTATTCTGTATGTTACCATTTGCTGGCCAACATATTTTTCATCAATTCCGTCAAACAAACTTTGTTTTTTCCCACGTTTTCAACAAACTTTTTTTTTCTGATTTTTATGGCGACAACCTTTATTGACATTTCTTCTAGCTCCCACCGCCTGTCGGCATTTACCCCCATCCATTCAAAACGATATTTTCATCAACATCAGCCCTTTGCTAATGTTTTCACTTGATATGGATCTGTTGGCCTGACACGTGATAGATTTTTATCCTGTCTGGCACCACTGTGACATTAAAATATTCCGATCTGTTCTCAGATATGAAAATAAAGATTTAGAGCTATTGGTCGTGGATTAAATGGCAGAAATTAAATAGCAACCGATTGGTTTTGGCATTAGTTTGATCTACAGGATCGTAAACAGGATTTTAAACATTTTATCTACTTCATAAGCGATTGCTGGCTGCCACAATTCTACCACCACCACCACAACCACCACCACCACCAAAACCACCACCGCCGCAACTACCACCACCACCACCACCACCTCCACCACCACACCCACCGCCGCAAATGCACTACCACCACCACCACCACCGCGACTACCACCACCATCACCACCATCACCACCACCACCACCACCACCACCACTACCACCGCCGCAACTACCACCACCACCATCACCACCACCACCGATAAGTGTTACGTACCGAGTGGATACTGTCAAAGGACTCGGCGATAATTAACAGTAGAGAATCTCCTTCCACAGGCTGTGATCAGTCCTGCTTTTGTCTGGTGATATTTATAAGCAGGAAATCCGACTCTCCTATTGTCAGTGTCTCAATGTCAAAAGGACTTCAATGCCTTGTAGTGTCGACGACAGGCATGTTCGCTGGGATAAAATACGAACGCATTTATAAAATAAATACCGTAATATGAAACTATGAAAATGTTAAAGCGTCTTGTATACGTTTATATCCCATATTATTCTAAAAGCCCGCTGTAAATTGAATTAGTGTTTATTATCTCGTATTCAGCGACTGCTGTACTACTGTGCAAAGACAAAGACAGTATCTACGTACTTGTAAAGTAAACAGATACTATCTTTTGGCAGTATAAAATTCCACTTATTGCACTTATATTCCACTTATTGCGCCAGGATAACTAAGTTTCCTCCCTGATATACACTGATGTTAGTTATTAGATGTAGTTGACGTTATTTATCCAGTGTACACATACATGTACACTTCATTCTGTATTTTATATCACTCTCATTACGTTTGTCATAGCAGCTATAGCTGCTTTAATAAACCTAATGAGAATGATATAAAATAAATAATTTAAATGACCAATATCGTGAATATGACATTATAAAGTTTTAAAGCCGTATTTGAAAATGCGTTCATTACATCATTACTCATTATATTTCAGCTAGTTTCACAACATATCAAGTGCCCGAATCTGTTAAAATGCCTGGAAATTGGCAGAACTGCCTGTGGATAGTGACGCCATTGTGACCGGCTTCGGGCTTTTTCTGTGGATATATCACAGTCCACATACTGAATCAAATGAGTAAATCGGGCGTCATGCGATTTTTGCACACATTGAGGCAGGCCAGGTAAACCTCGTGACGATACTGGGATGAATCAGATGACACTGATGTTCAGACACAGGGCTCCAATTTGGATATCTCCGATCTGAAGCCGAGCACGCATCTCTCGCTCACGGGGGCTCTCCACAATATTGATCCGCATGCGGTATTATTCAGATTTTTGTTCGAACATACCCAGTAAACACAAAGCATTTGTATAACATTTATACAATTTGGGTCCAACGTCGAAGATTTTTTGCCGACGTTGTATAAATAAAATGTTATACAAATGTTTTGTGTTTGCTGGGTAGTAACACATTGCGCAACAATTCAGGCCATCCCCGATCAGAGTGTCAAAGTTTTGTGACTGCGATATTAATATATATAGGAAATAAAGAATGAAATTTGCTAATAATTATTCTGGTCAAATCGGTAAGCTTGCATGTTATGGTACCGTAAACGCAAGCTGAATCTGTAGATAATGGTTTGTGTGTGATAAATGTTACAATAAAAACCAGGTGCCAAATCACTTTGGACACCGTACACGAGAGACATGATAACGCCTTTCGGAGGAATGTGGTTGTTTGTTCATAGACCTAGTAGTCAAGTTCGGGTTAGATCCCCGCTGGCTGTTCTTTCACAAAAAACGCGGTCTTTTTCCGATTCCAGTTGTGAGATGTTGTATTGTAGAGACGAGGGCTATCAGGACAGTAAATAAGTATTATGCACGGCTTAGAGGCAAGTAACGACACCACATAGTTCTTCATATACGGTGCTCGATATTGTAGAAAGGTATGTAGTGAATAATAAATAAATGCTTTTGTCCATATCTCACATCTGGTAAATTAGAAATAATGGATTGCTTCCATATCAACAAGTATTCTGGATAAGAAGTAACGAAGTATACTGTAAAGAATGATACCGTAGCTACTACAGTTGTCTAATGATAATTCCATTTCCAATTCCTGATCCTTTTGGTGCAATTGTTTTGAAAATCTGTCCAATACTACTGGAGTTACAGCTAAAAATAAAAAAAATTGAATTTGGAATTCCAAATAGTAGTTTTGAGTATAATCTATTTTAGCCAATTAAATCACTCACCCTGAATGAATTATGTGTTTAAACATCAAGATTTGTAAATGTTTGGTCTCAAATTAAAAAAAATATGGGTGATTTTACCCACTTGAAGTTGTGGATCGCGTTAGCGAGACACAACTTCAAGTGGGTGAAAATTTAAACTCTATAACTTGGCGTTTGATCTCAAATTAAACAAATATGAGTATTTTTTACCCGCTTGAAGTTGTGGATCGCGGTTGCGAGACACAACTTCAAGTAGGTAATATTTAAAATATATAATTTTTCGCGTCATGACCTAAGTTGAATGGATGACGCAATATAAGAAATTGTATGCACCATTCAGAGCATTTGTGGAGTTATAATGGGCGCCTATTTTACTTATTTTTTCCGAATATTCCAAGCAAACATAATACATTGATCTTATGGTAGTTTATTCTTCTTTATATATTCGGTTATCTTGAATTAATTATAAAGTAAATTGGAAACAATTATCTTTGGGAATGATTATCACATAATAATGATTTTAATGATTTTAAAAATTTCCTGCAAATTTTTCAGCTAATTATCGGATGTATTATCTTATCAACTGGGAAATTCCACACTTTATCCGTATTTTCATTGTAAGCTTGATGTGACCTTACTTACTTTCAGAGATTTCTTGATTTTTTTGATAAAAATGATTTATTATCCATTGATTTTTATTTTATTTTATATACTTGCTACATGTATGTGTGTAACTTTCATGCAATTTAAATTTATGTCTATTTTCACCAAATATACGAGAAGTTAGGCTGTCTATTATTAATAACCTCAGCAAAGAATATAGAATGATTTCTATCGTTCTGTTTCACTGTAGTTCCGCATGGTGAAGCTTGACGATGTCTGAGATATTTTCTATAATGTAGACTAAGTGCTCAGGCTGACCCGTAAACGCCCTTCAGAAACGGCTACCAGACTGACCATATTATAGGTCTGGACCAGACAATACCACTTTCTACCTCACAAATCAAATTGTTCTCGTCTGTAGAAGAGACGGGCGACAAAATAGCATTTTGCATCATCAACACAGATTCCAATAAATGTTAGAAGTCGGGCTAAAATATAAGATGTTGGCTCAAGATTGACCGAGCAGTAGGCCTAACGCTTCCATTACATATTATTGTAGTAAGCGTTTTAAATGAAATGTCATAAAAAATCATTACGTCTTTTGTTACTGAGTAATATTTGAAGCGAATCAACCTACGTTGACTTGATGTTTATTTAATGTTTTCAAAGATTTTTTTTGATCCACATTTTTGCTCGTGTAAACAATGTATTCAACATTTTGTATCATTCTGAAATCTCTACCATATCTGTATTTCGCTGATAGCGTGTATAAGTTTTAATATGGATGAGCATCAGTTATTTTTTTAAATGAAAAACTGAGACTTTTACGTATATGCTCATATTCATGTGTAAACCGATATGAGTCGACATTTCGATTTTTACAACATAATAATAATATTTTTGGCTATATCAGTTGATCAGCCTTATAATAAAGACAATTTGAGTGTACATATGACAATTATATACAGTAAAGTTTTTTTATTATTTATTTTTGTGACCTATATATTTGTGGTATATTTTGTTTATATCATTTTTTTGCAATATAATGTATATATTAGTAATCGGTATTTAAATTCAGACGATTTGAGTATAGATATGACTATATATACTCTGAATTTATAAAAAGGACAGCTGGGAACTCGATCAAAATTGGTTAACCTCAGGATAATAATAAAATTATAGGTTCAATGGACATATACACGGTTTTTTTTTCAAAACGTGCGTTGGGCAGCATATAGGCTACATATGCGTTTTAACACGTTTTTTTAAACTGTGAATTGTATACATTCACATATTCTAAAACATGTGCTAGTCAGTTCCAGGAATATTCAGTTAAATGTCTAGACTAGCTGGGCCAAGAAATTAGGATAAAGATTATTTAATAATTTTGAAAAAAATAGAAAAACTCAACATTATAACTATTACCCAGGACCATCCCTTTCAAATTACAGCAATGTCGGCCAGAAAATTAATATTGCAGCCATTTTGACTCAGAGCTGCAACATTTTTACGTTCTCCACATTATGGTCACACTAATCATATGCTAATTGCACGAATTCCAAAATGTTAGAAAAAGCGCGGCTTCAAAACGATTTTGACGATCGTCATTAATAAAAATGGTCGCTATGTCATCATTTATTCTGCGGTCAAGGCTTCCAATAATCCGAGTGAAACATAAATAAGATTACTGTTGCCTGATTTCTGAATACTATTTTTTATCATGTTTACCTGCAAAAGTGTATACCTTTGTCGACCCTGTATCCTTTTGTAGTATATTCTAGGGCATATGAAACCAGTGGTCCTAAATTTCAAGTCTGTGGCGATTAAATGTTACCTCTAGCTGTTCAGTTCATCCTATTTTAGCGGTGGGAACTAAAAATTAATATATCTCTGGAACCCCTTGGAATATTTAGTAAATGATCAATAAATTATTGTTATATATTTAATCACCGACTGTAAGCATTAACTATTCTTTTCCTGGCCTGGTAACACTCGCCGTCTTCAGAAAGTGTTATTCTCTCAGTACGTCTCTTTGTAATTTACCCCTATTTTGCAGGGAAAACTCAAATTGTAACATCTCTAAAATCGATTTCGAGAATATTATTATTTCCTATGTATGTTGATACATGTATGTCCGACTAGCTTGATATATATCCATGACCTCATGCATCGGAGCCAAAGGCTATAGTAAGTTTTAAAAGGACAATTGTTTGTAACACATACTTGTTAACTTGATTCGAAACTATACAGTGTAAAAATCATTGCCCAGGCAGTCTAAAAGATTGCCGAAGTTGATATTTGACATAATGCCCTGCCCTGAACCTCAACATTATGCCTCGACGGTTTCTGCCCCTATTACACCTACATGTATGCCTATGTGATGCCCATTAGCCTGATATCAAGACAAAAATCTCGAGAGACCAAAGACGGACTTCAAAATGGTTTCTGAGATTGGTGCCAATAATATACTCAGGTCCCCCGGTAATGTATTTTGGATACCTTTAACACAAACAATCTGATTAGGGGGTATTTTTTGGATAGCTTTAACACGAACAATCTGTTTAGGGGGTATTGTTTTCAATTAGAGATCAATAAAAAGATTAAATGTTAAATGTTGGCATTTATAGGAAAATATCGATTTTGAAATTTATTTTTATACAATTAAAATAGTACTCCCTGTCGCCTTTTAAAGTTTTTCCATCGCCCTCTAGCGTATTTTTTCTATTTTAAACGCCTCTCAATTGCCCTTTAAAGCTTCCCTTCGTCCTTTAATGACTTTATGTTGCCCTTTAGCACTTCCCAATCGCCTTTAACGTCTTTCAGTCATGTTTTGTCCCCTCTCTGTTGCCCTTTTAACGTGTTTTTGTCGCCTCTCGTCGCTCTTTACCGTCTCCCCGTCATCTTTAAAAGCGTATATTCCTGTCACCCTTTGAGTGCCATTTGTCGCATTTAACCACTTTTTCGCCTCCTATTTACGCCCCTGTGTCTCCCTTTGAACCTCCCCATCGCCATTCACAGCCTCCTAGTCGCCTTTAACCCTTTTAACGCTGAACTCCTGGGCACACTTGCATCCCCACCGCCGAATTCCTGGGGAGGGGTGAAAAAAACAGAATATTTTGCAATGGCAGATTTGTATGAAGACACCAACAGGATCTCAGCTTATGAGCAAATAATAACATGAGAAGGAGTTGTGCTTTACTGGTGGATAACACCAAGGTCATGCCAAGGTCACATCAAGGTCATTTCAAGGTCAAACTCGCAAAAAATATTGAAAATACCCACATTTTATCAATTTCAAGCTGTTTAGTGGTGCTGTCATCCATTAGAAAGGATTGATGGTGACACATACTTGATCGGGTATCATTTTAGCACACATTTTTAGGAAATCTAGGGCAGTGATGATATTGGGAGGGGTAATGCCCCCATGTTTGCCCTTATTACATCCCCATTCCTCAAGGCTCAATTGAACAAGCAAAATTACAATTATGCAACAGCTTGTAGCATCAGCTTGGGATTCCATTGCAAAATATTGATACATAATTAGGTATGGAGGTTGACATGGGTTGAGATTGTGCTTTACTGCATGGATGCCGCCCAAAATTAACGTGAAGGTTATGTCAGGGTCATGTGAAATGTCGGGTTTATGGATGATGTGTACTAAATGAGTAATAATTAAGTAATGCGTAATGATTAGGTGTGCAACCATGCAATCCGCACTGCTGCGATATCTGTCATCTAGGTATTGTTATAGCATTTTAGGCATGATGATGATGCCAAAGGAAGGTATGGTTTGTTTTATTGTATTCTTCATAACAAAAAAATATGGTTTGGTGAAAAAATCAAGTCTCTATCTCAATTATTGAGAAAGTTATGATAACTTTATTGATTTTATGGCGGCTATTTTGAATTTTTCGTTTGAAAAAGAATCCTTTTTAAGAATGACAGCTCTACATCGGCCCAGATATTATTATGGGTGCTATCCATGCACAATCAAAAGAGAAACAAACTGTTTTCAGCAAAAACAAGGCTACCCCCATGATTACCGAGGCTACCCCCATGACCACATCGAATTTACAGACAAAAATACTAAAAAAACACACTCAGCACCCGAGTATACTCGGGGTCCGCGACAGGGAGGCATCTTTTGCCCCCGAGTATACTCGGGGGCCGCGTTTAAAGGGTTAAAGTATATTCATCGCCCTTTAGCATCACAAATGTGCAAAAAATAACACTAATTTAATTGAAAAACAAGGAATTATGTATTATAGCTGCCTGCCATGCGGTTCAGAATCCCGCTTGGTGCAGAATTTTCAAGGAAATATCATATTTTTCCGCTCTCAATATTGTGACATTGTTTCGATGCTGTGTTCAATGCGCCGAAATGGCTGCAAGACTGTATGCTCTCCGTGGGGTTGAGATGGCACACGAATGAACAGGTCCAGTGACCAGGGGGTCAAAATGTAATGAAATACTTGTAGTAGGCTTGGTAAGCCGATGTGACTTGAATTTTTTAGTACAAATGTTCTTTTTGGCATGATAGTAGTTAATGGTCATATAAAGCATTTAAGATAAGAACACAAGCTGAGGCTGTATTTTTTCACCTTTTTTGCATAAATCCAAGATGGCGGCCATTTGACCCTGTTTGGCACCATATTTCTACATTTTACGGCATATAGCGAGTTAATTTTAACATGTTTGGCTCAAATTATGCGCAGTAGTTGCAAATCAACTGCTAATGGTCATGCAAAATGTTAAATATAAGAAGAAAAGTTGAAGTATCGTATTTTCATGCTCATTTGCATAAATCCAAGATGGCCGCCTTTTGACCCTACTTGGAACCATATTTTATCATTTCTCGGCATGTAGTGAGTTAATTTTAACATATTTGGCTCCAATTATGCGCTGTAAATGCTATTGGTCATACAAACGGTTTAATACAAAAAGAAAACTTAAAGATTCGCATTTCTATGCTCATTTGCATAAATTCAAGATGGCCGCCGTTTCACCTTATTTGGCAACATATTTTATCATGTGTTGGTATGCAGTGAGTTCGTTTTAACATATTTGGCTCCAATTATACTCTGTAGTTTTGAAAGGTCATACAGAAGGTTTAATATAAAAATAAAAGTTGAAGAGACACATTTCACCCTCATTTGCATAAATCCAAGATGGCCGCCATTTGCCTTTATTTAGTACCATATTCCATTATTTTTCGGCATTTAGTGACCTTATTTTAACATGTTTGGCTCCAATTATGCGTTGTAGTTGGTAGTGATCACACATCCTCATCTGCATAAATCCAAGATAACCACATTTGACCTTATTTGGCACCTTATTTCATCATTTTTCGGCATGTATTCAACTCATTTTAACATGTTTGGCTCAAATTGTAGTCTGTAGTATGGTAAAAGTTGAAGTTACGCATATTTTATCCTGATTTTCATAAATCCAACATGACACCTTAGGATCTTAATTATCTATATTTACAGAAATATCTGATATGGAAAACCAGAATTTGAGCAAAATTGTGCTACAAGTATACATCTCAGTTGTTAGTTAATTAGTTAGTTAGAAAGAATTATTCATGGTCTTGACCGGGGAGAGGGTGTGTAACATCCCTTGCATGCATATCTCCAAAAGGTAGATCAAAACATGAGTGAAAATTGTGATTAACGCAAGTCCATTTTACCTCTATATTTCACCAGAATGCACCATTTAAACCTTGTGCTTTTGAAATTGTCAAGGAGACATGCCACCCCAGACGCCGCCTGGTGGTTATCCTGACCCCCCGTTTTCTTAGGCTGGATACAACAATTGATCAGTTGTGTATTGAATGTATCTATTGACACATTTTAAATTAATTATATGCTTTATATTTCAATATTGAGTGTTAAAAAGTGCTAATTTCCTGGCTAGGCAAATATCCAACAACAAACCATTTCCATTGAATAACAATTTATGTGCTATTTTAATCCTCTTTATGTTGAAAACACCATCCAGAGACGTATCCAGGGGGGGGGGGGGGGGCTTTCGAGTACCCCTTATTGTCCAGAGTGATGATTTGCCATTTTATTAATTTAACTGAGGATGCTCCATTAAATCGCACTGTTTTTTTCAAAATTAGCGAGTCCCTATTAAATTACGCCACTGAAACCAAGCAAAAACCCAAAGAGATAAATGTGATTCGAAATTAAAGAAATAAATGAAATAAAAAGAATCGGGCTTTAGGCCACCTTTGTGCACATATAGGCTAAACTGGGCCAGGAGAACCTCCTGAGGATGGTGAGATGAATGAAATGTCATTGTCCTTAAGACACAGGATTCGAAATTCGAGCTATGGCGATCTGAGGATGAGCACGCTACCTCTCGGTCACGGAGACTCCCCACAATACTGAGTTTTACACGTGGATGGAGAAGAAACATTTTTGTTTCTTTCAAACTGCCGAGACCGGGAACTGAACCCCGAACTCTAGCGTGAAAGGCAGATGTGCTAGCCACTACCATAAGGCCCCCGCCCTCGACATTAAAGAAAGAGATGAATGAATCAATGAGGTTTTAGGCCACCGTTGTGCACATATAGGCTAAATTGGGCCAAGAGAACTTCCTGAGGATGGTGACATGACACTGCCCTCCAGACACAGGATTCGAAATTCGAGCAATGGTGGTCTGAGGCCGAGCACGTTACCTCTCGTTCACAGAGGCTACCCACAATACTGAACCTTTACGAGTGAGCGAGAAAGAAACATTTGTTTCTTTAAATTCTGAATGACGGAGCAGGGGAAAAATGAAAATGAAATGAATCGGGCTTTAGGCCACCTTTGTGCACATATAGGCTAAACTGGGCCAGGAGAACCTCCTGAGGATGGTGAGATGAGTGAGATGACACTGTCCTCCAGACACAGGATTCGAAATTCGATCCCTGGCGGTCTGAGGCCGAGCACGCTACCTCTCGGTCACGGAGGCTCCCCGCAATACTGACTTTCACACGTGGATGGGGAAGAAACATTTTTGTTTCTTTCAAACCGCCGAGTCCGGGAACCGAACCCCGAACTCTGGCGTGAAAGGCAGCGGTGCTAGCCACTACCCTAGGGCCCCCGCCCGACGGAGCAGGGGACGAAGCCGTGATCTCCGACGTTCCAAGCAGGCAGCTTTAAGCACTGCAAGGGTCCGCGCCATAGAAAAGGGATGAGCTGGTTATATGGTTATTTGGTACATACTGGCACATGCTTCTCAGGGATACGTGCTGTCTGGTCCTGAAATAGTTATGAGGATTGAAGTATATGAAACACAGTCCCATCTTTGCTACAAAATATTGATAATTATGATACCCACCTTTCAAAAATAATTTCAAATATATTTGTATTCTTTGTGTCAGGCAGTGTCTAATGCTCAATAAATTGAAAATCCATTCAGCAATACACAATGGGATCTGCCTAATATTGATGCTAAAGCTGTAATCAGGTAATATGAACAGAAGTAGGCCACCACAGATAAAAATGTAGAAATTTGGAATAAGAGTCTGGACGGCAAGGACTGACGAAGCCTAAAATCCCTCTATTATAGTATAGATATCTGGTTACCTTCCCTTTCAGAATTCTGCCAACTACCACAAGGTGGGAAATCTGATTTGGTACAGATACTAGATAAATATATTGCAGACACATTTCAGGTACCTGATGTAGATGCTAAGATTTTAATGCAGCTGTACTGATTTATATGCTCATGCCTCAGACTCCCTCAGAATATGTTATCTTTATATGTACATAACAATTGCAATGTTAAACACATTGATGCCGTGTAGGACAGATACCTCCATATCTTTCCATCCCACTGACAGTATCGGTGGGGTGGTAGAGAGAGTAAGGGATCGCCGCGGCATTGTTCCCACTATTTTAGGATAACTATTTCGCTCCATTTCCACCTATGACAATCTATTTTGAGGGGTAGGGTTCTTCCCAATCAACCTTTTTTTCTCCCATCAAAAAACAAGCCTTTTTTCTCCCTGATCAAAAACAAACATTTTTATTTCCTAAGATGTCAGAGACAAACTATTTTTTCCAGGACATATTTAATCCCATAGATTCCTGTCTCACAAAATATGGAGAAAAGCTCATGTTTTTGAGTTACGCTTTAAAACATTTGACCAAGCGAGGAATTTTTTTGTCATTCTTTGGCAGTTTCTGACAGATTTGGAACGATCTGCTGGCTGTAAACAATCTATATTTTTCTTACACATAAATGAACAAATATTTTTTTTACACATTTTATAGAGCAAGCTATCTTTGTGCCAGCCTTGTGAACTTTTTTTTTCTGAAAAAAACATACCCCCAGCTGGTATTAAATGGCCGGCTCCTTAATGCCACCGTAATTATTATAGACAACTTAGTACGTAGATATGTCATGATACACAGGCATGTATAGGGCCTACATGTAACGTCCTCCCGTCTCTCCTTACAGCCATTCTTTCCTCACCTTTAACTGTAAATTCCTGTATTAACAGTACAATATGTACAATCCATAATAAACATAATAAAACCTTTATTGGTGGATTGACAGTGAAGATAATGGAAAGCAATATGTATAGGGCCTATATAGATTCAGCAGAAATTCCACAGTCGTAACTTATTTAATTCTTTATTAAACACTTATTGCAAAAGGTCTTATAGTTGCTGAACATTGGGCCTGACACTGCGTTTAAATAGGAATTATGTATCTACATGTTGCCACAGTATACCATTCTCATAGACCTCCAACTTTATAACCATATTAAGCAGTACTAATATTTAACCAGTCTAGGTTGGCATGGCTCCAATACTCTGCCAGCAGATCTCTTTTGAATCTCTTTGGATAAGTGTTGCATACATAGACAAGTAGCCTTACTAGTAAGTATACAACTGTGTCACTTTACACTATATCTAACAAAAACAACAGACATGCCACCATATCCAGTGAATACTGTTTGTACGCGTGGAACAACAGGTGAAGTCAGCTCTTGGGCTCATCAAATTCCCTGACTTTTCCGTGATTTGGGACATTTTTTTCAAATTCCCTGACGTTTCCTGACCGAAAAAATTGAAACTCATTTTCTAAGTTTTCCCTGATTTCCAGGTAGGGTGGGTACCCTGAAATATTGTTTAAGTGAATACGACTACTAGACGACACATGTATATCACTAACTGGGAGTTTTGTCGATGCTAACAAGTTGATCTATTCGCAAGAGATTGAAACTGACATGAAAGTCAGTACCCTGAGTAATTGCAATTATTGATCTATGTGTGATGGTTTGTGTTAAGAGAGTCACTACAACAAGAAATTGACACAAATATTTATTATAAGCACACTATTCGACAAAATTGCTCTTGAAGAAATAAGGATTCCTTTCGACACCAAGAAACAGTACCGTTGCATCCAAGTTGATGATATTGTTAAATAAATATAATCTCCGCCGCCTCGAAATATTAGGCAGTGATATTTCATCATCATTAATGTTTGCATTAAGTCGGCATAGAAAGTTTAGGGAGTCTACCCAGCAGTCAATGTTTTTTTTCTGACTGTACACAATCCCTGATTAAATAAATGATTGTGTATTGGTAAACCGTTAACGATTTGTATTATTATTACAACCTGGACTTATAATACAAAGCCAGAACCTGCTGTATTACTTTAATCGTGTATTTATTGGCATAGTATAAATAATCTGAAGATATGGTTCTATGACGTTCGCCAGTCTTTAAATTATTGTAAAATTACTAAGGTATCATTTCTATAAAATAACGAATTCTAATGGCTAAACTACAAAGGAGATTGATAGTACCGTAGGGAATTGATCTTAAAAATGTTGCGCAATAACGTCTCACACATAATACTCTCAGAGACGTACTATATCCCATGTACATACTCTCAGCCCTCCCAGCATCCTGGTGAAGAGATGTAAATAGACAAATAATTAGGCACCAGGCGCCGTGTTCTGTGGCGAGCTTAAGAGTTGGGTTTATAATTAGGACAAACAAAACCAGTAGGCCTCCATTCATGTAGTGAACTAAAACCTTGGCTCATAAATTTTTAAGATCGTCCCCGAATACAACCATTAGAACATACAACATGTATATCAATATAAAATCTAAACACCATTTTTTACCTATTTTCTTTGTGAACAAATTGACATTTTCTTAAACACATCAACTTATGTGACACCTTCGCCTTGTTACTGCTAGCGTACATATTACACGTTATTTATACCTCATCAAATGTTTTTTTTGTATAAAACATAATATTAAACAATCCAAATTAATTTCCATAGCTAAAGGACATCTGTAACGTTATTATGTATCTCAGAGGTTACTGTAAATAGCCACATTTTTTAAAATGGTGTTTCGCCTATGAGTTTGTGTGGTGAGACCATAAAATCTATTAGCGACCATCTTGGATTTATGCAAATTAATGTAAAATGATTGCTTCTGCTTCAGTTGTTATCTTTAAGGGTTGATACAAATCTTATTAACCGAAATGTATAATGATATCCCAAGGTTTTGAAAGAATGCACTGCCATGGTTCGAGGTGATGGCACAGGGCTGTATAGTCAGTTGGCCAGGAATCAGAAAATAGCTTATTTAAGGTTTTCGTATCGACTTTCCTGTGCTTACCTAAAACCTTGCTAGGTGTATTCTCAGACCTCTTATATTGAAATCACGACCGGTTGTCGGCTTTCATGTGTGTGCACTAGAGCTACAGAGTATTTTCAAAATGGCCGCCAAACTCTCCCTTAAATTGTCAATTTTACCAGAATATCAACATTATTATGAACAGAAAATACTCAATTAAAAATCAAAAACAATCTGGATGTAATAGCTTTACACTTATATACCTTAGAACAATATTATTTGATCTAGATCTACAGAGTATTTCCAAAATGGCCGCCAAATTCACCCTTACTTTGTCAATTTTACCAGTCAACAACATTATTATAGACAGAAAAAAACCTTATTAAAAATCAAAAATAATGTTGAGGTTATATAGCTTTTACATAATATACTTGGAGACAATATTTTTTACTATGGATCAATAGAGGAGTAGTAAAAAAACAAACATTTTAACTTTGTATTTAAGCATACCATTCAAACTCTTTAATTTGAAAATATGACAAAGATGAGTATAATACAGCACCTTTTTGTACCTACGTTTTTGTAAATAAACATCTTTTTATTTCTGTACATCGTCTTCGAAATCACCTATTGAGCCCAAAAAACACTTAAAATGATTAGAATACTCTAATAATCCATACCTGAAAATGTTTTTTAAAGGCAGAAGCCCTTTACATTTTGAGAAAATTTCAAAAGTAGTTTTTTTAATTATCATTTTGCCCAAGTTTGTAACAATGCTAATCCTCGGTAGCCACCCAAGAAGAATAAGTTTATTTACCTTGACCTTGAAATGACCCTTAAATGACCTTTGTCTCATCTTATATCTATGCCACATTAAAGCCATGAGGGTTGTATATATATATGTCAACATATAATATATAATGCCATATCGTCACATTAAAGTGACATTATGATATTTACATGACATCTTATTCTGATATTACAATACCATATTTCCACACTATAGCAGGCCTGATATAGAACATTATAATATGCAAAACATCCCTCAATTATATTACTAATATCTCACTTTATATAATAACATATTCAACATCAGAATATGGCTTTATTAAGTGTGAATATAGCAATTTAATTGGCAATACAATAGTGAGTAGAACCTAATGTGAGCACCCACTCTTAGAAGCAACCAACATCCTATGCGAGGCCACTTGGTCATTCCCAAAAATATTTTGTATGCAAATGAACCTCCTATGTGCAGCCACCTATATTAAAATATGACAGTGTGAGTTCTGGTAATGAAATTATATGTGGAGATATTGTATTCAACATCAGAATATGGCTTTATTAAGTGTGAATATAGCAATATAATTGGCAGTACAATAGTGAGTAGAACCTACTGTGAGCACCCACTCTTAGAAGCAACCAACATCCTATGCGAGGCCACTTGATCATTCCCAAAACTATTTTGCATGCAAATGAACCTCCTATGTGCAGCCACCTATATTAAAATATGACAGTGTGAGTTCTGGTAATAAAATTATATGTGGAGATACTGTATTCAACACCAGAATATGGCTTTATTAAGTGTGAATATAGCAATATAATTGGCAGTACAATAGTGAGTAGAACCTACTTTGAGCACCCACTCTTAGGAGCAGCCAACATCCTATGCGAGGCCACTTGGTCATTCTCAAAAATATTTTATATGCAAATGAACCTCCTATGTGCAGCCACCTATATTAAAAAGGCCACTTTAACTGTGTCGCAAGGGTGGCGTGATCAATATCTGCTGAAGGCAGGTCGAAACGTTTCAATTGCAATCGTTTCACAAGTTCCAAAGTGAGTAAAAATTAACCACAGCTCTGACATTTTAGTATCCTAGATCAAAGCCATTATAATGGCATATCGCCATTAATGACATATCGTGGTACAGATCTGTTAACTTTACTCATATACTATTTATTAGGCAAGATGAAGCCGACATCTCACAGCAAAATGTTTATATCTTCTAACTTTGTTGATATGTTCATTACCAGAACTCACACTCACTCATATAAAGTTAAACAAAATGTCATATATCGACTAGTTAATGTCATATAATTATATACATTATAATAGCATGTTGTGGTAAATTAGTATCACATCCTAATACTATAACTCCATATTTTGAAAATATAGTATCCTATTGTGACAGTATACTAATAACATTTAATACCATATACAATGATGTGGATGTAATATTTTTACACTACAGTTAGTGCAATATTATTGTATTATTCTTTTATTAAAGTAATTATATGCATGTAGATCTAGAAGAATCTAAAAAAGATGTAGATCTACTGACATAATGTATCATCCTGATACATTAATGTCATATCGTGGCACAGATCTGTTAACTTTACTCATATGCTATTTATTAGGCAAGATGAAGCCGACATCTCACAGCAAAATGTTTATATCTTCTAACTTTGTTGATATGAGTAATGTCATCCACCATACTATTTATTCAAGCGTTGAAAATGGCAGACTTAAATTAAAAGAAGCGGAGCAATTTGTGATCAAACTGTACTATCTCTTTATCATCAACTGCTATAAAAGTCAATTCACTTCCATGGTAAAAAGCAAAAAACACTCACAAAGGACGACTTCCCCGAAACAGTTTATTAGGGTCTGTGCTGTGCCCATATGGCTCTTCTTGGTATATCATCTCCAGAAGAATATGATTATCAGCCCAATCGAATTATGCAACCCATCAGTAGCTGACCCAGAGGGAGCGGCGCCCTCCCTTCGGTATCACCCCCAAGAAACTACTAATTTCGGCTTTTGTTTGCTCCAGAAAGCACCATTTAAAGCCTTAGATTTTGACATTTTTCTGGTAGAGCATGACCCCGAACCCCTGTAAAGCACATAAAAGGATGACTGTGCCAGCTGTGGTGTGTATTAGAAATTATAGTAAACAAATTGACTTCATTTGCTGAATCAACCACTGCAAATCCCATGAGATGTCAGCTAAGGCCTACTTTATGCGCAGAGCTATGTCTATTTGTTTGTGTAGGCTACTGCAAGCAAATGTATTAATTCGCGGTGTAGTTGTGTCAGATGGGTTGTTCCTAATTGCTAATTGGATAATATGGTTGATTCAAACATGGAAGTTCGATGTTTTACTGAAATGCCAACATTCTAATATTTCTGTGTATGTTACATATCAAGAGCACAGTATCGTTTTTCATACTTAAAGTGACAAACTATGAGCCACTAGTTTATTATATTTTATTGGTTTGTTAAGCACAATCGGCTTTGAAAATGTATTTGTTTTTTAAAAGCTGATGCCACAGTATCTATATTTATGATAATTTTGTATACTTATCTGGTCTCCCTAACTTTAACCTAACTCTTGGATTTTATAACTTATATTTTGACTGTGGCGTGTGTGAAGTACCCTATGTACCATATTAGACCCAATAAACAAGTGACAATGCATCAAAATGAGTCATTCCGGATGATTAATGTGCAAATAAATGGAGTTTTGAGGATTTGGCGGCCATCTTGGACGCCATCATGAAAATTATACTTTTTGCATGGTCACATTTTGGTAAACTTTTTATATGTTATTAAGCACACCTTATACTACAATAAACTGTTGGGAAACCTTTTGTCAGGGTCAAACCATATATGCAGCCCACTATACAGACGTGTATTAACCAGGATGTTTAAATGGACACCACCTAGTTTTAGCCAAGTTCAAATCTCGCCAGGTGCATCAAGAGTCATTTTTAACTTTTATTGTTCAAATACGTTAGTCTAATGATATTTTAGCAATGACAATAAAACAAATTAAGGTACTAGGCTTTAGTTTAGACTTTATTGGCAACCATGCCTAAAACCAGGTTGTGGGTTAGTCCCTTTAACCCTTTAACCGCCGGTGCCGCATATATTCGGGTTTTCATTTTTTTATTAGCACATTAAGTACCACCATGCAAACATGTTAAAGATAAAATGTGACATAAATCAGCAATATTTGAAAACAGTTGACCTCCATTTTGTCAAATCTGAACAATTTTCCCTAACTTGAAGTTGTGGATCGCTTCAGCGAGACACAACTTCAAGTGGGTCAAAATTCAGATTGAATAATTTGGCGTCTGGATCGCTTCAGCGAGACACCACTTCAAGTGGGTGAAAATTCAGATTGAATAATTTGGCGTCAAAGGGTTAAGAAAGACGTTGAAGACATATTTTGATACGTTATCTGTATGCTCTATGATACGTACAATTCTGCTGTCAATTTATATTTAAATGTATACATTATGTAGTAAATATTTATAATTTTGCCATCATTAAAATTATTTTTGTTATTTTGTATACAACTGTCCCCATAGCTATAAGCCTGCTGCATGGGTCGTAAAAATCAGACAGATCGGGTCATCATTGTCATAGCCTACACCGCCTCAACCAACAACAATGCAGTTGATTTGACTGCAAAAACATCCAGTCACTGGGCTTTGGCGGGCGGAATTCGTCTGGAAAGTGTTCGGCCAACGTCCGCGGACGTTGGTCGAACACTATCCAGACGAATTATTTCAACTTTGCTCCACGCACCAGATCAACCCCTCTATTCAGACGCTTTCGTTGAGCCTTTTGAAGCTGCGGAGAATGATTTAGACAGTCCCCTTACCTCATACGAATAGATTCTGCATACTTCTCCTACATATTGATACAGACGATGTCAGGCGATGTTTTGATAATAAGCTGACTACCTAAGCAAGAAACCTAAACAGCAATATATTAAAGGGACTGGCCCAGGCTAAAATCATTAAAAAATCAGTGATTTTATTTTGGGTTCTTAATATAACCATATGATGTAAACATGTCCAAAGACTAGAACTGCAATTTTTTTTAATTTTTGTGCTGCGCATTCACCAGTTAGGCTAGATATAGAGACAAAATTCCTGATTTCTAATTATTGACAACCATGTCAAAAATAGGAAATGCGGGAATTTCGTCTCTATATCTAGCCTAACTGGTGAATGCGCAGCACAAAAATTATAAAAATTTGCAGTTCTAGTCTATGTACATGTTTACATCATATGGTCATATTAAGAACCCGAAACAAAATCACCGATTTTTTAATGATTTTAGCCTGGGCCAGTCACTTTAACAAATTGTTGTACTAAATAATAAACTCTAGAGCATATTGTCATGGAGGGTCATATGCTATTTCAACTTCGCATGCAGAGTGTGTGACTTTATCTGAATCTCAATGGATAAAAACTCTCTCCACGAGATGTGTTGTTGATCTTATCAATGACCTGTTTAGTAAGTACATCCACGTAACCGAACCTCATCACTCTTCATCAAAATCTTGATTGAAGAGCATGGATCAGACCAGGTCACATACAAATCATTAATAACTACCAAAATCCACGAAAGAAAATAAAAAAAAGTGGTCGAACCTATAGAGGGCGGCAGATTGGGAGAATCAATATCATCATCTTGTTATGACTGACTGACTGACTGACTGACTGACTGACTGACTGACTGAATGACTGAATGACTGACTGACTGACTGACTGACTGACTGACTGACTGACTGACTGACTGATTAACTGACTGATTGACTCACTCACTCACTCACTCACTCACTCACTCACTCACTCACTCACTCACTCACTCACTCACTCACTCACTCAAAACAGAACATTTTACATTATACGTTTTTACTGTTTAACCCGTTTGTGACGAGCCCCGGAGATCTCCGTGATTTAGGGAGACCAGTCAGATACGAGCCCCGGATATCTCCGGGTTTGATTACATGAGATAACTATGACGTCATAAAATAATCTCGTTTCATAAACAGTGCAGTAGCATAATAATCTCGTGTTCAACGGGTTAAGGATGACAGTGAGCATATGTGAATATATAGTATAAAGAAACAAAAATATGCGACATTCACAGGAATATTAACTTCAAAAGGTGTGGTTTATTTTCACTTCCTCGTTTTTCTGAGAGCATTCACTGTTGTCTTTATATTTATTAACTAATTGATGGACTATTTATTGATGTAGAGCCACATGTAGCTACCTCAATACATTTTCTTTGTTTGTGTGTATAGTTTAAGGACAGATTACTTGATAACGATATTGTTTGTAACTGTACTCCATCAACACACAATTATCAAATGTAAATCTGTTGACAACTGTCTGTTTATCAATTATTAATGACGAAGAACATAATAACGTTAATACAATGGGACATTTTGGAAAAGTAATATGTGGATCGCAGCGCGGCATATATTTTAGTGGTGTTCTAACACACAGCTAGGCACATATATGGAAACAGATTGAGAGGGGGAGGCAGACGACACACCCAGCAAACACGATACATTTAAATATTTTCAGATTATCTCAGGTGAGTTCTGAACAGTTTGAAGGTTATTTATCATTTTCAAAACGTCTAGTTATGGTTGTCTCTACCCTGAATATTCCAAGAAAGGCACACCAAATAAATCTACACCATTGCTGTATCGTACTAAAAATATCATCATCATCGCTGCTCATCCATCCAATTGAAGGGGATATACTTTATTATATAATTCTCATAACATAACATTAATCGCAAAAGCGTACGGTTAGAAAACAATAATTATTTGCTATTGTGTCTGACTATTTTTATGAATTTGATGAATTTGATTGATGTGCCTTGCTGTGTAAACTGACTTATCCAGTAAACACTCGACGCTAGCCCAATGTTTATCCAACGTTGGCTCAACGTCTATGCCGCTGGGCCAACATTGACTCAGCATTGGTTCAACGTGTCTCATTTGCTGGATATAGTCAAAGAGAGGCTCCTGATAGATCTGGGTCAATCTTTGCCGGTCACCTGATGTCTGGAATCATGTATACAGCGGACTGCCGCCGTTAACATCACTTCTGGCTCAGGTAGACATGACGACAGGTCTCGGCTGCGTGCATCTCTTGAGATATTGCTTTTTGATGGAGAGCGACCTCCGCAGGAAATCAAAAGATCTAAGATTGATTAACCTCTGGTGGCTGGGGACGAGCGAGCCATTTTTCACGAAGGAGCCTCAAACAGGTCATATTCTAGCCCGCTGGGGATCCATTAACTTCTTAGGGGCGCATCACAGCACGCTCCAGACGCTGATCCAGGTCTGGTTGAATGTTGAGTCAGCGTCGCTGACGCTGACCCAGCATTTAACCAGCCCTGGATTAACGTCTCCTGTTTTTTCAGGATTCTATCGGTGCGTCCAGGTCAGAAATTACACTTATCTTGACGTGTAACACAGTAATTCTCCATGAGTAAGCTTTTGTCTTTATAAGTAGGATCGTAAAATCTCTACAGTATGACATCATCAAGAATATAATATTATTTTTTACAAAACATTGAAATGGTTAATATCGACATTCAATATCTAGTATCGGGCGGTGGCGTGACACTGGCCACTCTCTGCACACAGCCACTGCTCGACTATCTCAGACGTCACCAGGTCTCAATTTCCGTCTGCTGACTGCCTCATGCTGACGTCTACCAATGACATCAATTTGCTAAATAAAATCAAAATAAAACATACAGACAATAATCCTTAAAGGGCTACATTTAAAATTTAAATTTTCATCCACTTGAAGTTGTGTCTCGATATCGCGATCCACAACTTCAAGTGGGTTGAAATTACGAATATAACTTTAATTTGTGACCGAACATTTGCCAATCTTGATGTTTGGGCACACGCTTCGTTCCCAATAACTGCGATTTAAGCGGCTAATAAAAACGGATTAAAACGTGCTTAGCGGCGTTAAATTAGGGTTAAAACGGTGCAGCGGCGATAGCCATCATTTTATCTGGATTCCCATCAGACACAACTCTCACAGAGATGTACAGCATTTTTTATGGGAGCAAACAATATTTTTTTTTCGGGGGGGGGGGGGGGGGGGAGGAGGGCTGTGCACTTCAGCAAACCTTTATGTTTAAAAAACGATATCAGATTTGTCATATGCCAGTTCCTTATGCTGTATTATATGTCACCATTCGCTGGTTTATTCTGGTCAACATATTTTTCATCAATTCCGTCAACAAACTTTATTTTCTGCCCACATTTCCCACATTTTCAACAATTTTTTTCTCCGACTTTTATGGCGACAATTCTTTTTTAATATTTCTTCTAGCTCCCACCTCCAGATATCTAATGGTGCGTCCCTAATAGAGCTGGAATATATGCTGAAATGTTGTTATCTTCCACAAAAAAGGAATGTACAGTTGGCAGCCAAAGTAAAGCAGTATTTACCCTTATACATCCATTAAAAACGATATTTTCACGGGATAGAGAAAATAGAGATTGACTGATGGTGAGTCATCCACCCTAGCCCTTTGCTAATGTTTTCACTGTTTTCACTTTCACATCGATCTTTCAGCCTGGCACGTAATAGGTGTTTTTTAGGTCAGAAAAAATAGAGACGAGAAACAGGGATATATCTGGGAAAAAAATATTTTTGTATCCTGCCTTACGCCACTCTTTTACATTGAAATATCCTGATCTGTTACCAGATATGGAAATAAGGATTTAGAGTTATTGGTCCTGGATTAAATGGCAGAAATTAAATAGCAACCGAATCATTTTGGCATTAGTTTGATCTACAGGATAGTCAATGTAGCAAATAACAGTAGACTACAGTAATTTGTCGAACAAAAAAATTAATTGAAATAGATATGATGTTTGAACTCAATAGTATGTGGTTGAAAAGACTTGCTTAAATCCAGGCTTTTTTAATAAGAATAATAATCCCGTACTTAATGATAAATCCCTGGGGGTTGCTTCAATGCCTTGTTAATGGAACACGCCCATATGATAGTATCTGAATAAAGCCCTAACAAGTTTTAATCAGCCTAATGTTATAGTGAGTTGAGATATGAAGACATATATTTACACTTGGATTTCAAATAAAAAAATATGCTTTGTACGTACTAAACAAATACCTAATGAAATAGGCCGACATGTCGGTGACTGTGGTTAAGTTTATACCCTGTATTTAGATTTTTCTAAAGCGTTTGACAGAGTGCCACATCATTTATTTTTACACAAAATGATATCGTATGATTTTAATGGTAGCTTGCCTAAATGGTTCACGTCATATCACTTAGGACGAAAACAACGTGTAACTATTTCTGGGTCACTACCAGAGTTACCTTTTCTCACGTCTGGTGTACCACAGAGGTCTATACTGGGACCTCATTATGTTTTATTATATATCAATAACTTGCGTAAAGTCGCACCATTTGCTGATGTCTGTGAAAGTTATGTAGAAAATCAATCACCGGTCACAAATGTTGCAAATGTATTTCATTGTTAATAAATGTTATATAACATATTTTACTAAATCCAAAACCTCAACTATACTATGAATGATAGGCATATACCGTTACAGAGAGTAAAATAGATATTAGCCTTGCAATATCCAGTTCACTTTCTTGGAATAAACATATAGATAGCATTGTAAGTGAAGGAACTGGAATAAGTCGTTTAAACGTGCGTTAGGATGCATCCTTCAAACTAAATATTCAATGTATTATTCACTAGCCCGTTCATTACTGGAAAATTGTAATGTAGTATGGAGTGGCACTAGTCGTAGAAATATAAAGAATATAGAGAGAATCCAGAGGTCAATGACCCGATAAGGTTTTAAATATGCTGAAGTGGATTATAGAAATCGTCTACTAATGGCATTCCCTCTAACTATGCGCAGGAATTTACTGCTATTGTTTTCTTTTTGGAGTGTTTATATGGTAGGTATGATGTTGATGTTCATGATTTTGTTAGTCAGGTGTTTTCTCTGATGGTGGATGCTCCACTCGTAACTCGTACTCGAATAATTTTGAACTCCGTATGCTGCCGCCCTTGTGTCGCACGAACGGCTTTAAACGTAACATTAACTTTGTATCATGTTATACAATATTATATAACTTGTATATATATTATCATGTTATTTGATTTTTATCAATTTTAATAAACACTGTATATCCAGTACAGTTAATAAACAGAATTAATTATTGAATATTAAACATGAACAAGACCAAGGCAAATATAAACACATACATTTAAATAAAGAATACTTAAAAAATGTAGTTTATTAGAAACATTATTACCGAAGTGTATTCACAATGGAAACAAGCGTCTGATGTGGTAGTTCCACATAGAATGATTATGTTGTCAACATATCCCCGTGGACAATATGAAATGTCGGTTTTGGCCCATACGTGTGCGATGTTGGCTGAACATTACATTCAGCCATTGTTATGTTATGGCATGTGTTGTGTCAGGCCCAACTAATCTCACCCACCCAGCTGTGTGCAAAGCAGGACAAAATTAGATAGAAATGATGACATTCGAGCATCATCATGTATAGCATATGGCAGTACATTGTATCTACTTCCTAATCAAGTGCATAAAGCCTGGCGGCCACAATTCAGCCCACGTTATACGTTATTTTTTGTTTGGGGGACAACTAATGCCGGCATTTAGAGGAATCCTGGATATATTCCTGATTTCGTCTAAGCTCCGCCATCAGCATACTCAATACCACGGCCTCTCAACAAATACATTGGCGCTATGCTGGCCCAGTGTTGGACCAGCGTTGCAGATAATGGTTCAACATGGTGCCGCCGTATTGTGTTGGCTGGGATATGGGTCAATGTGGAACTTAATTTTATTTAAATATTTGATGGTTCATTTTTGAAAACTAATATTTAGAACCAGCCAAAACTTGATGAAAAAACCCTTTTTTTTAAACATTAAAGCCATTCAGAAATTATTCCCATGAATGTGATAGATGCCCTAAGTTGAATTTGGACCACAATTGTGAGGATAATAGTGATTTATTACACCAAACAGTGTCTTTCGTTCAATTTAATTCAATAAATAAGAATAAATCGAGCCTTAGTGGGCCACATTTAGCCAAGTGTTCCGATAGAAGCCATAGCTTTGGCTATCGAAGCCTTTAAATCAAATAGGCTATACTAAAAACAAGCACTGAATTAAATATCGTTATTATTGGTCATGCAGAATTTCAAATGCAAATAAATCGTAAGAGATAATCTATTTACGGGGTTAGTAGTTACATTTTTAGCAAACAACATAAAATAATCCAACCATTAATTAAGCAACTATTCTCACAATAACTGTAAAAAAGAACATTATCTGGAGTAGGCCGAGATATTCCACAACCAATATCGAGAGAGATTGAAAGACAAGCTGCATTCTACACTATGTGTAGATATCAAAAGTAAAACAAATGATAAAATAACTCAAATTGTCTGATCTAATTGTGATCACCGTGACTTCATGTTCGCTTGCTATATCATAGGCTAAGGATCATCGATAATGTATTCACGCGGTTACATAGGCCTACCCCCACGGCACCTGATGATGAGTCTAAAATTATCAAGTTTGTGCTACACTTTTAAATATGTTGTTGCAATAACGAAATAGTTTGCGTGGATGTTGATATGGTACATTTATTTAGTTTAAATAGGAAAATGCGTGATATTCCGGCATATAAACCCTTTAACCGCCAATTTATTCAATTTGAATTTTCACTCACTTGAAGTTGTGTCTCGCTCACGCGATCCACAACTTCAAGTGAGTGAAAATTATTTAGATTTGACAATATGGAGATCAACAGTTTTCAAATATTGCTGATTGATATCACATTTTTTCTTTACCATATTTAAAAGGTGGTACTTGATGTGCTAATAAAAAATAAAAACACGAATATATGCGGCATCGGCGGTTAAAGGGTTAAGACTCCTAAATACAGTAACAAACCCATTACAGCGGTCTTTTGTGTCTGATGTCTGGACCAGAATGTCGTCTGTGAGCGAGGAAGCATTCTTGAATGAGCGCTAATATAATGAGAAGAGAGAGGCGAATGGACAAGTTGCAGACAAATGTGATTGAAAGGTAACGTTAGAGGTCTACTCCAAACTTTGGGTGATTTCAACATATTTTTTTGTTCCAATGTAGGTTTAATGCTGGGCCAACGCCTGAGACCAGACCCCAACACTGAACCAGCGTTGTCTGACTATCTGGTGTTTGTTGGGATTAGATCAACTTTCTCTATAGATTAGCTTGGACGGAATGGCAACGTTAGGTTGTAAGCTAAACACATTGTTAAAACCGTCTCTTCAGCGATGGTTGGACAGTGGTGAAACTAAAACAAACAACTACTAAGATGCATTTTGACACCAATATGAGTAATATTTGTAATGCAACCCTTTTAAATAAATACACTAGAATTTATGCAAATTATTAATATTTTCAGCCATTTAGAGCTGGCTTTGCTGACACGAGATCACCATTTCAAATATAGTCCTTGGGCCAGGGGCCGAATTTTTACGATTTAGTACCAATTGGGGTGACTAAACTTTGATGTGATTTTCAGTTAGATACATATATGAGGGGTTTAAAAAAGTATGATGGCCCTTTCAGAACGATAGCTTAAGGGCAGTATTCTCAGTTTTAAAGACAGGGGGGTCTCTGAACCAAAAAGTAAATATTAATTATATATCTTTTCATCTATGTGTCCTACAAAAATCCATAATATATCGTTTCTGGCATAATTTGGGTCAAGGAATCCGTTTTTGATCTTTTCGAAATGATCTAACCAATATTATGCCGACAAATCCAAGATGGCTGCCAATTTTAAGCTGTATTTCTTCGCTCTATGATATAACAAGTTTATTTATGTCTATGATGTTCGAATTTTTTTAAGCAAAGTTATAGGCAATTAATTTAGCATTAAATTAAACAATTTTTTTGTATATCTTGCAAATTTATATAAATTCAGTTCAGTTATCTAACAGACAAGTACTTTATAACACTTAAGGATGTGAGGATCAAAAACGTATCTCCATGAAATGTGTAACAATAAGGCATACATGTCCAATGTTTGTCTATATTATCTATTATTTTCTTGGTGGAATAAAATAATACATATCTATATGTTTCCACAAAAAAGAAACACTTTTAAAAAGAAACACTTATTATAAATAAATTAATGATAACAGGGCTCATTACTTTAGACGTTTCAGATTAGATACGCTGTAATCATGGTAATAGTGGTATGTCATATGATTGGACCAAAATTTAATACCTTCCGGTGTAACTAGAAAAAACTACTCTAGATAGCTTCGTATGCCTTAGACATGAATGTATGTATGAATGTATGATGACCTTTTTCAGAACGGTAGCTTAACCCTTAAAGCGCTTAGATATTATTGCATAAGCCATGGAAACTAGAGTGATTTTTCAATTTGAAATTATCATAAATGTCTTAGCTAGCTCTTTCCGATTCATTTGAATATACCTATGCTGTGGGTCTACGGCCATTATAAAACAAAGTATTTCTTTCGGTGCGGGAACCGTTCCTATACGTCAGCATCTGTAGACGTCAGATTTTGACGTATAAAGACGATCCCCGTGCTGAAAGGGTTAAGGAAGTTATGAGATATTTTGTATTTCAGAGAAGAAATAACATACATATATGAACATTCGAAATCTCGATATTTTTGTCGTGCATTCAAAAAGTAACATCCAAATGTAACATCCAACGAAACTGTCACATAAAAATGGCTTTTGCTTTACTAGGGGTGTATAGTGTAGACTAATAAAGGCTTTAAGTTAAAATGGCAGCACATATTTGGCCATTTTGTCTATTTAGACCGCGTTATGTCAGTCAAAACATCACTTCCTTAGGTCACATATCATCATTTCATATGTAGGGTGTGGACCCTGGCTTAGTTGGTAAAACTGTTTGATGCAGGTTCTTCACCCACTCTGACATCCATGTTTTGAAGAAAAAAATGTTTCTTCCCCACTCGCTTGTAAGCAATCAGTATTGTGAGGATACTCCATCAAGGGACTTCGTGAAAACATCATGAAAGAATGAGTAGAATTCTACTTAATCTTCCATGTAGACTAAATATATAAGGGTATACAATTCTCAAATGATAATACTTTCAGAGGAACACCCGAAAATTTACAAATATTTTACAGGTGGAGGCTTCAGCGTTCAAAAGAAACCCTCTTGGCGAAGCTATTGAAGTAACCACAAACAAGGATACCCCAAACTGCAGGTGGTACCAAAGGTGTCAGCACAAAACCATCTGCAGTGAGTAAATACTACCTCAATGCTCAGCTGAATATAGAAGTACAGCCATAAAGCAGCTGTGTTATTGAAATAGACTCTCCACATAATATTCACATAGATCTTCAGCCATCACGTGTTAAAAAAGATGAAACTGACATCCAGTCCGTTGTAGAGCTACTGCAAACTAGTTGGACAAATCCTTTTAAAAAAATCCGATATAATTAATCTTTCAGCTGGTACAACTGAAGAAGTAGATACGCGTATGCTGCTTCATGCAAAACATGCTGCTGAATATTAGACCTACAATGATGTTGTTCTTGTGGCAGATGCCACTGATATGTTCATTATTAGCCTTGCATTTAGCACTAACATACAGTGTCATTTATATATGCAAAGTAGTACTAAAGTTCGACAGAGATTGATAGATATTACCTTATAGGACTACATTTATATTGTTACATTTATAGGCCTATATTGGTACACAGGATGCGACACCATAAGTTCCTTTTCGGGTCAAGGTATTAAGCTTGGTGCATGGACACTAGTCATAAACAATCACAAATTTAGAGATGCATTGACAAATCTTGGTTGAAACTGGGCACTGTCACCAGATCTTTATGACGCAATCCAAGAGTTCACATGCCGTTTATATTGTCCAAAATCATTAACGTGTGATATAAAAATCACATCATGCGGAGATAGCTATATACCAGCATGCCAAATATCAAGCAGGCATATGTCACAGGAGTTTGGTTATCTGTCCTGATATCCCTCGTCCTGAGATGATAATCGCGGCTGGATTTTCGATGCTTAAGATAAAAACTTGAATGTATATCTAGTTATTCTGCTCCAGATGCTTTGCTAAATCTCATCTCGTGTAGGCCTACTTGTAAGCGTATTTGTAAACTGCCAGTGTCAATGTCTTGAAAATAGATTAAAATGTACAAATGCAGAACTGTATAAACATGTATGATGTCGGATGATGATACAGATGATGATAAATTATAATACTAAACACCCAAATTACTTGTGTGATAGATTGAAAAGTTTGTTCAACGACGTGTTCACACTTTAAACGAAGACAAGTGCAATTAAGGACATATCCACCATTGCATTTACAGCTTGTGTGTAAATATATATAGTGTATCACATGATTGGATCACATAGCTAAGTAGTAGGCCTACATGTCGATATTTACATGTACTGTGCACCACAATACTGTAGTTTTTTACAGTGCTGAATGGTGGTAATGATTTGGGTAGCATGTTTATTTCATTTATTTTATCGACATCTTAATTTGATTTTAGCTTAGTTCTGATTTAACACTAAAAAATAACAGTTGGTTTCTGTTCTGTTTTAAATCGTAAACACTGATCAAGCTGAAAAAGAACATTGTTTATGATGATCATTACTGCTGAATTCAAATTTATACAGGTGAAACGGATTTAATACATTACGCTGAAATCAAAGAATTAGACCTTGTCATCCTATTCAAACTACTATATCGACCTACCATGGCTACTCAGGTAACTATGTTGATAATTAATAAAGTTGATAAATAACCACCATGCTACAGATTCATGATAACAACCGAAGAAATATATACTAGTATTACCATGATTACAGTGTATCTAATCTAAAACGTCTAAAGAAATGAACCCTGCAGCGCTATCATTAATTTATTTATAATTACATTTTCTTTTTAATTCGTGGAGAAATATAAATATTTATTATTTGATTCCACCAAGAAAAGGATGGATAATATCAACAAACGTTGAACATAAAATAAAAGGCCGTATCGCTACCGTTCTGAAAAGGCCATCATACATTTGTGTAAGGCATACAAAACCATTTAGAGTAGTTTTTCCTAGTCACCCCGAATGGTACTAAATATTGGTCTGGCTCAATCACAAAATTATGATAACAACCACAAAATAGCATACCACTATTAATATGATTACAGTGTATCTAAATTGAAAACGTCTAAAGAAATGAACCATACATGCGATCAATAATTTATTTATAATTAGTGTTTTTTTTAAATTTTGTTGGAAAAATATAAATATTTATTATTTGATTCCACCAAGAACAAAATAGATAATATAGACAAATATTAGACATGTATGCCTTATTGTGACACATTTCATAGAGATACGCTTTCGGTTCGCACAACAAGTGCTATGAAGCACGTGTCTGTTGGATAACTAAACTGCTTTTATATTTACAAGATATACAAAAAAATAGTTTTATTCAATGCTACTTTGATTGACTGACCAGAATATTTACTTACAAATTTTCGAACATTATATAGATATAAATATACCAGTTATGTCATAGAGTTAAGAAATACAGCTTGAAATTGGCTGCCATCTTGGATTTGTCGGCGAAATATTGGTTAAATCATTTACAAAACATCACAAACGTATTCCTTGGCCCGAATTATGTCAGAAACGATGTATTATTGATTTTTGTAGGACTAATAGATGAAAAGATATAGTTAATAATTACTTTTTGATTCCGAGATCCCCTTCTTTAAAACAGAAATTACTACCCTTAAGCTACCGTTCTGAAAAGGCCATCATACATAGTTTAATTTAATGTTATTTTGATTGTCCAACTACAATATTTACTTACAAATTTTCGAACATTATATAGACATAAATAAACCAGTTATGCCATAGAGTTGAGAAATACAGCTTAAAATTGGCGGCCATCTTGGATTTGTCGGCGAAATATTGGTTAAATCATTTCCAAAACATCAAAAACGTATTCCTTGGCTCGAATTATGTCAGAAACGATGTATTATGGATTTTTGAAGGACTAATAGATGAAAAAATATAATCAATAATTACTTTTTGCTTCCGAGACTCCCCCCCCTCTTTAAAACATAAATTACTGCCCTTAAGCTACCGTTTTGAAAAGGCCATCATACATTTTTAGACCCCTCATATATTTATCTAACTGAAAATCACAATACAGTTCAGTCACCCCAATTGGTACTAAATTTTGGTCTGGCCCAAGGACTAATAAACGAGAAATACTGCTACATTAAAAAAATAGACTCTTTAGTGAAAATGAAACCAGAGTCCGCTTTACTAACGTTTTTCAAAAGCTCGTTTAGAAAAGCTCATTAGATTTACAAGAATTGCCCACGATAGTACAAGTGGGCTGGAGCGCTCGTTGGCTGCCTATAGATGTTGAAAGAGGAGACATTACGAGGACAATCAACAAGCTTTTTTTATTTTCATAAGCGCAGGATTTGGATCACGATGATTTTGTCAAACGAGCAACTTGTTTCAAATCCAACGAATAAGAAACGGCATCTGTCATCAACAGCCATCAATACTGCCGTACAAAGCCAAAAGGCAGTATGTTATTACTTGTTAAGTAAGCACATACTGCCTGTTGGATTTGCGACATAGAATAGTTCCTTTGGTATCTGCTCAGCTCAGCTGCATCTTGCCGCATCAGGTCTGACAGTCAGACCACTGGTCTGACCTTGACAACAGGTGCGCGTTAAAGCTGTACGAAAAGGAGGGGTGCGAGCATAATATTCATTATGACGTCACCAATTTACTGTCTGCAGTGTGGAAGGTCACACTCAGGTCAACTTGTCTGGGTTGTCTGAGTTGGCCAGGGAGAATACTCATAGCACATATGCGTGATATCAAGGAATCTGCCGGTAGCAGACAACTTGATTGATGAAGATGGCTCAGTTGTAGCTACGTCGTAACTAGAGCTGGGCTGAGCAGATATCAAATGAAATATTGTGCAATATTAACAATTAAACCACAGATTATATCGACTGCATGGATAGGTAAAGGGTCAACCCTTTGCCTGCTGATCACGACAATTGTTGTTTTTAATCCGTTTTATGAGAATGAGATGACTGTTTAGACATCAAGATTTGTAATGTTTGGTCTCAAATTACACAAATATGAGTAATTTTCAACCACTTGAGGTTGTGGATCGCTGTAGCGAAACACAAACCTAAAGTGGTTGAAAATTTAAATAAACTAACTTAACAGGGTAATGGTTAATGCCGAAGTGATAATTGTATAACCAGATGAAGTAAAAAAAATTAAACAATGTCCATAATTTTATGTCACGCATAATTACTGTAAAAGTAACAGGGGCGGAACTAGTTTTTTCAATTTTATTTATGGTCGATAACAAAACACAATTGTGCTGTTTTCCCGATGGGTACAATATAGATTATGACAAGCATTTATTTGTACTTGGTCAAAAAAAAGCTTTGACATTTGCATTGGGTAGATCTACAGAGTTGGCAAAAATCCCTGCTGTTGCGATTTGGCTATTATCAGTAGTCTATTGTTAGGGCCGCTAGTGATTATACGAGCAAATAAACGAGATGTGCACTCCATGATATAGGTAGTGCTTTTTAAAAAATGTATATCATAACAGTTTCTCATGTGAAGTATCTGAAAAATAACCAAATAGAGTAGTCACTCTATTTTATCACGTTATCAGATACTTCATGGGAATCACGATCACTCCACAGTGTCACATTGACAACACACTATTATAATCACTGATACATTTGGTGCACAACAAATGGAAACATTGCATGGTACATCGATTTCACACGGGAATAGCACATTGTGCTCGACATGGGAGAACCGAATATATCCAGTACTTAAATCAGCGACTTTTGTCATATCGGGTCACATATACGTTTGGAAACAAGAGTTGTTAAAAGACTATATTTAATTTTAATAGGGACGAACATATCACCCTCCAATAAGTATCTTTATACGAACGCGCTTACAAACAAACATGCATACTGACGACGCCGTAACTGCTTTATATAACGAATGCCAACTTGCTATGATGTTGTATCGCGAGAATTAAGATATCAACAAGCAATATACACAGACATTTATGGCCAGCTAATGAATAATACTTACTTCATTAGAGCATTCCTTTGGTAAAAATTGACATATAATTCATATCCTAATAAAAGTCGGTCATTGGATTTATACACACATCACTACATATACTTGTAAGTTAGCTGTTCCAGTCTTAGACAACTTCTGATCAGCCAGGTACTTGCTCTGCACAGAAAAATTACCATGTTAAAACTAGTTTAATATAAAAGAACAAGTCAGCATTCCTAACAGATATAATATATATAATATATGCATGGGTAGTTGTTTCTATGTAGTACGAGTACATTACACTATATGTAGGGGCCATCACACTTTTGTTCACATCTACATGTAAGTGACATAATTAAATAACAAACTTTTTGAAAAATATTCACCATTATATAATATCTATTGACTTCTAAATGCATCATTCACTCTTGTATACCAACGCGAACATATCTTGAATAATTAAACATTGCTATTTCATCTCAACCCACCTAACTTTGATTATGATATTTCCATTAATTACATTTTAGATTTTTAGAGAAGTCAATAAACGCAGCATGTAGGCTACTGTTCGTTTGTCTCCCACGAGTATCAATTACATTAGTTATAGTTGATACTATACACGGTAATAGATAATTCACTTTTGCCCATGTGAACAGTCTTCTCCTTAGACGATTACAATACAATCTGTACATTATTCATATCAAAATAAAACCCATATAATAAGCTGGATCGTAATTATTGATTGTGGGTGATAATTTTCACCACACATACAATTGAAACAATATGAACTTTTGTTATCTTCTAAACTTGGCATTCCTCGTGCATCACAAAATAAAAAAGTAATTTCTGAGAAACTTCTTTATATATGGTAATTGAGCTCCATTATATCGCATGTAAACAACTTTATTACGAGTTCTATTTCATGAGGAAAGGGGTGACTTTCACGGCTATCAAATAAATCTGGATCTTCCCAAGGAATGAAATGTCTACGTTTGTCATTTGGTTTGAATGGCAACCACAAGAAAATAGATGAAATATTACTCAATCTAATTTAGTGGGACATGACCACACAAGCTTGATATATTTGTTAATTTCCATACTCCATGGCCGACTTTGTCAAATCTTGTTCTTTTGTTTGATGGTGACTATGAAAACCTTAATTCGCCGATTTTATTGGCTAGTCATAAATCTTTGGCATGTTACCAAGCCATGTACGTTTTCTAGTCTATTGCAGTCGTGCGATGACTTAAGCCTGGCCGAGTAAACAACAGATCTGGGGGAGCGCAGCGAGCTGGCTGGTCATCGCTAACTTGAATCATGACTTAAATTTCGCACCTTGATTGTTTATCATCTAAATCATTCTTCGTGAGTCATCTTGGTCCAACTAGTCTAGTGCGTAGCTAGCCTTGGTAACAAACAAAGATCCGTTATTATATGGGTAAAATAAAAAATTGGGGTAATTTTGTAGCATCAAAAATGGCAGTGAGGTGACCATCAAAAAGGAGGGAAACCACTTGATGGATTTGGTGCACTGATCGCAATAGAGCATAAAAAAATCACTGGCTGCGCTAGAATTTTTTTCGCTTTAAAAACGTAATTTTAAAAATGTTACAACATTCCACTTACTACTCCGTTACCAAATCCAAACCATTTCAAAAATGATGTTACTTTGTTTAGTTTGACATCACACTTGTGAACGTGATATCCTTATTGAAGCATAATAAACAAGCGTATCTCAAAACTGCTAAAACTTGACGGGATAAACAAAAATCTTATTTCAACTCCGTTACCAAGCCAAAAAATACTCAACTCCGTTACCAAATGTCTGGCTCTACATAAATATAATAGCTGATTTTTTCGTGCGTTACGCGATCGTTGACGCTGATCGCCAAGGTGTGACAGGCCCTTAATTTGGTAATATCGTCGAAGATGTTTCGCGTTCAGATTAAGACATAAAATAATCAATTATTACGAGTACATGTACCACAATAAAAAACACCTCTTAATGCATGCTTTAAGCTTACCATAAGGGGTGTTTATTAATTCTCATAAATACTAATGCTAGCAAAAACATATTTTTTTATTCATAAATAACATTACCAAAATGACTATAACGAGATAGAGGTGTGACCACATATATCTGAAACAACACATGGAAACAACAGCTGCGTACAGAGCAACATCATGTTACCACCTGTGTATCATATTATCTGACTACTATTAATATACATTATTTAGTAATCAATCTCTTTGATATTACTCTCTGGGGATGGATACGTGCATGGCATTTGGCATTTTAAACGTAGTTGAATATTATTGCTCTCATAGCTAAACCTCTTTATGTATGTTGTTTCAAAAGAGGCTCACAGTTATACGATGATTCGTTTGTAAAAAGGATGTGCATAAAACGTCGTATAATGTGATCCTTAAGTACACTTTGTTTTCACCAATTAGAAAATTGTTTGCAATCTTAGAGTGCTGTGTCACTGTGACAACAAACGATTGCTCATTACAGGCAAAATTATATCGTAATTATTCTTGTTTAATTATAAAACAGCCAAATAACAAATTAAGTAGAAATAAAGCAAACTTCCCAAAACGAATTGGACAATTTCTTTTCAGCGGAGACATATACATGTATATAAAATCAAGAATTATTTTTTTTTGTCAATTTCAGCGTTCAACTAATAATTTGAGCAACACGAAATAAAGCAGGTGAATAATGAATATATTACGCGGGTTATTAGTATGATTCAGATCTTTAATCAAGGAGAAAGACACAAGTGTAGATTTTAGTGCGGGTCACAGAACACCTACATTGCAGTAGATATTGACAAACGCTTTTGATTGTCATTTCTGATGTTTATCTATGACTTTTTGGTCAATCACGAAGTGCGGAGTTCGTAAACATGGTTTATCATATAAGACCAGAACTGGTTGATCAACATTCATAACTGCACAATTAATAAGCATGAAATAGCAGTTTGCAAAAATATGCTACTTGACTATAGTTTGAGGATATTCAATTACACGATGCGATACGACACACGACAATGACAACAATTATAGTCTCGTGAGATCGCGCGTGCCGAGCTCAGAGGCGCAACATATGAAACGTTTTAAAAATATAGTGGCCCAGTACCATTCCAATCCCCGTCGGGAACTTTTCAAAGTAAACAATGACCAAAACCTAAAAAAACATATTTCCCAATGTTGACAGACCATGCAGTTTTTAAAGAAAGTGCATTTTATAATGTTAAAATGCCATAGAAAATACGCTGATAAACTACATGTAGTAACCTGTCTAGCTCCGGTACTGAACCGTCTTTATGACAGCACCCGAGATAAGTGTATTATCTATAGATCCTGTGAATACTCCGCTAAGCCGTGCTGCATATGACGCGGATAATTAGTTTTGATTACAATTCAAATTGTTTAGTCCCTCTCAATACCACGACTTGCTATATAAATGAGGCGTAAAACACACCAAGAAATGTAACAGTTTTGAAACGTTTCCCGCTACAAAGCCAAAAGATAGTAACTTCTTACTTTAACCCTTTAACCGCCAAATTATTCAATTGCAATTTTCACCCACCTGAAGTTGTGTTACGCTGACGCGATCCACAACTTCAAGTGAGCGAAGATTATTCAGATTTCACAAAATGGAGGTCAACTCTTTTCAAATATTGCTAATTGATGTCACATTTTTATCATTAGCATGTTTAAAAGGTAGTACTTAATGCGGTAGTAAAAAATGAAAAACCGAACATATTCGGTACCGGCGGTCAAAGGGTTAAAGTAAGCAGCGAATTGACTGACATGACTCTCAACGCTCATCAGCGTTCATCTGCGATCAGCAACGATCGCTAAACGCACACGGCGATAGCATAACGATCGTCCAGCGATGGTCCGCGTTCACCAGCGTTCTGCTGATTTTTCCGTGCGTTACGCGATCGTTGACGCTGATCGCCAAGGTGTGACAGCCCTTAATTTGGTAATATCGTCGAAGTGTTCCGCGTTCAGATTAAGACATAAAAGAATCAATTATTACGAGTACATGTACCACAATAATAACACCTCTTAATGCATGCTTTAAGCTTACCATAAGGGGTGCTTATTATTTCTCATAAATACTAATGCTAACAAAAACATATTATTTTATTCACAAATCACATTACCAAAATGACTATAACGAGATAGATGTGTGACCACATATATCTGAAACAACACATGGAAACAACAGCTGCGTACAGAGCTACATCATGTTACCACCTCTGTATCATATTATCTGACTACTATTGATATACATTATTTAGTAATCAATCTCTTTGATATTACACTCTGGCGATGGATGCGTGCATGGCATTTGGCATTTTAAACGTAGTTGAATTATTATAATAGGCTCACTGGTATTGCTCTCATAGCTAAACCTGTTTATGTATGTTGTTTCAAAAGAGGCTCACAGTTATACGGTGATTCGTTTGTAAAAAGGATGTGCATAAAACGTCGAATGATGTGTTCTTTAATTACACATAATTTCTTAGGGAGAAATTCAGAAAAGCTTACTCGTGCGGCATCAGGTATATTAATAGATACATTTTCAGATCATCAACCATATTTCATAAGCATAGAGGGTAACCATTCTTATAACAAACAACCTAAATACATTAAAGTTTCAAACCAGAGTCCCGAAAATATTGAAAAATTCAAAAATGAGCTAATATCTGCAGACATTTTAGGTAATATAGATCAAAATCCCGAAGCTGATCCTCAGATAAATTATGATACTATGTCTTCTATTATTGAAAAGAATAAAGACAAATTTTTACCTTGCAAAAATATAAAGTTTAATTCTCGAAAACATAAGAAAAATAGTTGGATTAGTTATGGTATATTAAAGTCTATCAAATTTCGCAATGAATTATACAAAAAGATTTAAAAAAGTGATCCAAATACAACGAATATGATATCCTCTCCACCAATTTAAACACATACAATAAAATATTAAAACGTAGCATTAGAGTGGCAAAACAAATACATTATCAAAACATATTCAATATTTACAGTGGTAATGTGAAGAAAACATGGTCAATGATTAATGATATATTACACAAAAACAAGCAAAACACAAAATTACCTATCTATTTTAAACACGGAGAAAAGAAAATTTCAGATAAAAAAGATATAGCAAATAAATTTAATGCGTTCTTCACAAATATAGGCAAAAATCTTGCAGACAAAATTGAAGAAGTTCCACATAGACACTTTAGCGATTACTTAGTATCAAAACCTAATACTAAATTTGAATTTCAACCAGTTGAAATAAAAGAAGTAAATAAAATTATCTCCCAATTAGATTCTAAAAGCAGTTCAGGTTATGATAGCATTTCCAACATATTAATTAAATCAATAGCGGAGATCATTTCAAAACCCCTAACTGTTATAATAAACCAATGTTTAAAAATTAGCATATTTCCAAATCAGCTAAAAAAAGCCAAAGTAGTTCCGATTTTCAAATCAGGAGATGACACTTTATTTACAAACTATCGACCCATATCACTTCTACCATCAACATCTAAGGTTGTAGAACGAGTTATTTTTAATCAATTGTATGCTTATTTTGAAACAAATGGACTTTTCTATGGAAGTCAATATGGGTTTCGTAAACGTCACTCAACCGAATTTGCCGCATTGGAATTAGTTGATAAGTTACTAAACATGATGGACAAGGGACAGGTGCCTCTGGGAATTTTTCTGGACCTCTCAAAAGCGTTCGACACGTTAGATCACAACATCTTGATAAAAAAGTTGGAATTTTATGGCGTTTCTGATGGTCCAGGAAAATTGCTTGAGAGTTACCTGTCAAATAGAAAACAATTTGTAGTTTTTGATGACATCAATTCACAGGTTTTGGATATAAAAACAGGTGTTCCCCAGGGATCTATTTTAGGACCGCTGTTGTTTTTAATTTATATAAATGATATTGTTAAATCAAGTAACTTTTTTAAATTTATACTATTTGCCGATGATACAACACTTTTTGCACCCATTAACACAAATAACAAGGAAACTGCTAACATAATTAATATGGAGCTAGAAAAAATTATTGTATGGTTAAAACTCAATAAATTGTCTTTAAATATTTCTAAGACAAAATTTTGTATATTCCATAAAGTACAACGTAAAGTATCAATTCCGGAAATACAAATCGAAAATACTGTTATTGGTAGCACAAAAGTGGTAGATTTTTTAGGATTCAGATTAAATGAGAATTTAAATTGGAACGATCATATAGAGAAACTATCCTGTAAACTTTCAAGAACCCTCGGAATTATCAATAAAATGAAATTTGTACTTCCCAGGAATGTTTTACTCCAGTTGTATAACTCGCTATTCTTGCCACATGTAAATTATGACATTTTAATCTGGGGACATAACAATGAAAGAATTGTGAAATTACAAAAGAGAGCAGTAAGATTTATAACACAAAGTAAATATTTAGCACATACAGATCCAATTTTTATCAAACTTAATCTTTTAAAAATACAGGACATATTTAAACTTAATCAGTTAAAATTTTATTACAAATATTTGATAAAGAGTTTACCGGATTATTTTCAAAACTTGAATTTTATCAGGCAATCCAGATATAACACTAGACGCTGTGATGATTTGACTCCAATGAAAGTGAATCATGTATTTGCTACCAAATGTATTTCTCATAATATTCCCAATTTAATAAATCGGTTACCAAACGAAATTCGAGACAAATTTCTTACTCATAGTTTTTCAGGTTTTGTATTGTATACCCGTAATTATTTTATTGAAATGTACCAGCCACAATGTTTAATTGAAAATTGTTATGTATGCAATCGATAACATTCTAGAATAAAATAGTTATACTTTGTCATGTAAGGTTACCCGGTCACGAGTCGGGTGAACTAGTTTTCAGAATCATTGAATGTGCTCTGTCTCGACCTCTCATTTGCGGACTTAAATGTCCGCATATGAGATGTCGTGGAGTCTCACATAGTTTTTTGCACATATGATATATATAAATATAAATGTTCCGATATCATATCAGCAGTCTAGAGGTCAATTGCGCCACCTCGGCGCTGGGTCGTGCATTAGTGTTGCCGGCTTCGTGCGTGTTTTCGCCGGCTAACCCACAAATATTTTTTCTCTGTGGGTTGGCCGGGGGACGGCGTACGGGCTGTTGTGATTTATCCGGTGCATGTCTGGCGTCGACGTGGCGCGCTTGATCCATGCAACTCTGGTATGTTCATGTTTTGATGAATTTTGCTTATTAAATATGGTGGCTTGCATGATAGCGATCAAATTCTTGATCTTAATGCAAGTCTCCATGCCCATCACATCATTAATTATCTGTATAAAATGATGAGACTATATATATATTTGTTAAAGAGGCGAATTAATGATTCTGAGTTCTGAGTTCTGAGTTTGTTTTCACCAATTGGAAAATTGTTTGCAATCCTAGAGTGCTGTGTCACTCTGACAACAGAAGATTGCCCATTACAGGCAAAATTATATCGTAATTCTTTTTGTTTAATTTGAAAACAGCCAAATAACCAATTAGATAGAAATAAAACAAACTTCCCAAAACGAATTGGACAAATACATGTATATAAAATCAAGACCTACATTTTTTTTTGTCAATTCCAGCGTTCAACTAAAAATTTAAGCAACACGTAATAAAGCAGGTGAATAATTAATATATTACGCGGGTTATTAGTATTAATCAGATCTTTAATCAAGGAGAAAGACACAAGTGTAGATTTTAGTGCGGGTCACTAAGTAGATATTGACAAACGCTTTTGATTGCCATTTGTGATGTTTATCTATGACTTTTTGGTCGATCAAAAAGTGCGGAGTTCGTAAACATGGTCTATCATATTAGACTAGAACTGGTTGATCAACATTCATAACTGCACAATTAATAAGGATGAAATAGCAGTTGGCAAAAAAATGTTACTTGACTATAGTTTGAAGATATTGAATTACACGATGCGATACGATACGATACAATGATAACAATTATAGTCTCGTGAGATCGCGCGTGCCGAGCTCAGAGGCGCAACATATTAAAACGATTGAAAGTATAGTGGCCCAGTACCATTCTTATCCCCGTCGGACACTTTTCAAAGTAAACAATGACCAAAGCCTATGTTGACGGACCATGCAGTTTTTAAAGAAAGTGCATTTTATAATGTTAAAATTCCGCTGGAAATACGCTGATAAACTACATGTAGTAGCTTGTCTAGCATTATGACAGCACCCGAAATTATATTATCTAAAATTATATTATCTAAAGATCCTGTGAATACTCCGCTAAGCCGTGCTGCATATCACGCACATAATTAGTTTTAATTGCAATTTAAATTGTTTCGCCCCTCTCAATACCACGACTTTTTTTTATATCAGTGAGGCGTAAAACACACCAAGAAATGTAACAGTTTTGAAACTTTTCTCACTGCAAAGCCAAAAGACAGTAACTTCTTACTTTCAAGTAAAGCGATTGCTGTCTTTAGGCTTTGCAGAACAAATCTGTAGGCGATTTGCGTACAACATCATTCTGAAGATTGTCGAAGGTTGGCATTAAACCCTTTAACCGCCGGTGCCGCATATATTCGGGTTTTCATTTTTTATTAGCACATTAAGTACCACATTTTAAATATGTCAAAGATAAAATGTGACATCAACCAGCAAGATTTGAAAAGAGTTGACCTCCTTTTTGTCAAATCTGAATAATTTTCACTCACTTGAAGTTGTGGATCGCGTCAGCGAGACACAACTTCAAATGGGTGAAAATTCAGTTTGAATAATTTGGCGGTTAAAGGGTTGACCATCACTGATCTCAGTCTGATGGAAACGTAAAAAATGTTGATCGCATCTGTCATTCCGTTGTTGTTTAAAATCAAGTAGATTTAGACATTGGCCAGAACTGTTTTTTTTTTAAAAGAGATATCATGGATATTGGACGACAAAGGGTGGCTTTCTAGCTTTCAGGTGATTGACTGACATCAATGAGCAGTCATTATCAGCGTGATAACATGGATAATAGGACCAATCATTTTATATCAACGTATACTTATAATCTCATACCATATTAATAATGATTATTGACCATAAAGAAACAAGGAACACGTCAGCATTCAACACTATAAACACCATGCAGAATGCGCCTGCACAAAATGATAATTTCCCGGAGGGCAGTAGATGTAGGCCTACTTTGTGTTGCAATAATTATTATTTTACCATGCAATATTTATCATCATAATCACAGACTAGACAAAAAGTTCCTGCAAATAATCCGTTTATTCATTACACCTCATCAGGGAGTACATAGAAGGACGTCACAGCAAACAAGGACATTGTTGTGATGGTTTAAAGTTGTTTCATTGTGGGAGACAATGACGCTGGATCAACCTTAAAACAACACTTACTGACCCGACAACGCCAATCTAGCAGTCCAACACCTCGATGCTGACCCATGTTCCCCCGCAAGGCCAGCTACTCCCGACGTCGGGAGTAGCTGGAAAAAATGAAATGAAATGAATCGGGCTTTAGGCCACCTTTGTGCACATATAGACTAAACTGGGCCAGGAGAAACTCCTGAGGATGGTGAGATGATTGAGATGACACTGTCCTACAGACACAGGATTCGAAATTCGAGCCCTGGCGGTCTGAGGCCGAGCACGCTACCTCTCGGTCACGGAGGCTCCCCACAATACTGACTTTCACACGTGGATGGGGAAGAAACATTTTTTGTTTCTGTCAAACCGCCGAGACCGGGAACCGAACCCCGAACTCTGGCGTGAAAGGCAGCGGTGCTAACCACTACCCTAGGGCTCCCGCCCGGCCTTGCGGGGGAAGATGTGTTGACCCAACATTACAACTAGCCTACACACCGACTTTGACCAAACAATGATCCAACACCCCACCTCTGACCCAGCATTGAACCAAAACTCCGTCGTGGACCCAACGACTAAACAACACGTTAATACTGACCCAACAATAAAACAAAATAGAGGTATGACCTATTTGCTGGGGAGGTTGTTGATCCCGAGCTCGCAATGCCCTCTTTGACCAATTTCCTTTAACGTAATTAAACCCACTTAAAGTTGTGGGTCGCGGTAGCGTAAAATAGTATTTATTTGGTTATGAATTGCTACTATGTTGCAGGCCTATATGCCCAAATGAGTATATTGATGCGTTCTCAACAATCAAATGACAGAAGGGTATTGCATTCATTTATTTTTAACCTCGTCCTAAATTTTATTTCAATTGATAGGCATTTCAAAACACTTAGAAAGTGTAGCTAGCCATTTTAATCGATGATAGGTAAAATACAGTAATCATAATGAAGGCATTGTATGGTTCTATACTACACTCGCCTTCCGGCTCCAACTGTATAACGAGAATCCCGTCCAATAATCATATACAGAATAGTCCTTTATGCCCTACGCTGGCAACTACCGCCAGCAAATTCTAACTACTTGGCCAAAGTAAAGTGTAAAACACAGCAACGCGAAAACGATTTCGCGTTGGTTATCAAACCCACTGCTGTTAAATTTTGTCGCGCCGGTTTTCGCGCCAGTTGTCGCGCCTCACATGTCGCGTTGGTATTCGCGTTGTTCGTCACGTTGGTGTGTGGACATTCACGCGATTTTCGCATTTGTCGTCGCGTCAATCGTCGCTTGCATAATCGCGTTCGTTTATTTTGCGTTTAAGACAGAGCTACGACTATTGCTTAGCATATCCATCTTGCCCAGTCAGGTCAGACAGGCAGGTCACAAGTCACCAGAAGTCTGCCTGTAGCAGACAGCTTGATTGCTGAAGGTGAACATAACCGGGTCACTTGGCCCGTCGTGTAATGTTTAACCGGTACTTTTAACATTTATATTTTGCAAACTCGGGGATATTCACAAACATACTTATATAATAATAAGAGAATGCTCATTTATAAAACATATTCTTTTAATTCAGAAAAACATTTTCTATTTATTTGTGTCACCAATAACAAAAACAAAAAAATGAAAAAGAGAAACAACAGCAATTAACGACAGCAACAACAGCAACAACAACAATAACAACAGCAGCAATAATAATATATAATTTCACCCATAATAACAATAACATTATTCATACAATTCCAAAAGATTATCTCTTCTTCTTGACCACAAACCAATGTGCATATCTTGTCGTCGTTTTCTGCTGGGCGTATAATACTGTGAATCCATTCCAATTGGTTCGTTCAAATATGATTAAAACATCATTAATCATTATTAATCTTCCACTAAACCGAAATGCATCATAGAAATGTAAACTATTTTTATTTATTTTCGAAAACAATAAGTAAATCATGATACATAAATTATTGGGGAGATGGAGCTGTACATCCATTTCTCTTCACTTGAGAAGAGCTGGTGAAGAGGCTCATTGTGGCAGCTGAAGCAGTGTGGCCATCAGAAAAACAGATAATTCGACACTGATTGTTTCGCCAGAATGCTGGCAGTCGTTATCGATTTGCTGTACTCCTCGTCCCACCATCTCTACATGCATAATCATGAAACGTCAAGAAAAAACAGTCTCGGATACAGAACGAGATTTTTGCTCTGCATAGGGGGGGGGGGGGCTCCGGTTCAACACCGAGCATGTTTGCCGGAAATGCTGCTCCGAAGATTGCTGGGGAGTGCTCTCCCAGCAAACACGACACATTGAAACAAAGTTGGTTTAATGTTGGCCCACCGTCTGGGACGGTGGGCCAACATTAAAACAACATTGTTCCAATGTGCCGTGTTTTCTGGGATGTAACCTCAGACCGTGTGAAAAATCAGGGCCGATTTCACCTGCGCAATGGCAGAGTGATGATGACACTAATAAGGTTGTTTGGCTGGATGGTGTCGCTTTTCCACGCCCGAGGCCGTAATCACTGCACAAAGCCTCGGGCTAGACTGGCGCCCAGAAATCCCAGAACAACCGTCGTCCCTTTCAGCGTTATCGCAGTCCGCATTTGTTTTTCTACTGATAATACATTCTGTTTCGCTAAGACACAGCCTGTGATCTTATTAGCCATTTTTTTCTATTTCCCGAATATTTTTAGCAAGCGTTGAGCAGGGCACTTACATATGAATAACTATGTCTTCCTTATTCCACAAGGTAGGCCTACACTGCAACATATTTTTTTGACTCAATAAATGTTATGTTTAGAGTGTGACTGCTTTGATCTTTATTGTCATAAAAAGAGAGTTCTTGTGAGTTTTCCCCATTACCTGCAGCTATAATGGCCCCAATATCGAGACTTATTGTGCAGCCGGGAATCATCGTGGGGTTTTACAATTAAGTCTGATACATTGCCTCCCGACTATTACAATGTATACCACGGGGAAAGTAGGAGGACATTTCAAATAATCAGGGACAAAAATCGTCGTTGTTTTGAGACAAAGTGGTTGCGGAGAAATTTGCGCTCCTAAAAATTTGCATTACTGGGGCATAACGTTAGCCCTATTTGGAAAATCCAAAAACAGTAATGCTCATATTTTAAGCAATATTATTTTCGGCGCGTAGGCTACTCCCATGGAGTATTCCGTAAATGTTAACTGTTTCGAGCCGGAGTGTTAGAGGTCTTTATGGGGGAAGCACAACTCACCTAATAATATCAACAGGCATTTTTTTAGGTCGACCACTAAGAATTGAGTTTTCGAAATATATTACGATCATTATTTGAATAATACACCATACAGTCGTTGAGACCCGCCACACTAAAATAAAAGCGCAGTAAAGTTTTTCCTTTTCTTTACCGATTCCGCCCGGATGTACCTTTTTCGCGTGGCGAGTCAGAAAACATAGATGCACATTTTCGAATATTATAATTAGAGTTTAGCCGCTGGTTTTATAGATATTTATTGACGATGGGAAGTCTGTGTAGACGCATGCGTCATTAACCCTTTAACCGCCGGTGTCGCATATATTCGGGTTTTCATTTTTTATTAGCACATTAAGTTCCACCTTTTAAACATGTGACAAAGATAAAATGTGACATCAATCAGCAATATTTGAAAACAGTTGACCTCCATTTTGTCAAAATCATGATATATATATGTTTCCCGTATCAAAACCAGACATAAAATAACTGCTATTACAATAAATAGTAGCAAAAAAGCCGAAACTAATAGTATATATAAAAATTGACATAAGTAGAGTATATGCAAAAAAAAATATGTATCAATATAATATGGATATAATTAAACAGTATAATGATATTTAAAAGATAAACATAATTTGCTGAATGTAGGGCCTACAATGAACATTAGCCGGCAATAGCTATTCAGAGATGTGTGGTCGTTCCTGCTTCCAGATCAAAATGTACTTAATAACAATAACTGAAACAACTGTGAAAAGTAACAGTAATATTGTTTTGACGTACTTTTATTATTTTTTTACGACATTTGCGGTTTTGCGACGATTTGCGACCGTTTGCGACCGTTTGCGACCATTTGCAACGCTTTGCGACATTTGCGAATTTGTACTTTAGACTAACCTTACTCACTTTCTCCTCTCTTTCATCCACTGTCATATCATTCATCTCACCATCCTCACAAGGTTCTCCTCGCCCAGTTTAGCCTATATTTGCACAAAGTTGGCCTAAATAAACCACCCTGTAGAGACTACAGTTGTATTCTCAGTGGGAAGTACACCCTGCAGGCAGGTTGAATTAAACAGGCCTGATGAACCTAATATTGACTATTGGTGGTGAGTGGACTACACTCAGGACTAATAGTCAATATTATATATTCACCAGACTTGTTTATTATTTAATTCCGTCTCAGCTTCATGCGGCTGTAATCTGAACATAGATATTGAATGACCATTGTCTGACCATTCCACTTTTCATTGGTATTATCATGATTGGAGTACTTTTGTTTTTAGAAATTGTTACCTGCCTCAGTCCTTTCCAAACAGGTAATCATATCCAGACTTTTATCTGTGTTTATGTACATAAATACATGATTACAGAGAAATACAATACTTAGGCAATCAGACTATAAACACTTCAATCACCACCACCACTATCCCCACTACCAGCACCACTATCATAACCACCACCACCATAACCACCACTACAACCACCACTATCACCACCACCACGATCACCACTATCACCACCAGCATCATCATCACCACCACCAACACTATCACCACTACTATCACCACTACTATCACCACCACTATCACCACCACGATCACCACTATTACCACCACCACCACCACTATCACCAGCACTATCACAACCACAATCACCACTACCTCCACCATCAAACACCACCACCGCCACCACTATCACCACCACTATCACCACTACCACCACCACCACTATCACCACCACTCTCATAACTATTACCACCACCACCACAATTCTCACCCAACTATCACCATCAGCATCACCACCACCACCACCACCACCACCACTATCACCAATATCACCACCATTACCACCAGCACCAACACCACCACCAACACTACCACCACCACCACTATCACCAATATCACCACCACCAACACCAACACCACCACCACCGCCACCATTACTATCTCCACCACAACTACCACCACCACCACTACCACCAACACCACCACTACTATCACCACCACTATCACAACTATCACCACTATCACCACTACTATCACCACCACCAAAACCACTACTACAACCAATACCGCCACCACCACCACCGCCACCACTACCACCACCACCACCAACAACAACACTATCACCACCATCACCACCACCACAACCACCACCAACACTACCACAAACACTACCACCACCACCACCAACAACAACAACACTACTACCACCACTAACACTAACACAACCACTACCACCATCACCAACACAAACACCACCACCATCACCACAATCACCACCACCACCACCAACACAACCACCACAACCACCACCACCACCTACACTACCACCACCACCACCACCAACACTACCACAACCATCACCACAAACACCACTGCCACCACCACCGCTACCACCTCTATCGCCACCACCCCGGCCACCACCATCATCGCCACTGCCACGTAATTTCAGTTTTGAGCCAGCGTTAATGACATTGATACAACGTTAATGTGATGTATATTGTGTTTGGTGTGGAGGACAATACGTGCAGATTCATCAGCTGATCACATTCATCGCTGCCATTTGTATGCACTCTGATGAGCTGACCAGGAATTATTCCGTACCGAGTGTACTGTCAAAGGACTCCGCAACAGTAGATAATCTCTTGCCACGGGCTGTGATCAGTCCTGCTTTTGTCTGGTAATATTTTTAAACCGGAAATTCGACTCTCCTCCTGTCTCAATATCAAAAGGACTTGAAGGCATTCGTTTCTGGATTTCGTGTCGACAACAGGCATGCTCGTTGGAATAAAATACGAACGCATTTATAAAATAAATAGGCCTACCGTAATGTGAACTTATATGGAATTATGAAAATGTTAAAGCGTCTCGTATATGTTTATATCTCTGATTAGCTGCCCGTTGTAAATTGAATCAGCTTTTTATGATCTCATATTCTAGCAGCGGCTGCTGTATAAAGCATCGCCGTCGTTTGCAGTAATATTTCTATGTGAATTTACGATATATTTTTTCTCATATAATGTTTTTCTTCCCTCGCAATTCCACTTATTGTGCCAGAACAACTAAGTTTTCTAGCATGATGGACACTGATGTTAGTCATTAGATGTATTTGATTCTGTTTTTTCAGGGAACACATACATATACACTTCATTCATTATTTTATCTCATTCTCATGAAGTTTATTATAACAGATAGGTACTCACGAGTGCCTATATGACTTTTATAATAAACCTAATGAAAAATATATAAAATAAAAAACTTAAATGGCCAATATCGTGAATATGACATTCTCAAGCTTAAACAAATTATAATCACAATGATATTTAAAAGTTGCTACATTATTAAATATATTTTAGCAAATTTCACAGCATATTAAAGGCCCCAATCTGGTCAAATATCTGGAAATTGGCAGAACTGCCTGCGGACTTAAACGTCAATATGACCGGCTTCGGGCTTCTGAATATATTAAGGTCCGCATACTGAATCAAATGAATAAATGGTGCTACGGATCATTTTTTGTATACATTGAAGCTAAGCCAGATGAACCTGTGGGATGAATCAGATGACAGGGCTTGAATTTGGATATCTCCGATCTGAAGCCGAGCACGCTATCTCTCGGTCACGGTGGCTCTCCACAATATTGATCAGCACTGACAGCACGCGGTATTATTCAAATTTTTGTCCGAACACAATAAAACATTACGCAACAATTCTGACCATCCCCGGTCAGAGTGTCAAAGTTTTGTGACTGCAATATAGAATATAGATGGAAAATAAAGAATGAAATTAGCTAATTCTGGTAAAATCTGTAAGCTTGCATGTTGATCTTAAGCTGAATCTGCAGATAATGATCTGTGTGTGATAAATGTTACGGTAACAACAAGTTGTCAAATCACTTTGGACATCGTACACGAAAGGTCATTAAGCTTTTGAGAAGAATGTGGTTGTTTGGTCGTTGACCTAGTATAGTCAAGTTCGGGTTAGATCCCCACTGGCTGTTCTTTCACAAAAAACGCGGTCTTGAGTAAGTAACAGCACCACATAGTTCTTCATATACGGTGCTCGACACTGTAGAAAGGCATGTGGTGAATGATAAATAAAAAAAATTGGCCATGTCTTCACATGTGGTAAATTAGCAATAATGGATTGTTTTCATATCAACAAGTATTCTGGCTGAGAAGTAACGGAGAATGCTGTAAAAAATGATAATGTAATTACCACAGTTGTCTAATGCTAGTTCCATTTCCAATTCTAATCACTTTGGTACATATTTTATGAATATCGGTCCAATACTACTACCGGAGTTACAGCTAAATATAAAAATACTAAAAATACTACCGGAGTTACAGCTAAATATAAAAATATGTGCATTTAGAATTCCAAATAGTAGTTTTGAGTAAATGCGTCTAAAAGATGCACTAATGATAACACATACACCTTTTCATCTCTGAAAGTTTTTTTCAGGAAGGGGGAGAATGGGCACATAAGTTTTTTTTATAATGAATACTTACTCTTCAATAGGCCTAGTGTACAAGACTATGTATCGTAATAATTAATTTTTCACGTTTTATCGCCTAAAAATAAGTCTACATAAACAATACAAGTGGTAAAGGTGATAGGATAACCAAGATACCGTTGCATTTATTTCAAACAATTGACATTTTAATTCGGCAAATACATATTTGCAGTAATTGAATATGTATCTCGCTACGGTGACCCACAGTGCGAATTACTTATACAGCTGCTCTCATTAAACCTTGGTGGAGAAGTGGAAGTCAGAAGCAATCATGAATGTGTCGGTGTGTTTTTATGGATAATTGTGTTTGACTCTATGCCTCATGATTTGATAAGAGGCTTGAGGCTTATGGAATCACACAAGAAAAAAAATTTTTTTTAATAAAATTGTGCTCAATCATCGCATCCAGTGGCCAAAAATAGGTAAATAAACAAGCGAGTGGATACATTTTGTATAGGGGGTAGCACATAGCTCTATTCTTAAACCAATACTTATAATTTATTTATTAATTACATGTTCCAATTCATTACAAAGGTTGATCTGTTCAATTATGCTGACGATAAAACAAAATTTTACAATCGAACTTAATAATATGACCCAAATTCCTAACAGTGAAACCCCTTACATGGTGTATTTAGCTTCGAAAATAACTATAAGTTGCCAATCATTCCAATGTTTTAAACTCACAAACAAAAATGATAGAATGGCCATATAATAAATAATAGGGCATTGATTCTATGTCATTTTCAGTTGTGTTTTGTAATCTGGCACTTATGTGGAATAGGTAGTATGACAAAAATGGAAAATACAGGAAAGGACACTTAGATGTGTGCATCATGGGACTTCTATGCTACTGATCATAGTGGTATCCTGTCCAATTGAACTTGGAAGAGAGAGTAGCATGCCAATTTTGACATGAAAATTTACTCATCCCAACTAAAAATTCAAAACTACATTTGCCTTCTTATACATCTACACGACACAGTCTAAATTAGTCTATTTACAAACCACCTATGATGTTGAACACACTCTAGACAAGCTCCATCAAAACCGAGTTTCAAGGATCTTAAGAAATGAAATGGGTACACTCATATGAGATCATATACATTGTATATAATAGTTTAAGACATCTATTATTCTTTTGTTCCCATTTTAATGACATATAAGTAAATAATGGGCTTACTTAAAGTAATCTGTAATAACAATGCGTAAATGTAAAAAATAAATTATTACATAGATAATACATGCATATTTTAAAGTATTTTCTATTTTAAATTGTATAAATGTAAATTTTAAATAACATCTGTGATAAACTACAGCTGTAGAATAAAATTTGTTTTTAATTCAATTTACTGGTTCGGGGTATGTTTTTGAACGTGCAATGCAACTTTAGTCTACAATTGTGGTGTATTTGTGAAATTCAAATATTTTATGCAAACATTTATTTAAATGGTTTTATTTCTCAATTTGATACAAGCGCAAACGAAGTCCGCCAGTTTTATCTACTTTTTAATCTAGTTTTAGCCATATATTGACTATAAATTCTAGAAAAGCAAATTTCAGGTCACCTAAAATGCGACCTGTGTTTTAAACAAACATAATTTAGAAATGCACCCATTTATATTGGTCGCGTGCAGTAGTTGGAAATATTATTGAAACGGGGGAAATTGTCAATCAAAATCACGACTTGCAGGACCCATCCTTTACACTCTGTTCACAGTCAACATGTCTAATTTTATTATTCGGATGAGATGAGACAATGGCACGCCGTTGGGCAAAATTTACAGGAGAACAGGATTATTTTCGGCTGGGGATATTAGCCCTTTAACCGCTAAGCACCACTATATTTTATTTTAGCCGATTAAATCAGTCACTGTGAACGAAATTTGTGTTTAAACATCAAGATTTGCAAATGTTTGGTCTCAAATTAAACAAATAGGGCTATGGTTAATTTTACCCACTTGAAGTTGTGGATCGCTTTAGTGAGACACAACTTCAAATGGGTGAAAATTCAAATCCTCTAACTTTGCGTTTGGTTTCAAACTAAACAAAAAGGAGTATTTTTTACCCGCTTGAAGTTGTGGATCGAGGTTGCGAGACACAATTTCAGGTGGGTGAACAATTAAAATCTATAACTTTTCGCGTCAAGACCTAAGTTTAATGGATGACGCAATATAATCAATTGTATGAACCATTCAGAACATTTGTAGAGATATGATAGGCGCCTATTTCACATATTTCTATATTTTACATTTTCCGAGTATTACAAGCAAACATGATACATTGATCTTATGGTAGTTTATTTTTCTTTATATATTCGCTTATCTTCAGCTAATTACCAAGTAAATTGGAAACAACTTATCTTGGGGAATGATTATCAAATAATTATCATAATATCAACAATATTCATAATTTAATAATAATTTTTCAGTTAATTATCGGATGTATTCTGGGAAATTCCACACTTTATCCGTACTTTCATTGTAAGCTTGATATGACCTCACTTTCGTAGATTTATTGAATATTTTGATAAAATCGACTTTTTATGTATTGATTTTTAATTTATATACTTGCTATGTGTGTAACGTTCGTAGATTTATTGAATATTTTGATAAAATCGACTTTTTATCTATTGATTTTTAATTTATATACTTGCTATGTGTGTAACGTTCATGCAATTTGTATTTTTTTCTATTTTCACCACATATACGAGAAGTTAGGTTGTCCATTATTGATAACCTCAGCAAAGAATATAGACTGATTTTTATCATTCTGTTTCACTGTAGCAGCGCATGGTGAAGCTTGACGATGTCTGACAGGATAATAATCTCTAGATAGGTAGAGATATGTTCTATAATGTAGACTAAGTGCTCAGTCTGACCCGTAGACGCCCTTCACCGACGGCTACCAGACTGACCATATTATAGGTCCGGACCAGACAATACCACTTTCTACCTCACAAATCAAATTGTTCTCGTCTGTAGAAGAGACGGGCGACATTGCATTTTGCATCCTATAACAAAGATGCCAATAAATGTTGGAAGTCGAGCCAAAATGTAAGATGTTGGCTCAAGATTGACCGAGTATTAAGCATACGCTTCCATTACATATTAATGTAGTAAACGTTTTAAATGAAATGTCACATGAAATCATTATGTCTTTTGTCACTGGGTAATATTTGAAGCGAGTCAACCTACGTTGAATTGATGTTTATTTAATGTTGGGCCAGCATCACAGACAGTGGTCCAACATTAAACCAACATGCGGCCAACTTATGGTTGTGTGTTTCTCCATTGTCTCGGAGCTTTTTTGATGCAATCCTTTGATTCTGAATATAAACCAAGAACATGTTTTGCCAATAAAATTAATCTAGGATATTCGGGTATCATCCGTTTGTTCTTTTCAATAGTTTTGAATAGTTCATCACTCGTCCACTGATTAACCCGATTAACACGATTAAGGTATTTAATTATCTGGGCTATGGCTATGTTGATCTGAAGGTCTTGACATTTTAACTTTTAATTAATGATATTCGATACCTGTCCAAATGCTGTTCAGAATGCTGTTTCCGTAGCCAATTTTGTTCTTTGTACTGAACAAACAAATTTATAAATACTAATTAACTTTCTAGAGGATGCGTTTTAAGTCAGAGCCGATTTTATGAAAACATGCTCGGCATTTAGGAGTAGAATTTGTAATCCGCATGTTTTTACATAATTTGGATGTGCTGATTTTAAATCTGCCGGACAGCAATTTTATGTCCACCTTCAAATTAGCAAAATACAAAATGGCCGCCAAAATGTGAACGAAAAATCATTTTCTGAAGTTTGTCTCACAGGAATGCACAATTTATGGTTTCTGTCTGATTTTGATTTGTCAAATCCATTTTTGATGTATTTGAAATAATTTGACCTCAAATTCAAAATGGCTGCCATTTTGACCATTTAACATTATTATTATTCCGCATAACATGCTAACAATGATGTAGGCCCTATACAGAATGAGTCTATGATTTATTTATAATATATTTGAAGTTGTGTCACGCTACGACGACCCAAAGTGGGTGAAATTTAGTCAGATTTGTTTAATTTCACATCAAACATTTGCAAATATTTATGTTTAAACACACATTTCATAAATAACCGTGATTCGACCTGCTTATAAAACAGATTAAAAACGATTAGTCGTGCTTAGCGGTGTCTTAAGGGTTAATACCACCGGGGCCTGACATAAATATCCTTTAAAACAGTTGCCTTGTTCTGTGCCACTTATCATGAAAACAACATGTATATCCGCGCAATGTATACCCCTCCATAGAATTGTGCCCATGCAGATGTGGTACACGATTACAGACGTGTATTTACCAGGATGTTTAAAGGGACACCACCTAGTTCTAGCCAAGTTCAAATCTTGCCAGGTGCATCAAGAGTCATTCAATTTGAACTTTTATTGTTGGGATACGTAAATCTAATGACATTTTAGCAATAACAATAAAACAAATTAATGTACTAGGAAACCTTAGACTTTATTGACAACCATGACTAAAACTAGGTTGTGGGTTAGTCCCTTTAAGAAACATGTTGAAGACATATTTTGATGCAGCCTTCATTATCTGTATGCTCTATGATACGTACAATTCAGTTGTCAATTTATATTTAAGTGTATACATTCTGTAGTAAATATTTATAATTTTGCAATCATTAATATTATTTTTGTTATTTATATCGTCTGGAAAGTGTTCGCCCAATGTCCGCGGACGTTGGGCGAACACTATTCAGACGAATTATTCCAACTTTGCTCCACGCACGTGACCTCTATTCAGGCGCTTTCGTTGAGCCTTTTGAAGCTGCGGAGAATGATTTAGACAGACCCCTGCTATTAGGATTGCTATATTTACTGCCTCTCTCATTATGTACGGCTTACGGAAGTAAAACCTCATACGAATAGAATCTGAATACTTCTGTTATCTACTGATACAGACGATGTCAGGCGATGCTTTGATGTTAAGCTGACTACCTAAGCTGCAATATATTAAGAAATTGTTGTACTAAATAATGAACTCGGGAGCATATTGGAGGGTCAAATGTTATTTCAACTTTGCATGCAGAGTGTGTGACTTTTTCTGAATCTCAAAAGATTAGAACTCTCTCCACGAGATGTGTTGTTGATCTTATCAATAACCTGTTCAGTAAGTACATCCACGTAACCAAACCTCATCACTCTTCATCAAGACTTCTAAAATATTGATTGAAGAGCATGGATCAGACCAGGTCACATAGAGATCATTAATAACTGCCAAAATCTACAAAAGAAAATAAAAAAAAGTGGTCGAACCTATAGAGTGCGGCAGATTGGGAGAATCAATATCATAATCTTGTTAATGAAGGATCGTATCTGAAACTTTAGAAATTGGCATTCATTCAATACTTGCCTACGATGTACCTCGTACAGAGGATGTAGGCCTACCCATCAAATTCCGGCTCAATGTTGGACCAGCATCGCAGCCCAGTGCTGGTTCAATGCCGGTCAATCGTCTACGACGCTGGCCCAATAATAATCCATCAATGGGTCTGCTGTATACTTTGCGCAAGCACGTGGAATTCATTCAATGCTGTTTCAATATTGACCCACAGTCTTCAACGCTGGCCCGACATTGAAACAGCATTGGATGATTTAACATGTTTTCTGACAGCTGCATTTTTATGCAGGTGACGCTTTACATCCCGGCGCCAGAAAATCAAAATATAATTTTCTATTGTAGGCCTATGTCTCACTATTTTTATGGATGTGGTGAGTTTGTGGATGTGGTGAGTTTGACTGATGTGTTTTGCTGTGTAAAATGGCTTATCCAGCAAACAAGGAACGCTAACCCACTATTAATCCAACGCTGGCCCACCGTCTATGACGCTGGTCCAGCATTTACACAACATTGGTTCAATGTCTCGTGCTTGATGTGTAGTCAAAGAGAGGACTCACCAATAAAGATAGATCTGGGTCAATCTCTTATGGAATGATGGCCTTGATAAATGTCAGAATTGCTGCCGGTCACCTGATGTCTGGAATCATGTATACAGCGGACTGCCGCTGTTAACATCACTTCTGGCTCAGGTAGACATGACGACAGGTCTCGGCTGCGTGAATCTCTTGAGATATTGCTTTTTGATGGAGAGCGACCTCCGCAGGAAATCAAAAGATCTAAGATTGATTAACCTCTGATGGCTGGGGACGAGCGAGCCATTTTTCACGAAGGAGCCTCAAACAGGTCATATTATAGCCCGCTGGGGATCTATCTTAGGGGCGTATCACAGCACGCTCCAGACGCTGATTCAGGTCTGGTTAAATGTTGGGTCAGCGTCGCTGACGCTGACCCAACATTTAACCAGCCCTGGATCAACGTCTCCTGTTTTTTCAGGATTCTATCGGTGCGTCCGGGTCAGAAATTATGCATATCTTGACGTGTAGCACAGGAATTCTCCATGAGTAAGCTTTGACTTTATTAATACGTAAAATCTCTACAGTAATACAGTATCAAGAATATAATATTATTTTTTACAAAATCATTGCAATGGTTAATATCGACATTCAATATCTAGCATCGGGCGGTGGCGTGACACTGGCCACTCTCTGTGACACTGGCCACTCTCTGCACACAGCCACTGCTAGACTATCTCAGACGTCAGCAGGTTTCAATTTCCGTCTGCTGACTGCCTCTGACATGCTGACGTCTAACAATGACATAATCAATTTGCTAAACAAAATCAAAATAAAACATACAGACAATAACCCATAAAACGCTACATTTAAAATTTAAATTTCCACCCACTTGAAGTTGTGTCTTGCTATCGCGATCCACAACTTCAAGTGGGTGGAAATTACGAATATAACTTTAATTTGTGACCAAACATTTGCCAATCTTGATGTTTAAACTCACTCTTCGTTCCCAATAACTGTGATTTAAGCGGCTAATAAAAACGGATTAAAACGTGCTTAGCGGCGTTAAATTAGGGTTAAAACGGTGCAGCGGCGGTAGCCATCATTTTATCTGGATTCCCATCAGACACAACTCTCACAGAAATGTACATCATTTTTTATGGGAGCAAACAATATATTTTTTTTTTGGAGGGGGGGAGGGCTGTGAACTTCAGCAAACCTTTTTTATGTTTCCTGTCTATGTTTGAAAAACGATATCAGATTTGTCATATGCCAGCTCCTTATGCAGTATTATATGTCACCATTCGCTGGTTTACTCTGGTCAACATATTTCTCATCAATTCCGTCAAAAAACTTTATTTTCTGCCCACATTTCCCACATTTTCAACCATTATTTTTCTCCGACTTTTATGGCGACAACCCTTTTTAAATATTTCTGCTAGCTCTCACCTCCAGATATCTAATACTGCGTCCCTAATAGAGCTGGAATATATGCTGAAATGTCGTTATCCTCCGCAAAAAAGGAATGTACAGTTGGCAGCCAAAGTAAAGCAATATTATTTTCCTTTTAGTATTTACCCTTATACATCCATTCAAAACGATATTTTCAGGTGGATTTTTTCCACGGGATAGAGAAAATCGAGATTGAGTGATGGTGAGTCATCCATCCTAGCCCTTTGCTAATGTTTTCACTGTTTTCACTTTCACATCGATCTTTCAGCCTGGCACGTAATAGGAGTTTTTTAGGTCAGAAAAAATAGAGACGAGAAACAGGGATATATTTGTATCCTCCTTTACACCACTCTTTTACATTGAAATATCCTGATCTGTTACCAGATATGGAAATAAGGATTTAGAGTTATTGGTCCTGGAGTAAATGGCAGAAATTAAATAGCAACCGATTCATTTTGGCATTAGTTTGATCTACAGGATAGTGAATGTGGCAAATAACAGAAGACTACAGTAATTTGTCGAACAAAGAATTAAATTGAAATATATATGATGTTTGTACTTAATATTATGTGGTTGAAAAAGACTTGCTTAAATCCAGGTTTTTTTATTAAGAATAAAATACCGTACTTGTTGATAAATCCCTGGGGGTTGCTTCAATGCCTTGTTATTGAAACACGCCCATATGATAGTATCTGAATGAAACCGTAACAAGTTTTAATCAGCCTAATGTTATAGTGAGTTGAGATATCAAGACATTTATTTACACTTAGATTTCAAATAAATAAATATGCTTTGTACGTACTAAACAAATACCTAATGAAATAGGCCAACATGTCGGTGACTGTGGTTAAGTTGATACCCTGTATTTAGATTTTTCCAAAGCGTTTGACAGAGTGCAACATCATTTATTCTTACACAAAATGATATTGTATGCTTTTAATGGTAGCTTGCTTAAAGGGTTCACGGCATATCACTTAGGACGAAAACAACGTGTAACTATTTCTGGGTCACTACCAGAGTTACCTTTTCTCACGTCTGGTGTACCACAGAGGTCTATACTGGGACCTCATTATGTTTTATTATATATCAATAACTTGCGCAAAGTCGCACCATTTGCTGATGTCTGTGAAAGTTATGTAGAAAATCAATCACCGGTCACAAATGTGGCAAATGTATTCCATTGTTATTAAATGTTATATAATATATTTTACTAAATCCAAAACCTCAACTATACTGTGAATGATAGGCATATACCGTTACAGAGAGTAAAATAGATATGAGCCTTGCAATATCCAGTTCACTCTCTTGGAATAAACATATAGATAGCATTGTCAGTGAAGGAACTGGAATAAGTGGTTCAAACGTACGTTAGGATGCATCCTTTCAAACTAAATATCCAATGTATTGTTCACTAGCCCGTTCACTACTGGAAAATTGTAATGTAGTATGGAGTGGCACTAGTCGTAGAAATATAAAGAATATAGAGAGATTCCAGAGGTCAATGACCCGTTATGGTTTTAAATATGCCGAAGTAGATTATAGAAATCGTCTACTGATGGCATTCCCTCTAACTATGCGCGAGAATTTACTGCTATTGTTTTCTTTTTGGAGTGTTTATATGGCAGGTATGATGTTGATGTTCATGATTTTGTTAGTGAGGTGTTTTCTCTGATGGTGTATGCTCCACTCGTAACTCGTACTCGAATAATTTTGAATTCCGTATGCTGCCGCCCTTGTGTCGCACGGACGGCTTTGAACGTAACATTTACTTTGTATCATGTTATATAATAATTATTATATAACTTGTATATCTATTATCATGTTATTTGATTTTTATCAATTTTAATCAACACTGTATCCAGTAAAGTTAATAAACAGAATTAAATATTGAATATTAAACATGAACAAGGCCAAGGCAAATATAAACACATACATTTGATTAAAGAATAATTAAAAAATGTAGAAAATATTGAAAACATTATTACCGAAGTGTATTTATTCACACTGGAAACCAGCGTCTGATGTGGTAGTTCCGCAAAGAATGATTATGTTGTCAACATATTCCCGTGGACAATATGAAATGTCGGTTTTGGCCCATAGGTGTGCGATGTTGGCTGAACATTACATTCAGCCATTGTTATGTTATGGCATGTGTTGTGTCAGGCCCAACTAATCTCACCCACCCAGCTGTGTGAAAAGCAAGACAAAATTAGATAAAAATGGTGACATTCGAGCATCATCATGTATAGCATATGGCAGTACATTGTATCTACTTCCTAATCAAGTGCATAAAGCCTGGCGGCCACAATTCAGCCCACGTTATACGTTATTTTCTGTTTGGGGGACAACTAATGCCTGCCTTCAGAGGAATCCTGGATATATTCCTGATTTCGTCTAAGCTCCGCCAGCATACTCAATACCACGGCCTCTCAGCAAATACATTGGCGCTATGCTGGCCCAGTGTTGGACCAGCGTTGCGGATAATGGTTCAACATGGTGCCGACGTATTGTGCTGGCTGGGATATGGGTCAATGTAGAACTTAATTTTATTTTAATATTTGATGGTTCATTTTTGAAAACTAATATTTAGAACCAGCCAAAACTTGATGAAAAAAAACTTTTTTTAAACATTAAAGCCATTCAGAAATTATTCCCATGAATGTGATAGATGCCCTAAGTTGAATTTGGACCACAATTGTGAGGATAATAGTGATTTATTACACCATACAGCGTCTTTCGTTCAATTTAATTCAATATATAAGAATAAATCGAGCCTTAGTGGGCCATATTTAGCCGAGTGTTCCGATAGAAGCCATAGCTTTGGCTATCGAAGCCTTTAAATCAAATAGGCTATACTAAAAACAACCACTGAATTAAATATCGTTATTATTGGTTATGCAGAATTTCAAATGCAGATAAATCTTGGGAGATAATCTATTTACGGGGTCAGTAGTTACATTTTTATCAAACAGCATAAAATAATCCAACCATTAATTAAACAACTATTCTCACAATAACTGTAAAAAAAGAAGTTTATCTAGAGTAGGCCGAAATATTCCACAACCAATATCGAAAGAGATTGGAAGACAAGCTGCATTATACACTATGTGTAGATATCAAAAGTAAAACAAATGATAAAATAACTCGCATTAAAATCAAATTGTCTGATCTAATTGTGATCACCGTGACTTCCTGTTCGCTTGTTATATCATAGGCTAAGGATCATCGATAATGTAATCACGCGGTTACATAGGCCTACCCCCACGGCACCTGATGATGAGTCTAAAATTATCAAGTTTGTGCTACACTTTTAAATATGTTGTTGCAATAACGAAATAGTTTGCGTGGATGTTGATATGGTACATTTATTTAGCTTAAATGGGAAAATGCGTGATATTCCGGCATATTAACCCTTTAACCGCCAATTCATTCAATTTGAATTTTCACTCACTTGAAGTTGTGTCTCGCTGACGCGATCCACAACTTCCAGTGAGTGAAAATTATTCAGATTTGACAATATGGAGATCAACAGTTTTTAAATATTGCTGATTGATGTCACATTTGATCTTTACTATGTTTAAAAGGTGGTACTTGATTTGCTAATAAAAAATAAAAACCCGAATATATGCGACACCGGCTGTTAAATGGTTAAGACCCCTGAATACAGTCACAAACCCATTACAGCAGTCTTTTGTGTCTGATGTCTGAGCCAGAATGTCCTCTGTGAGCGAGGAAGCATTCTTGAATGAGCGCTAATATAATGAGAAGAGAGAGGCAAATGGACAAGTTGCAGACAAATGTGATTGAAAGGTAGAGGTCTACTCCCAACTTTGGGTGATCTCAACATATTTGTTTGTTCCAATGTAGTTTTAATGCTGGGCTAACGCCTGAGACCAGAACCCAACACTGAACCAGCGTTGTCTGACTATCTGGTGTTTGTTGGGATTAGATCAGCTTTCTCTATAGATTAGCTTGGACAGAATGGCAACGTTAGGTTGTAAGCTAAACACATTGTTAAAACCGTCTCTTCAGCGATGGTTGGACAGTGGTGAAACTAAACAAACAACTACTAAGATGCATCTTGACACCAATATGAGTAATATTTGTAATGCAACTCTTTTAAATAAATACACTAGAATTTATGCAAATTATTAATATTTTCAGCCATTTAGAGCTGGCTTTGCTGACACGAAATCACCATTTCAAATAAACGAGAAATACTGCTACATTAAAATGAAACCAGGGTCCCGCTTTACTAACGTTTTTCAAAAGCTCGTTGAGAAAAGCTCATTAGATTCACAAGAATTGCCCACGATAGTACAAGTGGGCTGGAGCGCTCGCTGGCTGCCTATAGATGTTGAAAGAGGAGACATTACGAGGACAATCAAGATCACGATGATTTTGTCAAACGAACAACTTGTTTCAAATCCAACGAATATGAAACGGCATCTGTCATCAACAGCCATCAATACTGCCGTACAAAGCCAAAAGGCAGTATGTTATTACTTGTTAAGTAAACACATACTGCCTGTTGAATTTACGACATAGAATAGTTCATTGGTATCTGCTCAGCTCAGCTGCATTTTGCCGCCTCAGGTCTGACAGTCAGACCACTGGTCTGACCTTGACAACAGGTTCGCGTTAAAGCTGTACGAAAAAGGAGGGGTGTGAGCAACAAGAATATTCATTATGACGTCACCAATTTACTGTCTGTAGTGTGGAAGGTCACACTCAGGTCAACTTGTCTGGGTTGTCTGAGTTGGCCAGGGCGAATACTCATAGCACATATGCGTGATATCAAGGAATCTGCCGGTAGCAGACAGCTTGATTGATGAAGATGGCTCAGTTGTAGCTACGTCGTAACTAGAGCTGGGCTGAGCAGATATGAAATGAAATATTGTGCAATATTAACAATTTAACCACAGATTATATCGACTGCATTGATAGGTAAAGGGTCAACCCTTTGCCTGCTGATCACGACAATTGTTGTTTTTAATCCGTTTTATTTGCCGAATAAATCACTGTTATTGGGAATGAAATGACTGTTTAGACATCAAGATTTGTAATGTTTGGTCTCAAATTACACAAATATGAGTAATTTTCAACCACTTGAGGTTGTGGATTGCTGTAGCGAAACACAAACCTAAAGTGGTTGAAAATTTAAATCAACTAACTTAACAGGGTAATGGTTAATGCCGAAGTGATAATTGTATAACCAGATGAAGTAAATAAATGAAACAATGTCCATAATTTTATGTCACGCATAATTACTGTAAAAGTAACAGGGGCGGAACTAGTTTTTTCAATTTTATTTACTGTCGATAACAAAACACAATTGTGCTGTTTTCCCGATGGGTACAATATAGATTATGACAAGCATTTATTTGTACTTGGTCAAAAAAAAGCTTTGACATTTGCATTGGGTAGATCTACAGAGTTGGCCAAAATCCCTGCTGTTGCGATTTGGCTATTATCAGTAGTCTATTGTTAGGGCCGCTAGTGATTATACGAGCAAATAAACGAGATGTGCACTCCATGATATAGTCAGGTAGTGCTTTTTGAAAATGTATATCATAACAGTTTCTCATGTGAAGTATCTGAAAAATAACCAAATAGAGTAGTCACTCTACTTTATCACGTTGTCAGATACTTCATGGGAATCACGATCACTCCCCTGTGTCACATTGACAACACACTATTATAATCACTGATACATTTGGTGCACAACAAATGGAAACATTGCATGGTACATCGATTTCACACGGGAATAGCACATTGTGCTCGACATGGGAGAACCGAATATATCCAGTACTTAACCATTTGGACCCGAGCCTCCTGGGGATAACTGCCTGTCCCGACGAGCTTCCTGGAGCAGTAGACCCTATTGGTGATATTATTATTGACCATACTTTAACTTTCAAAGACTCTACACAATTATCCTGATGGAATTCAGAAGTAATATACCATTAATATTATTATAATGCTGTGGCTAGCCGAGACAGTAAATTATGACGTCATAATTTTATTTATAATTTGTGCTCTATTGTGTTTTTTAACTTGGTTTATTACACAATATTTAGACCTAAAATCGTTAATTTCATACCAATATATCGGTACTTCGGGATATATGACGTCACAAAAATACCGATATATCGGTACATCGGGTCCAAAGGATTCGGCGACTTTCGTCATATCGGGTCACATATACGTTTGGAAAAAGAGTTGTTAAAAGACTATATTTAATTTTAATAGGGACGAGCATATCAACACCCTCCAATATGTATCTTTATACGAACGAGCTTACAAACAAACATGCGTACTGACGACGCCGTAACTGCTTTATATAACGAATGCCAACTTGCTATGATGTTGTATCGTGAGAATTAAGATATCAACAAGCAATATACACAGACATTTATGGCCAGCTAATGAATAATACTTACTTACTTATATTACTGGTGTAATATAAAAGAGCAAGTCAGCATTCCTAACAGATATAATATATATAATATATGCATGGGTAGTTGTTTCTATGTAGTACGAGTACATTACACTATAGGTAGGGGCCATCACACTTTTATTCACATCTACATGTAAGTGACATAATTAGATAACAAACTTTTTGAAAAATATTCACCATTATATAATATCTATTGACTCCTAAATGCATCATTCACTCTTGTATACCAACGCGAACATATCTTGAATAATTAAACATTGCTATATCTTCTCAACCCACCTAACTTTGTTATGATATTTCCATTAATTACATTTTAGATTTTTAGAGAAGTCAATAAACGCAGCATGTAGGCTACTGATCGTTTGTCTCCCACAAGTATCAATTATATTAGTTATAGTTGATACTATACACGGTAATGGATAATTCACTTCTGCCCATGTGAACAGCCTTCTCCTTAGACGATTACAATACAATTTGTACATTATTCATATAAAAATAAAACCCATATAATAAGCTGGATCGTAATTATTGATTGTGGGTGATATAATTTTCACCACACATACAATTGAAACAATATGAGCTTTTGTCATCTTCTAATATTGGCATTCCTCGTGGATCACAAAATAAAAAAGTAATTTCTGAAAAACTTCTTTATATATGGTAATTGTGCTCCATTATATCGCATGTAAACAACTTGATGAGTTTGGTGCACTGATCCCAATAGAGCATAAAATAATCACTGGCTGCGCTAGAATTTGTTTTCGCTTTAAAAACGTAATTTAAAAAAAGTTACAACATTCCACTTACAACTCCGTTTCCAAATCCAAACCATTTCAAAAATGATGTTACTTTGTTTAGCTTGACATCACACTTGTGAACGGGATATCCTTATTGAAGCATAATACTAAACAAGCGTATCTCAAAACTGCTAAAACTTTAAGTAGATTTTACGGGATAAACAAAAATCCTTATTTCAACTCCGTTACCAAGCCAAAAAATACTCAACTCCGTTATCAAATGTTTGGCTCGACATAAATATAAACTGTATATTCTCTTACCATAACATCGATATTAAATGGGTGCTCTATTTATATGGGGACAACAAGCCATGTTTTAAAAGATTATTATCAATCATTATGAATGTAAAACCCACAAAATTTGGCTATTCACTACTCCGTTCCTTTTTCTCGGTAACGAGTAGAGTGGAACGGAGTAGTAAAATTAAAAGTATTCTCGGGATTAATGAAAATGTATGGGCAATAATTCAAAGATATATCATACGGATGGAAATGGTCCCCTATAGCAACTGTTCTACGCATGCAAGCATAAAACCAAACTTGTTTTTAGACCCACAAGGCTAGGAGCGGAGTAGTAAAAACCAAAGCATTTTTTCTAACTTTTCGGTAATAACTGTTCCGAATAACTTGTCACTCAACAATATTAATTCTTTCAAGGTGAAAAACTCGTATAAGGCCCTTCAGTGTGTCAAACCACACTTGATATAATTTTAGTTCATGATTATTCACTTGATGGGGCATGCTACAATGATAGTAACGGAGTAGAGTGCAAATGTGGGGACATGTATATTCATCAAAATTATATATATCGATATCAATATTAAGTCAAATTTTGATCATTGATTAGTTTAAGTGAACAATGTCTAGCCTTAAAATGTAATTATTAGAATTCTATTTTGTATTTGTAAACTACAGTGAAGTATCAAATAGTGAAATTTTCTCTGGGGACATGCTATTTTCTACGTTTTCATGACATAGAGCGCTTATAAAACCATACATAATTTATTTTTACAAATAATCTAAGCATTATTAATTAATAATGCTTAAATGTGTTGAACCATTTATTTTTATTATTATTATATTTAAATCAAAATGCGGACCTTTTATGTCCTAGGGACACAAATTTTATGTAAAATTACCCCAATTTTTGGTTTTACCCATATAAGTTAGGGATAGCCCATGGCAATAATGCTCCACTGAGGTAGCGTCACTGCCATTTGTAGATAATTCGTGCACATGCTTTAAATATAGAACCTTCACAAATATATCAATGTGGTGTGCTTGTATACAGCTTACACACCCGTTGGTGCGTTTTGACATTGTGTGATCGATCGGGAGCATACTTATCATGTTAGACTTAGAAGGGGCAAGTTGAAGTTTTTCCCATCAATCTGGCAATCTGTTATAAAAGATTGCAAATGTGTTATCAGGTTATACCAGATGAATCAATAAGCTAAAACATATTGCAAATGTTTTTCAAAGATGCGGAATAATTCGTTTTTTTGTTTGAAATATTTGTATTGAGTAGTATAAGAGGTGTTTGTTTGGACGTTCCACTACGTCAAAACTATTGTTTTGCAACTGGACCTTTGTTTTTATTAGGCTATTACGGCCGTTTTTTGCTCATCTATTTCTCATTGAGTTTTAGACTGATGTATCCTGCCATCTCTCTTTTCTAAATGATCCTACCAATAACGCGCGAGTACAGCGGGTCAACGGTAAAAAATCCAACTCACAATGCATTAGCGACTTCAAACAGGCATATCTGATGAGGCTAAAAAGGTGTGGAATTTCGGGCCTCTGAATAGGCTACTCAGCAACTCTATGGAGATATTGTATAGTCATATCCTCCATTATTACTCACCCGTTCAAACTCATTCGCTTTAGCTCGAGCTATACTATAGTCTTTCTGGCTTGTATTTGTTTTGTGAGAACTGCAAAACTGTGTGTAATGTGACAACAAGTAAAGGGGTGGATTAAAAGCAGGATGCATACTTATCTGTCAGTCAGTGGATCAGTGTCAGGGGTAGACACTGGGGAGAGGTTAACCTGATCTCTTAAGCCTCCTGTACGTGGACCGGCCAGTCTTATGACCCCGCAAATCACCCGACACTAGAGCTCCTCCTTACATCTCGTCCAGTCCACGCGGGAATCACCCGGCAACGTGACCTCCGTCACTGAGCCTGCCACGCAAATCATCCAGGCAGGCCCTTCGCGTAAGACCGATCACTGTACCCCCGTGAAGAACCAATGCTGGCTTAGTGTCGCCCCAGCGTCGCAGACGCTGGGGCGACACTAAGCCAGCATTGGTTGAATGTGCTGTGTTTACTGGGAGGCAGCTATCTGGATTATTTATTTGCTAGCGATCCCGGTCACTGAGCGCCCTTCAGGACCCCCTGCTCGCGGAAAGAATCACGTCTCCAGAACTCATTAGCTGCGGAGCTGCAAACATAGCGCCGTGGACTAAAGGCCATAGCCTGCAGCACCATCATCTGCAGGGTCCATACTAAATTCAGAGCTGTGCGACAGCAAGCAGCAGTAACTTCAAAAGTAAACAGTTACTGCTGATCACTTTTTGACTGAGTAATGCGATATATTCATTAATATTTTTAAACCCTGCCCCAAAAAAAAGAGAAAACAATTTATGGAACATAATATGTAACTCCGATTTGAATAACTGCTGTCCACTGTACAATAAAATGAAACTGTATACACCTTATTTGGTAATGTCGTTGTTTCGCGTTCAGATTAAGACATAAAAGGATGAATTATTGAGAGTACACGTATACCTCAATAATGACACCTCTTAGAGCATGCTTTAAGTTTATAAGGGGTGTTTTTTTATTTTTTTATTAATTCTTATGCTAGCAAAAAACATAATAATATATTCAGTAAATAACCTTAATTGATTTGCCTCTGGTTTTTTTGTGTCAGTGTTCCTATTGTAGCTCCCATTATCACCCAATGTTGGTTTAATGTTAGACCAGCGTCATACATCTAAAAAAAAAACACGTGGAAACAACACATGTGTACAGAGCAGCATCATGTTACCACCTGTGTATCATAATTCTCGGACTATTACCAATTTTATTTAGTAATCAATCTATTTGATATTACTCTCCGGGGATGAATAAGTGCATGCTATTTGGTATTTTAGACGTATTTGGATTAATATATTAGATTAACTTGTATTGCTCTCATAGCCAAATCTTTTTGATAATCACCTTAATCGGGAAGATCATTTATACGATTCTTTTGTAGAAAGGATGACGTGAATAAAACATCAAATGAGCTCTCCAATTACAATTTGTTTTCACCAATCAGAAAATTGTTTGGCATCCTAGAATGCTCTGTGTCACTATGACAACAGAAGGTTGTCAATTACAGGCAAAATTATATCGTATTTTGTTTGATTGGAAACAGCGAAATAACCAATTAGGTAGAAATAAAACAAACTCCCAAAACGAATCGGACACTTTCTTTTCAGCGGAGACAAATACATTTATATACAATCAAGAATATTTTGTCAATTTCAGCGTTCAACAAAATATCTATGCAGCCTGTAATATAGCAGGTGAATATTGAATATATAACGCGGGTTATCATTATTAATCGGAGCTTCACCGAGTGTATATTTTAGTGTGGGTCACAGAACACTTACATTGCAGTAGTTATTGACAAACGCGTTTGATTGCCATTTCTGATGTTTATCTCGTGTCTTTTTGGTCGATCAGGAAATGCGGCGTTCGTAAACATGGTCTATCAGGATTTAGAACAAAACTGGTTGATCTACATCTATAACTGCACAATTCATTAGCATTTAATAGCAGTTTACAAAAATATGTTCTTTGACTATAGTTGAAGATATTCTATTACACGATACGATACGATACGATACGATACGATACGATACGATACGATACGATACGATACGATACGATACGATACGATACGATACGATGACAACAATTATAGTCTCTTGAGATTGCGCATGCCGAGCTCAGCTAATATATTTGCCGATGTTGACTGACCATGCAGTTTTTAAAGAAATACCATTTTATATGGTGTTAAAATGCCATACAAAATACGCTGATCCCCTCCATGTAGTAGCCTGTCTTATGACAGCACCCGGGATAAATGTATCTATAGATCCTGTGAATACTCTGCTAAGCCGTGCTGCATATCACGCATATCATTATTTTGGAATTAAGTTGCAATTCAAATTATTCCGCCCCTCTCAATACCACGGCTTCTTATATAAATGAGGCGTAAAACACATAAAAAAATGTAACTGTTTTGAAACTTTTCGCGTTGTAAAGCCAAAAGGTAGTAACTGCTTACTTGCTAGGAAGCAACTGTTCTTTTTATCAAGTAAACCTGTTGCTGTCTTTAGGCTTTTCAGCACATATGTGTAGGCGATTTGTGTACAACATTATTCTGACCTTGGTTGCAAGAAATCAGTCCAAGTGTCGAAGTTTACCCTGTTTACATCAAACCATCTCAGCCTGACGAAACGTAACAAATGTTGATCGCATCTGTCATTCTGTTGCTGTTAAAAATCAGGTGGATTTAGAAATTGGACAAAAAAAGAGATATTGAACGACAAGGAATGGTTTTCTAACATGCAGGTGAAACTGACAGCAATGAGCAATCATTATCAGCGATAATAGAACCAATCACTTTATATCAAACGTATACTTATTATCTCATAGCATATTGATTATGCTTATTGACCATATAGAGGCACAAGGAACACGTCAGCAATCAGCACTATAAACACCATACAAAATACGCATGCACGAAATGAGGATTTCCCGGAGGGCAGTAGATGTACTTTATGTTGCAATAATTATTATTTTACCATGCGATAGTTATCATCATGATCACAGACAAGACAAAAAGTTCCTGAAAATAATCCTATTATTCATTACACCTCATCATCTGATATATAGAGGGGCGTCACAGCAAACAAGGACATTGTTGTGATGGTTTAAAGTTGGGTCAGTGTGGTAGACAGTGATAGTGAGGCTGGATCAACCTTAAAACAACACTTACTGACCCGACAACGCCAATCTAGCAGTCCAACACCTCGATGCTGACCCATCTTCCTCCACAAGGCCCGCTACTCCCGACGTCGGGAGTAGCTGGCCTTGCGGGGGAAGATGTGTTGACCCAACATTACAACTAGCCTACACACCAACTTTGACCCAACAATGATCCAACACCCCACCTCTGACCCAGCATTGAACCAAAACTCCGTCGTGGACCCAACGACTAAACAACACGTTAATACTGACCCAACAATAAAACAGCCCTCGGACACTGATCCTTATGGAGCCAACATAGAGGTATAAGCCCCTATGACCTGTTTGCTGGGGAGGTTGTTAATCTCGAGCTCGCAATGCTCTCTTTGACCAATTTCCTTTAACGTTCCTAGTTTTCACATTAGCTCCATTTTTTCATTAACCCTTAAACCCCCAACCACGTATATAGTCGCTTTTAATTTGCCAATCAAATCACTGTTATTGGGAATGAAATGTGTGCTTAATCATCAGTATTTTTAAAAGTTTGGTTGCAAATTAAACACATAGGGGGATGGGGCTATGAGTAATTTGACCCACTTAAAGTTGTGAGTCGCGGTAGCGTAAAATAGTATTCATTTGGTTATGAATTGCTACTATGTTGCACGCCTAGATGCCCAAATGAGTATATTGATGCGTTCTCAACAATCAAATGACAGAATGGTATTGAATTCATTTATTTTTAACCTCGTCCTAAATTTTATTTCAATGAATAGGAATTTTAAAACACTTAGAAAGTGTAGCTAGCCATTTTAATCGACGATAGGTAAAATACAGTAATCATAATGAAGGCATTGTATGGTTCTATAGTACACTCGCCTTCCGGCTCCAACTGTATAACGAGAATCCCGTCCAATAATCATATACAGAATGGTCCTTTATGCCCTACGCTGGCAACTACCGCCAGCTAATTCTAACTACCTGGTCAAAGTAAAGTGTAAAACACAGCAACGCGAAAACGATTTCGCGTTGGTTATCAAACCCACTTCTTGTGTAAATTTTGTGTAAATTTTTGTCGCGCCGGTCTTCGCGCCAGTTGTCGCGCTTCACATGTCGCGTTGGTACTCGCGTTGGTCGTCGCGTTGGTGTGTGGATACACGCGATTTTCGCGTCTGTCGTCGCGTCAATCGTCGCTTGCATAATCGCGTTCGTTTATTTTGCGTTTAAGACAGAGCTACGACTATTGCTTAGCATATCCATCTTGCCCAGTCAGGTCAGACAGGCAGGTCACAAGTCACCAGAAGTCTGCCTGTAGCAGACAACTTGATAGCTGAAGGTGAACATAACTGGGTCACTTAGCCAGTCGTGAAACGTTTACGGTACTTTTAATATTTATATTTTGCAAACTCGGGGATATTCACAAACATACTTATATAATAATAAGAGAATGCTCATTTATAAGACATATTCTTTTAATTCAAAAATACATTTTCTATTTATTTGTGTCACCAATAACAAGAACAATAAAATGAAAAAGAGAAACAACAGCAATTACCGACAGCAACAACATCAACAACAACAATAACAACAGCAGCAATAATAATATATAATTCACATATAATAACAATAACATTATTCATACAATTCCAAAAGATTATCTCTTCTTCTTGACCACAACCCAATGTTCATATTTTGTCGTCGTTTTCTGCTAGGCCTATAATACTGTGAATCCATTCCAATTGGTTCGCTCAAATATAATTAAAACATCAATAATCATTATTAATCTCCAAATAATTTAAACCGAAATGCATCATAGAAATGTAAGCTGTTTTTATTTATTTTCGAAAACAACAAGTAAATAATAATACATAAATCATTGGGGAGATGGAGCTGTACATCCATTTCTCTTCACTTGAGAAGAGCTGGTGAAGAGGCTCATTGTGGCAGCTGAAGCAGTGTGGCCATCAGAAAACCAGATAATTCGACACTGATTGTTTCGCCAGAATGCTGTCAGTCGTTATCTATTTGCTCGTACTCCTCGTCCCACCATCTCTACATGCATATTCATGAAACGTCAAGAAAGAACAGTCTCGGATACAGAACGAGACTTTTGCTCTGCATAGGGGGGACTCCGGTTCAACACCGAGCATGTTTGCCGGAAATGCTTCTCCGAAGATTGCTGGGGAGTGCTCTCCCAGCAAGCACGACACATTGAAACAAAGTTGGTTTAATGTTGGCCCACCGTCTGGGACGGTAGGCCAACATTAAAACAACATTGTTTCCATGTGCCGTGTTTTCTGGGATGTAACCTCAGACCGTGTGAAAAATCAGGGCCGATTTCACCTGCGCAATGGCAGAGTGATGATGACACTAATAAGGTTGTTTGGCTGGATGGTGTCGCTTTTCCACGCCCGAGGCCGTAATCACTGCACAGAGCCTCGGGCTAGACCGGCGCCCAGAAATCCCAGAACAACCGTCGTCCCTTTCAGCGTTGTCGCAGTCCGCATTTGTTTTTCTACTGATAATACATTCTGTTTCGCTAAGACACAGCCTGTGATCTTATTAGCCATTTTTTTCTATCTCCCGATTATTTTTAGCAAGCGTTGAACAGGGCACTTACATATGAATAACTATGTCTTCCTTATTCCACAAGGTACACTGCAACATATTTTTTTGACTCAATAAATGTTATGTCTAGAGTGTGACTGCTTTGATCTTTATTGTCATATAAAGAGAGTTCTTGTGAGTTTTCCCCATTACCCGCAGCTATAATGGCCCCAATATCGAGACTTATTGTGCAGCCGGGAATCATCGTGGGGTTTTAGAATTAAGTCTGATACATTGCCTCCCGACTATTACAATGTATACCACGGGGAAAGTAGGAGGACATTTCAAATAATCAGGGACAAAAATCGTCGTTGTTTTGAGACAAAGTGGTTGCGGATAATTTTGCGCTCTTAAAAATTTGCATTACTGGGGCATAACGTTAGCCCTATTGGGAAAATCCAAAAACAGTAATGCTCATATTTTAAGCAATATTATTTTCGGCGCGTAGGCTACTCCCATGGAGTATTCCATAAATGTTAACTGTTTCGAGCCGGAGTGTTAGAGGTCTTTATGGGGGAAGCACAACTCACATAATAATATCAACAGGCATTTTTTTAGGTCGACCACTACGAATTGAGTTTTCGAAATATATTACGATCATTATTTGACTAATACAGCATCCAGTCGTTGAGACTCGCCACACTAAAATAAAAGAGCAGTAAAGTTTTTCATTTTCTTTACCGATTCCGCCCGGATGTACCTTTTTCGCGTGGCGAGTCAGAAAACATAGATGCACATTTTCGAATATTATAATTAGAGTTTAGCCGCTGGTTTTATAGATATTTATTGACGATGTGAAGTCTGTGTAGACGCATGCGTCATTAACCCTTTACCGCCGGTGTCGCATATATTCGGGTTTTCATTTTTTATTAGCACATTAGGTTCCACCTTTTAAACATATGACAAAGATAAAATGTGACATCAATCAGCAATATTTGAAAACAGTTGACCTTCATTTTGTCAAATCTGAATAATTTTCACTCACTTGAAGTTGTGGATCGCGTCAGCGGGACACAACTTAAAGTGGGTGAAAATTCAGATTGAATAATTTGGCGGCTAAAGGGTTAAAGTGTACAGTATATTATATTATACAGTGTATAATATGATAAAGTAGAAAAAAGTGTGAACACCACAAGTAATAAAATATACCTTAAAATAATTAAATGAAGTATACATGTTAATAATACTGTACATGATAGATATATGTTTCCCGCATCAAAACCAGAGATATAATAACCGCTATTACAATAAATAGTAGCAAAAAGACACCCACAAGCGTAGAAACCAATAGTATATATAAAAGTTGACATAACTAGAGTATATGCAAAAACAATATGTATCAATATATTATGGATATGATAAAACAATATAATGATATTTAAAAGATAAACATAATTTGCTGAATGTAGGGCCTACAATGAACATTAGCCGGCAATAGTTATTCAGAGATGTGTGGTCGTGCCTGCTTCCAGATCAAAATGTACTTAATAACAATAACTGAAACAACTGTGTAATAAAGTTTGGACGTACTTCTATTATTTTTTTTACGACATTTGCGCTTTTGCGACAATAGCAACATTTGTGACATTTGCGACACTTGCGACCATTTGTGACCATTTGCGATCGTTTGTGGCCATTTGCGAATGTATGCGACAATTTTCGACCGTTTGCGACCATTTGCGACCGTTTGCGACCATTTGCAACGCTTTGCGACGTTTGCGAATTTGTTCTTTCGACTAACCTTTTTTACTTTCTCCTCGCTTTCATCCACTGTCATATCATTCATCTCACCATCCTCACAAGGTTCACCTGGCCCAGTTTCGCCTATATTTGCACAAATGTGGCCTAAATAAACAGGCCTGATGAACCTAATCTTGACTATTGATGGTGAGTGAACTTCACTCACGACCAATAGTCAATATTATATTCACCAGACTTGTTCATTATTTAATTCCGTCTCAGCTTCATGCGGCTGTAACCTGAGCATAGATATTGAATGACCATTGTCTGACCATTCCACTTTTCATTGGTATTATCATGATTGGAGTCCTTTTGTTTTTAGAAATAATTGCTACCTGCCTCAGTCCTTTCCAAACAGGTAATCATTTTATGGAAATATCCAGACTTTTATCTACGTTTATGTACATAAATACATGATTACAGAGAAATACAATACTTAGGCAATTAGACTATAACCACTTCAATCACCATCACCATTATCACCACTACCAGCACCACTATCATAACCACCACCACCATAACCACCACTACAACCACCACTATCACCACCACCACGATCACCACTATTACCACCACCACCACTATCACCACTACCAGCACCACTATCATAACCACCACCACCATAACCACCACTACAACCACCACTATCACCACCACCACGATCACCACTATCACCACCAGCATCATCATCACCACCACCAACACTATCACCACTCCTATCACCACCACTATCACCACCACGATCACCACTATTACCACTACCCCCACCACTATCACCACTACTATCACCAGCACTACCACCACCACAATCACCACCACCACCAGCACAACTATCATCACCACCACCACCATAACCACCACTACGACCAACACTATCACCACCACGATCACCACTATTACCACCACCATCACCATCAACACCACCACCATCACCACTACTATCACCACCATTATCACCACCACTATCACCACCACAATCACCACCACCACTATCAACACCACTAGCACCACCATTAGCACCACCACCACTACCTCCACAATCAAACTCTCACCACTCTCATAACTATTACCACCACCACCACAATTCTCACCCAAATATCACCATCAGCATCACCCCCACCACCACCACCACTATCACCAATATCACCACCACCAACACCACCACCAACACTACCAGCACCACCACCACTATCACCAATATCTCCACCAACACCACCACCACCGCCACCCTTACTACTTTACCACCACAACTACCACCACCACCATTAACACCAACACCACCACTACTATTACCACCACTATCACAGCTATCACCACTATCACGACTACCATCACCACCACCAAAACCACCACTACAACCAACACCGCCACCACCACCACCGCCACCACTACCAACACTACCAACAACAACAACACTATCATCACCACCACCACAACCACCACCAACACTCCCACAGACACTACCTCCACCACTAACACTAGCACAACCACCACCACCATCACCAACACAAACACCACCACCATCGCCACAATCACTACCACCACCACCAACACAACCACCATCACCACCAACACTACCAACACCACCACCAACACTACCACCACCATCACCACAAACACCACCACCACCACCACCAACACTACCACCACCACCACCACCGCAACCAATACTAATACTACCACCACCAACACCAACACTACCATAGCCGCAACTGCCAACATCACCACCACCGCCACCACCACCACCAACACCACCACCACCACCACCACCACCACCGGCACCACTACCAGTACCACCAGCAAAACCACCGCCGCAACTACCACCGCCACCACGGACATCACCACCACCACCACCACCAACACTACCACCAACATCACCACAACCACAACAACCACCACCAACACTACCACAACCATCCCCACCACCACCAACACCACCACCACCACTATCGACACTACCACCACCACCACAACCACCACCGCCACCAACACTTCCACAGCCACCACCACCGCCACCGCCACCACCACCACCAACACTACCACCACCACCACCGCCGCCACCACCACCACCACCAACAACCCTGCCACCACCACCACCACCACTAACAAAACTTCCACCACCACCAACACTACCACCACCACCACCACCACCAACACTACCACCACCACTACCACCGCCACCACCACCACCAACACTACCACCGCCGCAGCTACCACCGCCACCACCACCGCCACCACCTCCACCACCACTACCACGCAACCACTACCCCCGTCACCACCACCACCGCCACCACCTCCACCACCACTACCACGCAACCACTACCCCCGTCACCACCACCACCGCCACCACCATCGCCACCGCCACAACCACCACCACCAACACCACCACCAACACCACCACCACCACTTAAACTACCACCACCACCACCCCCACCACCAACACTATCACCATCACCAACACTTCCACCACCATCAACACTACCACCACCACCACAACCATCGCCAACACTACCACCACCACCAACACTACCACCACAATAACCACCACCGCCAACACTACCACCATCACCACCACCAACACTACCACCACCACTACCACCGCCACCACCACCACCAACACTACCACCGCCGCAGCTACCACCGCCACCACCACCGCCACCACCTCCACCACCACTACCACGCAACCACTACCCCCGTCACCACCACCACCGCCACCACCATCGCCACCACCACGATACAACGTTAATGTGATGTATAGTGTGTTTGGTGTGGAGTACAATACGTGCAGATTCATCAGCTGATCACATTCATCGCTGCCATTTGTATGCACTCTGATGAGCTGACCGGGAATTATTCCGTACCGAGTGGATACTGTCAAAGGACTCCGCAATAATTAACAGTAGAGAGTCTCCTGCCAGAGGCTGTGATCAGTCCTGCTTTTGTCTGGTGATATTTATAAACCGGAAATTCGACTCTCCTATTGTCAGTGTCTCAATGTCAAAAGTACTTGAATGCATTCGTTTTTGGATTTCATGTCGACGTATAATAAATAGGACTACGGTAATGTGGAATTATATGGAATTATGAAAATGTTAAAGCGTCTCGTATATGTTTATATCTCTTATTAGTCTGCCCGCTGTAAATTGAATCAGCTTTCTATGATCTCATATTCTAGTAGCGACTGCTGTATAAAACATCGCCGTCGTTTGCAGTAATATTTCTATTTGAATTTACGATATATTATTTCTCATATAATGTTTTTCTTTCCTCGCAATTCCACTTATTGTACCAGGACAACTAAGTTTTCTATCATGACAGACACTGATGTTAGGCATTAGATGTAGTTGATGGTGTTTTTTCAGGGAACACATACATATACACTTCATTCTTCATTTTATCTCATTCTCATGAAGTTTATTATAACAGATAGGCACCCACGAGTGCCTAAATGGCTTTTATGATAAACCTAATGAATAATATATAAAATAAAAAAATTAAATGACCGATATCGTGAATATGACATTTTAAAGTTTAAAAAAATTATAATCACAATGATATTTAAAAGTCGCTACATTATTCATTATATTTCAGCCAATTTCACAGCATATTAAAGGCTCCAATCTGGTCAAATATCTGGAAATTGGCAGAACTGCCTGCGGACTTAAACGTCAATGTGACCGGCTTCGGGCTTCTCTCTTTGAATATATTAAGGTCCGCATACTGAATCAAATGAAAAAATGGTGCTTCGGGTCATTTTTTGTATACATTGAGGCTAAGTCAGATGAACCTCTGGGATAAATCAGATGACATTGAACTTCAAACACAGTGCTCGTATTTAGATATCTCCGATCTGAAGCCGAGCACGCTATCTCTCGGTCACGGGGGCTCTCCACAATATTGATCAGCACTGACAGCACGCGGTATTATTCAAATTTTTGTCCGAACACAATACAACATTACGCAACAGTTCTGACCATCACCGGTCAACGTTTTGTGACTGCAATATAGAATATAGATGGGAAATAATGAATGAAATTAGCTAATTCTAGTGAAATCTGCAAGTTTGCATGTTGATCCTAAGTTGAAGCTGCAGATAATGATCTGTGTGTGATAAATGTTACGGTAACAACAAGTTGTCAAATCACTTTGGACATCGTACACGAAAGATAGATATATCATTAAGCCTTTCAGAGGAATGTGGCTGTTTGGTCGTGGACCTAATATAGTCAAGTTCGGGTTAGATCCCCACTGGCTGTTCTTTCACAAAAAAAACGCGGTCTTGATGAAGTAGCGGCACCACATAGTTCTTCATATACGGTGCTCTATATTTGAGAAAGGCATGTGGTGAATAATAAATTTAAAAAATTGGCCATATCTTCACATGTGTTAAATTAGCAATAATGGATTGTATTCATATCAACAAGTATTCTGGCTGAGAAGAAACGGAGTATACTGTAAAGAATGATAATGCAATTACCACAGTTGTCTAATGCTAGTCCCATTTCCAATTCCTGATCGTTTTGGTACAGATTTTATGAATATCGGTCCTATACTACCGGAGTTACAGCTAAATATAAACATATGTGCATTTAGAATTCCAAATAGTAGTTTTGAGTAAATGCGTCTAAAAGTTGCACTAATGATAGCACATTATACCCTTTCATCTCTGAAAGTCTTTTCAGGGAGGGGGGAATAGGCACTGGTTCCGGACTTCGGGTTTTGTTGGAAATTGCACCTGTAGTCAATACCGGTTTTCTTTTTTTTATTTGCATGTAATTAAATATGTATCTCGCTATTGTGTCTTTTTTATGGATAATGGCGTTTGACTGTATGCCTCATGCTTTGATAAGAGCAAAGCTTGAGGCTTATGGAATTTTTATTTTATATACGTGGTATGTGTGTGACTTTCATGCAATTTTTTTCTTCTTTTTTTTCACCACATATACGAGAAGTTAGGTTGTCCATTATTGATAACCTCAGCAAAGAATATAGAATGATTCATATCGTTCTGTTTCACTGTAGCAGCGCATGGTGAAACTTGACGATGTCTGACAGGATAATAATCTCTAGATAGGTAGAGATATGTTCTATAATGTAGACTAAGTGCTCAGTCTGACCCGTAGACGCCCTCCACCAACGGCTACCAGACTGACCATATTATAGGTCTGGACCAGACAATACCACTTTCTACCTCACAAATCAAATTGTTATCGGCTGTAGAAGAGACGGGCGACATTGCATTTTGCATCCTCCAACAAAGATGCCAATAAATGTTGGAAGTCGAGCCAAAATGTAAGATGTTGGTTCAAGATTGACCGAGTATTAGGCATACGCTTCCATTACATATTAATGTAGTAAACGTTTTAAATGAAATGTCACATGAAATCATTATGTCTTTTGTCACTGGGTAATATTTGAAGCGAGTCAACCTACGTTGAATTGATGTTTATTTAATGTTGGGCCAGCATCACAGAAAGTGGTCCAACATTAAACCAACATGCGGCCAACTTATGGTTGTGTGTTTCTCCATTGTCTCGGAGCTTTTTTGATGCAATCCTTTACTTCTGAATATAAACCAAGAACATGTTTTGCCAATAAAATTAATCTAGGATATTCGGGTATCATCCGTTTGTTCTTTTCAATAGTTTTGAATAGTTCATCACTCGTCCACTGATTAACCCGATTAACACGATTAATGTGATTTAATCATCTGGGCAATGGCTATGTTGATCTGAAGGTCTTGACATTTTAACTTTTAATTAATGATATTCGATACCTGTCCAAATGCTGTTCAGAATGCTGTTTCCGTAGCCAATTTTGTTCTTTGTGCTGAACAAACAAATTTTTAAATAATAATTAAGTTTCTAGAGGATGCGTTATAAGTCAGAGCCGATTTTATGAAAACATGCTCGGCATTTGAGAGTATAATTTTGTTATCCGCATGTTTTTACATAATTTGGATGTGCTGATTTTAAATCTGCCGGACGGCAATTTTATGTCCACCTTCAAATTAGCAAAATACAAAATGGCCGCAAAATGTTTTACGAAAAATCATTTTCTGAAGTTTGTCTCACAGGAATGCACAATTTATGGTTTCTGTCTGATTTTGATTTGTCAAATCCATTTTTGATGTATTTGAAATAATTTCACCTCAAATTCAAAATGGCTGCCATTTTGACCATTTAACATTATTATTATTCCGCATAACATGCTGACAATGATAGGCCCTATACAGAATGAGTCTATGATTTATTTATAATATATTTGAAGTTGTGTCCCGCTACGACGACCCAAAGTGGGTGAAATTTAGTCATATTTGTTTAATTTCACATCAAACATTTGCAAATATTTATGTTTAAACACACATTTCATAAATAACCGTGATTCGACCTGCTTATAAAACAGATTAAAAACGATTAGTCGTGCTTAGCGGTGTCTTAAGGGTTAATACCACCGGGGCCTGACATAAATATCCTTCCAAACAGTTGCATCGTTCCGGGCCACTTATCATGAAAACAACATGTATATCCACGCAATGTATACCACTCCATAGAATTGTGACCATGCAGATGTGGTACACGATTACAGACGTGTATTAACAAGGATTTTTAAAGGGACACCACCTAGTTTTAGCCAAGTTCAAATCTTGCCAGGTGCATCAAGAATCATTCAATTTGAACTTTTATTGTTGAGATACGTCAATCTTATGATATTTTAGCAATAACAATAAAATAAATTAATGTACTAGGAAAGTTTAGACTTTATTGACAACCATGACTAAAACTAGGTTGTGGGTTAGTCCTTTTAAGAAACATGTTGAAGACATATTTTGATACAGCCTACATTATCTGTATGCTCTATAACACGTACAATTCAGCTGTCAATTTATATTTAAGTGTATACATTCTGTAGTAAATATTTATAATTTTGCCATCATTAAAATTATTTTGTATACAACTGTCCACATAGCTATAAGCCTACTGCATAGGTCGTATAATCAGACAGATCGAGTCAGCATTGTCATAGCCTACATAGCCTCAACCAACAACAATGCAGTTGATTTTACTGCAAAAAGATCCAGTCACTCTGGGTTTTGGCGGGCGGAATTCGTCTGGAAAGTGTTCGCCCAACGTCCGCGGACGTTGGGCGAACACTATTCAGACGAATTTGCTCCACCCCACGTGATCACCCTCTATTTAGGCGCTTTCGTTGAGCCTTTTGAAGCTGCGGAGAATGATTTAGACAGACCCCTGCTATTAGGATGGCTATTTTTACTGCCTCTCCCATTATGTACGCCTTACGGAAGTAAAAACTCATACGAATAAATTCTGAATACTTCTGCTATCTACTGATACAGACGATGTCAGACGACCGACCGACCGACCGACCGACCAAAATTGTTTGTCTTTGTACTCTAGCATCACAAAATGATTAAATTCAAATAATTTGACAACTGTTTGCTTATGAATTAATGACGAAGATCACACAACATAATAGTACAATGAGACATTTTGGAAAAAAAAGAAGTTATACGTGGATCGCAGCGTTACATATGATATTATACTGATTTTCTAACACACAAGTAAATTTTGTAGACGTCGGCCCAGCATTGGCCCAGCATCGGGTCAATTTATCGTGTTTTCTGTGTATGTGGGGAAACTGGCATTTTGTCAGATTGTTCCGGGTGAATTCTGAGCAGATTGAGGGTTATTTTTCATCTTCGAGGGTTGTTTTTAATTTGTTAAGAACAAAATCAGAACGTTATGGTTGTCTCCACCCTGATAATCCACCAAATAAATCTACACCATTGCTGTATCGTACTAACAACATCATCATCATCGCTGCTCATCCATCGAATTGAAGAGGATATAGGTGCCTACTTTGTTATATTATTCCCATGATATAACATTAACCCTTACAGTCTTTGTAAGTCAGAATCTGACGTCTGTAGACGTCAGATTCTGACTTATAAAGACGGTCCCCGCACTGAAATAATGTATATATTTATAATGGCAAGCGGAACGAGCTGACTAAAACATTTATGTTGATTTCAAATTGAAAAACCCTTTTATCTCCATGGTTTATACAAAAGAATTTCAGCGTTGTAAAGGTTAATAGCAAAAGCGTATCGGTTATAAATATATAATTTTATCTTGTATGTTTGCCTATTTTCATGAATGTGGTGAATTTGACTCATGTGATTTGCTGATTTTCTATTGTATGTTTAAGTATTTTCATGAATGTGGATAATTTGACTGATGTGCCTTGCTGGCTTATCCAGTAAACACGGGACGTTAACCCAATGTTTATCCAACGTTGGCCCAATGTCTATGCCGCTGGTCCAACAATGACCAAGCATTGGTTCAACGTGTCGTGTTTGCTGTGTAGTCAAAGAGAAGTCTCTCCAACAAAGATATATCTGGGTCAATCTTTTATGGAATGCTGGCCTTGATAAATGCCAGAATTGCTGCCGGTCACCTGATGTCTGGAATCATGTATACAGCGGACTGCCGCTGTTACCATCACTTCTGGCTCAGGTAGACATGACGACAGGTCTCGGCTGCGTGCATCTCTTGAGATATTGCTTTTTGATGGAGAGCGACCTCCACAGGAAATCAAAAGATCTAAGATTGATTAACCTCGGGTGGCTGGGGACGAGCGAGCCATTTTTCACGAAGGAGCCTCAAACAGGTCATATTATAGCCCGCTGGGGATTCATTAACTTCTTAGGGGCGTATCATTGCACGCACCAGACGCTGATACAGTGCTGGTTGAATGTTGGTTCAGCGTCGCAAACGCTGGCCCAACATTCAACCAGCACTGGCTCAACATAGCCTGTTTTCTAGGATTCCATCGGTGCGTTTGAGTCAGAAATTACGTGTAACACAGGAATTCTCCATGAGTAAGCTTTGCCTTCATGGGTAAGATCCTAAAATCTCTACAGCAATGCATGACCTAGATTATAATATTATTTTTTTACAAAATCATTGAAATGGTTACTAGTAATATCGACATTCAATAATTAGCATCAGGCGGTGGCGTGACACTGGCCACTCCCGGCTCACATCCACTGCTCGACCATATCAGACGTCACTAGGTCTCAACTTCCGTCTGCTGACTGCCTCATGCTGACGTCTACCGGTGACATAATAAATCTACAAAAATAATGAAAACATACAGACATCAACCCTTGAACTCAGAACTCAGGACTCAGAATCATTTATTCGCCTCTTTAACAAATATTAGACAGTCTGATAATTATATACAGATTATTAATGATGTAATGGGCATGAAGACTTGCATTAAGATCAGAAATGTTGATCGCTATCATGCATGCCACCAAATTTAATAAACATAACATGAACATACCAGAGAAGCGCTACATTATTTTTTTTTTACCAGCTTGAAGTTGTGTCTCGCTACCGCGATCCACAACTTCAAGTGGGTGAAAATTACTCATATCTGTTTAACATGTTTAATTTGTGACCAAGCATTAGCAAATCTTGCTGTTTAAACACACGTTTCGTTCCCAATAACTGCGATTATAAAAACAGATTAAGACGACTATAGGCCTAGTCATGCTTAGTTGCGTAAAAGTTAAATGGTACAAAGTCGATATACATCTTTGTACCTGGATTCACAAGTCACAGAGATGTACATCATTTTTATGGCACCGGAAGCCAGTTATAAGGGACGCACAATTAGTTATCTGGGGGGGGGGGGAGGTTTTGCTGGTTGGATTTTTTTGCCTTGACGAAAACAATATTTTTGGGGGCTGTGAACTTCAGACAAGCTTTTTCGTTGAAAAACGGATTTCAGATCTGTCGTATGCCAGTTCCCTATCTGTATGTTACCATTATTTGCTGGTCAACATATTTTTCATCAATTTCGTCAACAAATTTTGTTTTCTGTCCACATTTTCAACAAACTTCTTTCTCGACTTTTATGGCGACATCCTTTTTTAGTATTTCTTATAGCTACAGATATCTAATGGTTTCCCCCTAATAGAGATGGAATATAATGCTGAAATGTCGTTATCCTCCACAAAGAAGGCAATGTACAGTTGGCAGCCGAAGTAAAGCAAATATTATTTTCCTTTCAGTATTTACCACCATACATCCATTCAAAACGATATTTTCAGATGGATTTTTTCATGGAATAGAGAAAATTGAGATTGACTGATGGTGAGCCATCCCCCCTAGCCCTTTGCTAATGTTTTCGAACGGCATCGATCTTTCAGTCTGGCACGTAATAGGTGTTTTTTAGGTCAGAAAAAATACAGACGAGAATCAGGGATATATTGTTATCTTGTCTAACACCACTGTGACATTGAAATATCTTGATCTGTTACCAGATATGGAAATAAGGATTTAGAGTTATTGGTCGTGGAGTAAATGGCAGAAATTAAATAGCAACTGATTCGTTTTGGCATTAGTTTGATCTACAGGATAGTCAAAGTAGCATTTAACAGTAGGCTACAGTAATTTGCCAAATGAAGAGTTAAATTGAATTAGATATGCTGTTTAAACTCAAAATTATGTGGTTGAAAAGACTTGCTTAAATCCAGGCTTTCTTAATAAGAATAATAATCCCATACTGGTTGATAAATCTCTGGGGATTCCTTTAATGCTTTGTTATTGGCGCACACTCATATGATAGTATCTGAATAAAACCATAACAAGTTTTTAATCTGCCTAATGTTATAGTGAGTTGAGATATCAAGACATGTATTTATACTTAGATTTCTCATCAAAAATTATACGTCGTACGTACTAAACAAGTACCTAATTAAATAGGCCGACATGTCGGTAACTGTGGTTAAGTTGATACCACCTTTTACATTTTTGTATAAAATAATATTGTATGATTTTAATGATAACTTGCTTAAATGATTCACGTCATATCACTTAGAACAAAAACAACGTGTAACTATTTCTGGGTCACTACCGGAGTGACTTCCACTCATTTCTGGTGAACCACAGAGGTCTATACTGGGACCCCTTATGTTTTATTATATATCAATGACTTGCGCAAAGTCGCACTATTTGCTGATAACTGTAAAAGTTATGTAGTAATTCAATCTGGTATAGACTCAATGTAAAACTGGTGACAAATGTGGCAAATGTATCTCATTGTTATTAAATGTTATATATTATATTTTACTAAATCTAAAACCCCAACTATACTATGAAAGGTAGGCATATACCGTTACAGAGAGTAAAATAGATAGGCCTATGGGCCTTGCAATATCCAGTTCACTTTCTTGGAATAAACATATAGATAGCATTGTAAGTAAATGAACTGGAATAAGTGGTTTAAGCGTACGTTAAGATGCATCCTTTCAAACTAAATATCCAATGTATTGTTCACTAGCCCGTTCATTACTGGACAATTATAATGTAGTATGGACTATGGAGTGACAGAAATATAAAGAATATAGACGTCAATGACCCGATATGGTTTTAAATATGCTGAAGTAAATTATCCACTAATTGAGATTGTTCACTAATGGCATTCCCTCTATCTATGCGCGGGAATTTACTGATATTTCTTTTCTTTTAGGAGTATTTATGTGGCAGGTATGATGTTGATGTTCATGATTTCGTTTACAGTTTTTTTATCTAATGGTGAATGCTCCACTCGTAACTCGTATTCGAATGAATTCCCTATGGTGCCACCCTTGTGTCGCACGAACGGCTTTAAACGTAACATTTTCCATTTGTATGTACATTAACTGTCTATCATGCTCTATTATATAGCTTGTATAATATATATTATCATGTTATTTGATTTTTATCAATTTCAATCAACATTTTATTCAGTACACTTAATAAACTAAATTGAATATTGAATATTAAACATGCACAAGGCCAAGACAAATATAAACACATACATTGAAGTAAAAAATAATTAAAAAAAAATGAATATTGAAAACATTATTACCAAAGTGTATTCACACTGGAAACGAGCGTCTGATGTGGTAGCTCCGCAAAGAATGACTATGTTGTCAACATATTACAGTGGACAATATGAAATGTCGGTTTTGGCCCATACGTGTGCGATGTTGGCTAAACAGTCAGAAATTGTTATGTTATGGCATGTGTTGTGTCAGGCCCCACTAATCTCACCCACCCAGCTGTGTGAAAAAGCAGGACAAAATTAGATAGAAATGATGACATTCGAGCGTCATCATGTACATCATAGGGCAGTACATTGTATCTACTTCCTAATCAAGTGCATAAAGCCTGGCCGCCACAATTCAGCTCACGTTATTTTCTGTTTGGATAACAACTAATGCCGGCATTTAGAGGAATCCTGGATGTATTCCTGATTTCGACTAAGCCCCGCCATCAGCATACTCAATACCACGGCCTCACAGCTAATACATCGGCGCTATGTGCTGGCCCAGTGTTGGACCAGCGTTGCAGATATTGGGTCAACATGGTGCCGACGTATTGTGTTGGCTGGGATATAGATCAATGTGGAACTTAATTTCATTTAAATATTTAATAGTTCATTTAAAAAAAATAATGTTTTTAACCAGCCGAAACTTAATGAAAAAACATTTTTTCAACATTAAAGCCATCCAGAAATTATTCCCATGAATGTGATCGATGCCCTGAGTTGAATTTGGACCTCAATTGTGAGGATAATAGTGATTTATTACAATATACAGCGTCTTTTGTTCAATTTAGTTCAATATATACAAATAAATCGAGCCTTATTGGGCCATATTGAGCAGAGTGCTCCGATGGAAATTAGCTTTGGCTATGGAAGCTTTTAATTCAAATAGGCTATACTAAACACAAACACTGAATTAAAAATCGTTATTATTGGTCATGCAGAATTTCAAATGCAGATAAATTGTGAGTGATAATCTATTTACGGGGCTAGTAGTGACATCTCAATCAAACAGCATAAAATAAACCAATCATTAATTAAACAACCAGTCTCACAATAACAGTTACTGTAAAAAAGAACATTATCTGGAGTAGGCCTAGAATTCCTCAACCAATAGCGGGAAAGATTTGTTTCTAATGAAAGACAAGCTACCTTATACACCATTTGTAGATATCAAAAGAAAAACAAATGATAAAATAACTCACATTAAAATCAAATATTTTTGTCTCATCTAATTGTGATCATCATGACTTCATTCTCGCTTGTTATGCCATAAGGATCATCATTACTGTATTCACGCTGCAACATACACTACTGGACTACTGGATAATGTGTTACAATTTTAAGTATATTGCAATAACGAAATAGCTTGCGCATATGTTAAAATAGTACATTTATTCAGTTCAAATAGGAAAATGCGTGATATTCCGACCCCTGAATACAGTCACAAACCCATTACTGCAGTCTTTTGTGTCTGATGTCTGAGCCAGAATGTCGTCTGTGAGCGAGGAAACATTATTGGGTGAGCGATAATATATTGAGAAGAGAGAGGGAAATGGACAAGTTCCAGACAAATTTGATTGCAAGTTGGAGGTCTACTCCCAACTTGGGTGATTTCAACAAAGTTTTTGTTCTAATGTAGGATTAATGCTGGACTAACGCCTCAGACAAAACCTCAACACGGAACCAGCGTTGTCTGACCACCTGGTGTTTGCTGGGATAAGATCAACTGTCTCTATGAATTGGCTTGGACAGAATGGTAACAGCTAAACTGTTAAATTGCAAGCTAAACAGACTGTTAAAACCGTCTCATCAGCGATGGCTTAACAGTGGGGATACTAAAACAAACTACTACTCAGATGCATTTTGACAATAATAAGAGTAATATTTGTAATAGAAACCTCGAACAATTTTAAATAACTGCCTTAAGAATTGATCCAAATTATTGATATTTCCATCCATTTACAGCTGGCATTGCTGACACAAGATCACATTTCAAACGAGAAATACCGCCACAGTAAAAAAATAGATCTATTAGCAAAAATGAAACTATGGTACCGTTTTGCTAACGATTTTCAAGAGATCGCTGAGAAAAGCTCATTAAATTCACAAGAATTGCCAACGATTGTACGAGTGGATTACATTACGAAGAAAATCAACGAGCTTTTCTTATTTTCGTAAGCGGCAGGATTTGGATCACGATAATTTTGTCAAACGAACAACTTAATGTCGAATCCAACGAATATAAAACGGCATCTGTCATCAATACACAGCAGACACAAGACGTTGAAGCAATGTTGATTTAACGTTAGTCGTTTTTAATCCGTTTTATTTGCCGAATAAATCACTGTTATTGGGAATGAAATGACAAGCATTTATTTGTGCTTGGTCAAAAAAGAGTTTCGACATTTGCATCGGGTAGATCAACAGAGTTGGCCAATATCCCTGCTGTTGCGATTTGGCTATTACCAGTGGTCTATTGTTAGGGCCGCTAGTGATGATACGAGAAAATAAACGAGATGTGCACTCCATGATATAGCCGTCAGGTAGTGCTCTCAAATGTATATCATAACAGTTTCTCATCTAAAGTATCTGACAAAGTAACCAAATAGAGTAGTCACTCTATTTTATCACGTTGTCAGACACTTCATGAGAATCACGACCACTCCATTGTGTCACATTGACAACACACTATTATAAATCACTGATACATTTGGTGCACAACAAATGGAAACATTGCATGGTACATCGATTTCACACGGGAATAGCACATTGTGCTCGACATGGGAGAACCGAATATATCATGTACTTAAATCAGCGACTTTTGTCATATCGGGTCGCATATACTTTTGGAAAAAGATTTGTTAAAATACTATATTTAATTTTAATAGGGACGAGCATATCAACACCCTCCAATATGTCTCTTTATACAAACGAGCTTACAAACAAACATGCGTACTGACGACGCCGTAACTGCTTTATTTAACGAATGCCAACTTGCTATGATGTTGTATCGTGAGAATTTAGATATCAACAAGCAATATACACAGACATTTATGGCCAGCTAATGAATAATACTTACTTCATTACAGCATTCCTTTAGTAAAAATTGACATATAATTCATATCCTAATAAACGTCGGTCATCGGATTTCTACACACATCACTACTTATACTTGCAAGTTAGCTGTTCCAGTCTTAGACAACTTAGGTACTTGCTCTGCACAGAAAAATATCCATGTTAAAACTGGTGTAATATAAAATAACAAGTCAGCATTCCTAACAGATATAATATATATAATATATGCATGGGTAGTTGTTTCTATGTAGTACGAGTACATTACACTATATGTAGGGGCCATCACACTTTTGTTCACATCTACACGTAAGTGACATAATTAAATAACACACTTTTTGAAAAATATTCACCATTATATAATATCTATTCACTCTTAAATGCATCATTTACTCTTGTATACCAACGCGAACATATCTTGAATAATTAAACATTGCTATTTCATCTCAACCCACCTAACTTTGATTATGATATTTCCATTAATTACATTTTAGATTTTTAGAGAAGTCAATAAACGCAGCATGTAGGCTACTGTTCGTTTGTCTCCCACGAGTATCAATTATATTAGTTATAGTTGATACTATACACGGTAATAGATAATTCACTTTTACCCATGTGAACAGCCTTCTCCTTAGACGATTACAATACAATTTGTACATTATTCATATCAAAATAAAACCCATATAATAAGCTGGATCGTAATTATTGATTGTGGGTGATATAATTTTCACCACACATACATTTGAAACAATATGAACTTTTGTTATCTTCTAATCTTGGCATTCCTCGTGGATCACAAAATAAAAAGTAATTTCTGAGAAACTTCTTTATATTTGGTAATTGTGCTCCATTATATCGCATGTGAACAACTTTATTACGATTTATTTTTCATGAGGAAAGGGGTGACTCTCACGGCTATCAAATAAATCTGGATCTTCCTAAGAAATGCAATGTCTACGTTTGTCATTTGGTTAAATGGCAACCACAAGGAAATAGATGAAATATTACTCAATCTAATTTAGTGAGACATGACCGCACATGAGCTTGATATATTTGTTAATTTCCCCACTCCATGGCCGAATTTGTCAAATCATGTTCTTTTGTTTGATGGTGACTATGAAAACCCTAATTCGCCGATTTTATTGGCTGGTCATAAATCTATGGCATGTTACCAAGCCACGTACGTTTTCTAGTCTATTGTAGTCGTGCGATGACTTGAGCCTAGCCGAGTAAACAACAGATCTGGGCGAGCGCAGCGAGCTGGCCGGTCATCGCTAACTTGAATTATGACTTAAATTTTTATTATTTAAATTATCCCTCGTGAGCCATCTTGCTCTAACTAGTCTAGTGCGTAGCTAGCCTTGATAACAAACAAAGGTCCGTTATTATATAAGTTAGGGATAGCCCATGGCAATAATGCTCCACTGAGGTAGCGTCACTGCCATTTGTAGAGAATTCGTGCACATGCTTTAAGTATAGAACCTTTACAAATATATAAATGTGGTGTGCTTGTATACAGCTTACACACCCGTTGGTGCGTTTTGACATTGTGTGATCGATCGGGAGCATACTTATCACGTTAGACTTAGAAGGGACAAGTTGAAGTTTTTCCCATCAATCTGGCAATCTGTTATAAAAGATGGCAAATGTGTTATCAGGTTATACCAGATGGATCAATAAGCTAAAACATATTGCGAATGTTTTGCAAGGATGCAGAAAAAATCGTTTTTGTTTTGAAATATTTGTATTTAGGAGGAGGCCTATAAGAGGTGTTTGTTTGGACGTTCCACTACGTCAAAACTATTGTTTTGCAAGTAGACCTTTGTTTTTATTAGGCTATTACGGCCGTTTTTTGCTCATCTATTTCTCATTGAGTTTTGAACTGAGGTATCCTGCCATCTCTTTTTTATAAATGATCCTACCAATTACGCGCGAGTACAGCGGGTCAACGGTAAAAAAATCCAGCTCACAATGCATTAGCGACTTCAAACTGCCATATCTGATGAGGCTAAAAAGTTGTGAAATTTCGGGCCTCTGAGTAGGCTACTCAGCAACTCTATGGAGATATTGTATAGTCATATCCTCCATTATTACTCACACGTTCAAACTCATTTAGCTCGAGCTATACTATAGTCTTTCTGGCTTGTATTTGTCCTGCGAGAACTACAAAACTGTTACACTGTGTGTGATGTGACAACAAGTGAAGGGGTGGATTAAAAGCAGGAGGCGTACTTACATGTATCTGTCAGTCAGTGGATCAGTGTCAGGGGTAGACACTGGGGAGAGGTTAACCTGATCTCTTAAGCCTCCTGTACGTGGACCGGCCAGTCTTATGACCCCGCAAATCACCCGACACTAGAGCTCCTCCTTACATCTCGTCCAGTCCACGCGGGAATCACCCGGCAACGTGACCTACGTCACTGAGACTGCCACGCAAATCATCTCGGCAGGCCCTTCGCGGAAGACCGATCACTGTACCCACGTGAAGAACCAATGCTGGCTTAATGTCGCCCCAGCGTCTGCGACGCTGGGGCGACACTAAGCCAGCATTGGTTGAATGTGCGGTGTTCACAGGGAGGCAGCTATCTGGATTATTTATTTGCCGGCAATCCCGGTCACTGAGTGCCCTTCAGGATCCCCTGCTCGCGGAAAGAATCACGTCTCCAAAACTCATTAGCTGCGGAGCTGCAAACATAGCGCCGTGGACCAGAGGCCATAGCCTGCAGCACCATCATCTGCAGGGTCCATACTAAATTCAGAGCTGTGCGACAGCAAGCAGCAGTAACTTAAAAAGTAAACAGTTACTGTGGATCGCCTTTGCATTGAAAAATGCTAAATATTTATTTATTTTGTAAACCCTGCACACAAAATAGCGAAAGCGAATTATAGAATATAATATATGCAACCCTAATTTGAATAACTACTGTCTACTTTACTATCAAAAGAGACTGTGTATACCTTAAGACCCTGTCACACCTTGGCAATCACTGTCAACGATCGCGTAACGCACGGAAAAATATTAAAAATTATTGAAAATGCTGGCGATTGATAGACTTCCATGATCCAGAACGATTGTCCAGCGTTCATAAGCGCATGAGTAGCGTTAGAGTAACGTGATTGACGACTGAAAAACGCACATCACATAATCCGTGATTCTATCGCCAGCGATCACCAGCGACTGCCAGCGTGGGAGTAGCGCATGCGTAACGCATGTATAACGCACTCGACGACTGCGGAGCGACCGCCAACGTGTGCTCGACGTTCTGCAACGCACAGTTACGATCACATGATGTATGTTTAAAACCACAACGTTTTACTGCAGTATTATTGGTTTTAGTAGATATCTAGCGGCAAATTTATCTTTTTAAATATGTTAACAAATGAGACAATTTGCTGAATTTTCAAACAAAGTTTATTCAGACAGTTTAGCAGTGTGTTGATATAAGTTATATTTAATTGGACAACTTCTCGTGTTAAAGGCCTATATTGCATGGATGTAAATTTTAAACATAGCATATTATTATTGATCAGCTGATCAGAAACTTTATAAAGGCGCTGAACTTTTATAAAGATTGATACATTTGAAGATATGTTGTGTATCATTTCGAATACTTTATTACTTTAAGTGATTCACCAGGAAGTGTTATTTATTAATTATATATTATATGTATACGCGCCTCAGTAACGCTCCCTTAGCGTATACAGCGACTGAGTAACGTTCCCCTAACTTTGACAACGATCGAGTGGCAACCACCCAACGCTGATCTAGCGTCTCCTCTTATACGCTGGTGTGCGCTGAAAGTTTTGAACCTGTTCAAAACTCTCAACGTTCATCAGCGTTCATCTGCGATCAGCAACGATCGCTAAACGCACACGGCGATAGCACAACGATGGTCAAGCGATGGTCCGCGTTCGCCAGCGTCCGGCTGATTTTTTCGTGCGTTACGCGATCGTTGACGCTGATCGCCAAGGTGTGACAGGCCCTTAATTTGGTAATATCGTCGAAGATGTTTCGCGTTCAGATTAAGACATAAAAGAATCAATTATTACGAGTACATGTACCACAATAATAACACCTCTTAATGCATGCTTTAAGCTTACCATAAGGGGTGTTTATTAATTCTCATAAATACTAATGCTAACAAAAACATATTATTTTATTCATAAATAACATTACCAAAATGACTATAACGAGATAGAGGTGTGACCACATATATCTGAAACAACACATGGAAACAACAGCTGCGTACAGAGCAACATCATGTTACCACCTGTGTATCATATTATCCGACTATTACCAATATACATTATTTAGTAATCAATCTCTTTGATATTACTCTCTGGGGATGGATACGTGCATGGCATTTGGCATTTTAAACGTAGTTGAATTAATATAATAGGCTTACTGGTATTGCTCTCATAGCCAAACCTATGGATGATGTTTCAAACGAGGCTCACAGTTATACGATGATTCTTTTGTAAAAAGGATGTGCATAAAACGTCGAATAATGTGATCTTAATTACACTTTGTTTTCACCGATTAGAAAATTGTTTGCAATCCTAGAGTGCTGTGTCACTGTGACAACAGACAATTGCTCATTACAGGCAAAATTATATCGTAAATATTTTTGTTTATTAGAAAACATCCAAATAACCAATTAAGTAGAAATAAAACAAACTTCCCAAAACGAATTGGACAATTTCTTTTCAGCGGGGACAAATACATGTATATAAAATCAAGACTTATATTTTTTTGTCAATTTCAGCGTTCAACTAATAATTTAAGCAACATGTGATAAAGCAGGTGAATAATGAATATATTACGCGGGTTATTAGTAATAATCAAGAGACACAAGTGTAGATTTTAGTGTGGGTCACAGAACACTTACATTGCAGTAGATAGTGACAAACGCGTTTCATGGCCATTTGTGATGTTTATCTATGACTTTTTGGTCGATCAGGAAGTGCGGAGTTCGTAAACATGGTCTATCATATTAGAACAGAACTTGTTGATCAACATCCATAACTGCACAATTTATTAGCATAAAAAAACCAGATTACAAAGATATATGATTTGACTATAGTTTGAGGATATTCTATTACACGATGCGATACGATACAATGTCAACAATTATAGTCTCGTGAGATTGTGCGTGCAGAGCTCAGAGGCGCAACATATGAAAACGCTTAGAAGTTTAGTGGCCCAGTACCATTCCTATCCCCGTCGGACACTTTTCAAAGTAAGCAATGACCAAAGCCTAAAAAACATATTTGCCAATGTTGACGGACCATGCAGTTTTTAAAGAAAGTGCATTTTATAATGTTAAAATACCATAGAAAATACGCTGATAAACTACATGTAGTAGCCTGTCTAGCTCCGGTACTGAACCGTGTTTATGAGAGCACCCGAGATAAGTGTATTATCTATAGATCCTGTGAATAGTGCAGTAGTTAAGCTCCCGTAATGAAACAATTGTGCATTTTTTGATTAATGCAGGAAACTTCTACCATTATTAGTACATATCCTGGGGTTTATTTTAGGATGTGGAGGTAAGTGAAATTAGACCCCTGGTGACCTCTAGAGGTCATTGACCTCGAAAGGTCAAAATATCCAATTGCTAAGCCAAACAGTGGTGAAAATTGTGTTATACAATATCTATAAAATGTTTTTCGGATTCTAGAAGTGTGCCAAATACTCTAAGAGACTGATGTTAATCATAAACATAACACCAAGGTCATGTCAAGGTTAATTTAGGGTCATTTGAAGGTCAAAATGGCAACAAATAGTGAAAATATTCAGTTTTAATCAATTAAAACAATACTAGTGGTGCAAACTATTGATGCATAATTGGACTATGAAGTTTGACCTGGGTTGGGATTATGTTTCACTGGGGTACCGTCGAAAAACAACGTTGAGGTCATATCAAGGTCATTTTAAAGTCAAACTGACAAAAATCGTAAAAAAATATGTATTTTTACTTTCATATCGAATACCAGAATTAATTTCTAGGCTTCATCATTTTTTCAGAAAGTTCTTCAAAATACTCGGGTCATAGTGTAGTGTTTAAGCTCACATAAATGAAACAAATTGTGAATTTTATAATTTGAGCATGAAACTTTTACCATGATTAGCACATATCTTTATCTTTATTTTAAACTGTGGAGGTAAGCTAGATTTGACCCCTGGTGACCTCTAGGGGTCATCGACGTCGAGAAGGCAAAATACTCGTTCGTACAGCCAAAAGTGGTGAAAATTGTGTATCACCATATTTATAAACTATTTTTGTATTCCAGAAGTATGTCAAATGCTCCAAGATACTACTATTAATGACAAGAATAATACCAAAGTCATAGCAAAGTTACATCAAGGTTATTTCAAGGTAAAAATAGTAAAAAATGTGAAATTATCCACTTTTTATTAAATTCAACACGGTTAGTGTTGCAATTAACTATTGCAAAGACTGATTTTTTGCGACATTATTGGTCAGGCATATTTTCCACATACATTTTCCAGAAACTTAGAGCAGTGTCAACTTGAAAGGCAAACTAGCAAAAATTCGAAAAATATATACTTTTACTTACAACCCAGCTGACATCTTGAAATTGAGCATTCATTTGCAGAATAGGTATCTGATAAATAATCTGGTGATAATGATAACACACGGTCATTATATGTCCCTATATATATATCATATAAAAACACACACCGTAGAAATTATCTTAACTTGACCTTGTTAGCCCAATTTCATGAAGCCGAAGGGCGCCCTCTTTGTATGTCAACTGTAGCCGTTTTGTACATCGATTGGTTTATACAAGAGTGAGAGGCAACCTTAATCAGTATTTTAAAAATATACAGCGATATGATGTTATTCACAATGCTATAATCAAATACTAGTATGTTTTCGTGGTATCGTGACCAGGACTATACCACACATTTAAACCAATATGTATCTATTTCGCTTATGAAGGCACCATTCAATTATTAGGGGGCTGGGGTTTTTGAATTGGACAAATTCTTTATTTCACTTCCTATCTGAAAAAAAATATTTTTTTCACACTCGAGCAATATATTTATATTAGTTTTTGTGTGGAGATATACATTTATTTTACTTCCTTATATATTTGAATGCCAAACTAAGCCTAGCCTTGATATGGAGGCAAACAATCCGAGCAAAGCGAGGTTTCACAAAAATTTAAAGGTCATTAAATGATGAGGGTCGATTGTTTTTAGGACTATTAAATGATATTGCTCATCAGCTGAAATAATTATTTATTTCAAATTTAAATATTATATTTACAACATCAGCCAATTATTCATTTCACTAGTCTGTTATAACGGTCTACTGATCCTTTATAACGATATACTGTTCCGTTAGAACGGTCTAGTATTTCGTGATAACGGTCTAGTATTTCGTTATAACGGTATAGTTTTTCGCTATAACGGTCCAGTAATCCGTTATAACGGTCTACTAATCCGTTATAACGACTTAGTAATCCGTTATCCCGCTATAACGGTCTAGTATTTCATTATAACGGTCTACTATCCCGTTATAGCGGTCTAGTATTTCATTATAACTGTCTACTATTCCGTTATAACGGTCTACTCTTTCGTTATAACGGTATATTTCTCCGTTATAACGGTATATCATTTTATTATAGCGGTCCATTATGCCGTTATAGCGGTCTACTATCTCGCTATAATGGTCTAGTATCACGTTATAACGGTATACTAATCCGTTATATCGGTCTACTAATCCGTTATACCGGTCTACTAATCCGTTCTAACGGTCCACTAATCCGTTATAACGGTTTACTATTCCGTTATAACGGCCAATTCTTACTTTATAGCGGTCTAGTATCTCGTTATAACGGTCTACTATTTTGCTATAACGGTATACTATTCCGTTATACCTGTCTACAATCCCGTTATAACGGTCTAGTATTTCGCTATGACGGTTTAGTATCACGCTATAACGGCCTATAAATCCGTTATAGTGGCTTACTAATCCGTTATAGCGGTATACTATTCCGTTAGAACGGTCTATTATTTCGTGATAACGGTCTAGTATTTCGTTATACCGGTATAATTATTCGTTTTAACGGTCCACTTATCCGTTATAACGGTCTACTAATCGGTTAGAACGATCTACTAATCCGTTATAACGGTATACTATTCGGTTATAACGTTATACTATTCCTTTATAACCGTCTAGTATTTCGATCTAACGGTCTAGTATTTCGGTATAACGGTCCACGAATCCGTTATAACGGTCTACTATCCCGCTATAATGGTCTAGTATTTCGTTTTGAGGGTCTAGTATAACGTTATAACGGTCTAGTATCACGTTATAAAGATCTACTAATCCTTTATAACGGACAACTATTCCGTTATGATAGTCTAGTATTTCATTATAACCGTCTACTATTCCGTTATAACGGTCTAGTCTTTCGCAATAACGGTATATTATTCCGTTATAGTATTTTATTATAGCGGTCCATTATTTCGTTATAACGGTCTACTATTTCGTTATGATGGTCTAGTATCACGTTATAATGGTCTACTAATCCGCTAGAGCGGTTTACTATACCGTTATAACGACCAAATCTTCCGTTATAACGGTATTCTTTTACTTTATAGCGGTCAAGTATCTCGTTATAGCGCTCTACTATTTTGTTATAACGGTCTACTATTCCGTTATAACTGTCTACTATCCCGTTATAACGGTCAACTATTTCGTTATGACGGTCTAGTATCCCGCTATAACGGCCTACAAATCCGTTATAACGGCTTCCTAATCCGGTATACTATTCGTTATAGCGATCTACTATTCCGTTATAACGGTCTAGTCTTTCGTTATAACTGTCTACTATTCCGATATAACGGTCTAGTATTTTGTTATAACGGTCTACTATCCCATTATAAAGTTCTAGCATTTCGTTATGACGGTCAAGTCTTCCGATACAACGGTCCACTGCTCCGTTATAACGGTCTAGTATCCCGTTATAACGGTTTAGTATTTCGTTATATAACGGCCTGCGAATCCGTTATAACGGTCTACTAAATCGTATAGTTGTCTACTATCCCGTTATAATGGCATGCTAATCCGTTATAACGGTCTAATCATCCGTTAAAAGGCCTACTAATCCTATTATAATGGTCCACTAAACCGTGGAATAAGCGGTTTTATAGATATCATGGTGAGCGAGCTTTCTGAAAAATTGCTGTAGGCTAGAAATTAATTCTAGTATCCGGTATGTTAATAATGTGGTCACGAATTAGAAGACATTGCTTTGTTGACCAAACTTAATGAAGGAGACATGATTGCTACATGGAGGCTAGTCAATGTATAACTAATAGCCTCAAAACCAATTACATTAATGGAAGTCACGATAATAAAATTGAGCTGTCTAAAAATTATCAGATATGGCTCACCTGCATAAAGTTAGGTTGATGTAGATAGCATAGATGTGATTCCAGAAAAATTGTATACATGCCATCAGACTGAAGCTCAGGCTCCTTTAAGTGAAGACACGTTTGAAAAAGAAATGGCAACAGCTCTGAAGAAGACATGTTATCATGTTAACAATTTTTGCCAGTTTGACCTTGAAATGACCTTGACATGACCAAATTGCTTTTGGATGGTACTACAGTAAAACACAACCCCACCCCATGTCAAACTTCAATATTTTGCTCTGGGAGCCCAAGCTAATGTTTTACAATGCTGCATAATTGTAATTTGGACAGTACAACTAAATATTGCGGAAAGAGCGTAATATAATAAGTGGAATACCTAGGAAATATCCTCTTTCCCAAGGCTGATACTGCCCTTAATATCCTAAAATGTGTGTGGAAAATACATATGACGAATAATATGTAAAAACCAGTCCTTTGTAATGAATGATTGCACAACAACAGTGTGGAAATTGATACAAAGTAGAAATTTTAATTATTTTCTGCAAGTTTGACCTTTAAATGACCTTGGTGTGGCCTTGACATGACCTTGGTGTTATTTTTATATTTCAAAACTGTCACTTCGGGTATTTGACACACTTTTGGGACAAATAAACAAATCATGGACATTGTAATATACAATTTCCACTACTTGTTGGCTTTGCCGTTGAATATTTTGACTTTTCGAGGTCAATGACCTCTAGAGGTCATCAAAGGTCAAATCCAGGTCAAATCCAGTTTACCTCCACATCTAAAAATGACCCTTAGGATATGTTCTACAAGTGGTAAAAATTTCATGCTTTAATCATAAAATGCACAATAGGTTACCTATCCACTAAACTAGAATACTCCGCTAAGCCGTGCTGCATATCACGCAGATAATTAGTTTTGATTGCAATTCAAATTGCTTCGCCCCTCTCAATACCACGACTTTTTATATAAGTGAGGCGTAAAACACACCAAGAAATGGAACAGTTTCGTAACTTCTCCCGCTGCAGAACCAAAAGACAGTAGCTTCTCACTTTAACCCTTTAACCGCCAAATTATTCAATTGCAATTTTCACCCACCTGAAGTTGTGTCTCGCTGACGCGATCCACAACTTCAAGTGAGTGAAGATTATTCAGATTTCACAAAATGGAGGTCAACTCTTTTCAAATATTGCTAATTGATGTCACATTTTTATCATTAGCATGTTTAAAATGTGGTAATAAAAAATGAAAAACCGAACATATTCGGTACCGGCGGTCAAAGGGTTAAAGTAAGCAGCTGCTTATTTTTCAAGTAAACATGTTGCAGTCTTTACGTTTTGCAGAACATAAGTGTAGGCGATTTGCGTACAACATCATTCTGTCGATTGGTTAAAATAATTCAGTCCAAGTGTCGAAGGTTGGCATTTAACCATTACTGATCTCAGCCAGATGAAAACGTAGGCATTGTTGATCGCATCTGTCATTCTGTTGTTGTTTAAAATCAGGTAGATTAAGACATTAATCAAAACGGTTTTAAAAAATGAGATATAATGGATATTGGACAACAAGGGATGGTTTTCTAACATGCAGGTGACATGACTGACATGACTGACAGCAATATAACCAATCATTTTATATCAAACGTATACTTATAATCTCATAACATATTGATAATGATTATTGATCATCTAGACACAAGGAACACGTCAGCATTCAACACTATAAACACCATACAGAATACGCCTGCACGAAATGAGGCTTTCCCGGAGGGCAGTAGATGTACTTTATGTTGCAATAATTATTATTTTACAATGCGATATTTATCATCATGATCACAGACTGGACAAAAAGTTTCTGCAAATAATCCTTTTATTTATTACACCTCATCATGGAGTATATAGAGGGGCGTCACAGCAAACAAGGACATTTTTGTGATGGTTTAAAGTTGGGTCAGTGTGGGAGACAGTGACAGTGAGGATGACGCAACCTTAAAACAACACTCCCTGACCCGACAACGCTAGCCTAGCAGTCCAACACCTCGATGTTGACACATCTTCCCCCGCAAGGCCCGCTACTCCCGACGTCTTGCGGGCCTTGCGGGTGAAGTTGCGTTGACCCAACATTACAACTAGCCTACACACCAACTCTGACCTAACAATAATCGAACACCCCACCTCTGACCCAACATTGAACCATAACACCGTCGTGGACCCAACGACTAAACAACACGCCAATACTGACCCAACAATGAAACAACCCTCGGAGACTGATCCACATTTAGCCAACATTTGACAAATTTTCTTTGATGTTCCTAGCTTTCACATTAGTTCCATTTTTTTTTTAACCCTTAAACCACCCAAGCACGTATATAGTCGCTTTTAATTTGTTTTATTAGCCGATCAAATCACTGTTATTGTGAATAAAATGTGTGTTTAATTATAACATGGGTGTCTCTTTAGAAGTCATACTATATTCTACAACACATGTCGGCCCCCGACATGTGTTAGCTCACACATGTCAGTGACGTCATATCTGGCTGTTCCAGTCTCCCCCTCACATTAGCATATATTCCTTAATTTCATAACTTCTGTAGTTCTGTCCTGTCTGTAACGTTAGGCCTTAGGCTTTACAATTAGAATCCTATATGATAGGGACCATTTTATTTTTAAATTGACAAGATCTGTGCCAATGTAACTTACGACGACCCTATTTCAATTGAAGTCCAGAATTGCTGCCTTTAGACTATATAGGCCTAGACTACATGTCAAAGGTCTGGCATCTGCATTGGTAACCACTGCCACAGACTGTTCACTTATTTTTTTTATATTAGGATCTTTGTATAATCATTTATGGTAGGCCTATAGATCTAATTGTTCTGGAATGGTTCCAAGTAAAGTAAGACATTTGGCAAGTAGGCCTGTATAGATCTACACTGTAGGCCTAGCCTACAGAGTAGTGGGCCTACAGGCCACTCCCCAGCAAACCCAAAACATTTGTAGGCTACAACACCATTTGTACAACGTCGGCCCAACGTCTTCGCCGTTGGTCCAACATTGTACAAATGTGTTTACTGGGTCGTCAACGTGTCCGTGTCAGTGTAGTCTAATACTAATAGTGCTAGGCTACTGAGTAGGCTACTGTTACTGTTTGAGTTAGGCTAGTCTACCCTGTACTGTAGCCTACTGTTTCTATAGGCCTAACTATTAAAATGGGGTTATGACAAATATTCTTGTCAGTCACATATGGAAATAATTTATCAGATTTATGTCATAAGTAAAAATAGGCTTTTATTTCAAAAAAAAAAAATCCATGACTGGTTTTGAACATGGAACTCTGGCTCTAGAGGCATGTCTCTTTACCACTGTACCACGTGAATACCCGTAGACTACGTGGTGCAAAGAAAAGCAGCAGTGAACCTATTATTGTCAAACAGCAGGGGTGTGTTCAGTCCTCGGAACAGCCAAACTGCCGCATTTTCTATCAACCATGTTGCAATTCATGGCCTTGGAATTCAATCTTTTAGCTTTATCCTTTCCGACTCGTAGTGACTTTAAATGAATTTAGAATTTATAAGGTAATTTATGTCGGTCTGTCATAATAGGAATCAAGTTTGGATATTGAAATGTGTTGGATTCTCATGTTATTGGACTCCGCCCTGGGCGAGGGGCCACTTCGTGGCCCCTGACGCCCAGGGCTACGTCCAATAACATGAGAATCCAACACATTTCAATATCCAAACTTGATTCCTATAACATCAAGATTTTTAAAAGTTTGGTTTCAAATTAAACACATAGGGGGGGGGGGTATGAGTAATTTTCACCCACTTAAGGTTGTAGGTCGCGGTAAAGGGACACAACTTTGGATGAAAGTTTAAATTATTTAATTCAGCGGTTCAAAGGTTTAAGTGGGAGGGAATTCCATGTAAAATGGATGAAAGTAATACTTCCAATGCTATGCTATTGTCAGTTCACACACAATTAGCCCAAAATACAATTTATTCGGTTATCAATTTCTTCTATGTTGCAGGCCTGTATGCCCAAATGAGTATATTGATACGTTCTCAACAATTAAATGACTGTTGGGTATGGAATTCATTTATTTTTAACCTCGTTCTAATTTTTATTTCAATTGATAGGCATTTCAAAACACTTGGAAACTGTAGATAGTCACTGTAATTGACGATAGGTAAAATACAGTAACCATAATGAAGGCATTGTATGGTTCTATACTAATCAGATTCACGATTTGTAATTATGGAAACGTTTTTTAAGCTGTGATATTGCATCGGTTGCTGGTTTTGTCAACCTGTCAAACTAGACACGCTAATTAGGCTGCTCGCAGATAGACGCCGGATAAAAACACTTTTTATCAGATGTTGAAACGATGTTGGCTGAATGTTGGGCCAGCGTCGCAGACGCGGGCCAGCATTTAGCCAGGATTGTCTGGTGTTTTTTCCTGTAGCACCACACACAATCTGCCTCGTTCTGTTTGACTTTCTGGCACATAATACATTAATCAGTCTAACGCTGCCGTTGTTTGCTCTCGGCTCCACGTGGATTGCATGGTTGACAGAAATGTGACCGCTGGGACAGATGATGTCAAACAGAGATAAGCATTGATTAACCTTTTCAATTCCAAAAGAAAAGTTCTAAATTAAGGACACAACCATACGTTATCTTACATACTGGCTGAAAATCATATATAAGAATTTATCCCGTTTCTAAATTATCGATTTATAAACAAATCTTGAATTTAAATTTATAATTTGATTCTAGTTCTGTCCTCTCCGAATAATTGCATAGGCCCTACACAATTTATGTGGAAATGACAGTTATGTGTTTTATATTACCAAGATTGAGATCAACAGCACTAAATGTAGGATATAAAGAAAACTATTAAATATGAGTATCTCTGCAGCTGGACATCCGTGTACCAGCCGGTGTGATGATGACTCAGCAAATTACGGACGTGTCCCAGCGCCGGTTTAACGATGGTGCAACGTCTCCGACGTTGCCCCATCGTTAAACCGGCGTTGGGGTTTGATTATGGCAAGTGGTGGTGATTTCCCTGGTGGTAATGTGCTTTCGGGATCGGTTGACCGTGGACGCCGGCGTCAGGACCAGCCATCTGGATCTAGACCTACCACCCCTGGTCCCGCGATATCAGTACTCCTGATCAATATGCAGGGGAGTCTGCGCCATTATCCAATGACAGTCCCATCCACAACCAGAAGAGCGCGGTGGAAAAAAGAGACAGTCAGTATTAGCTGGTTGCTTTATAGATCCTGTGGATGGTTTGTAGGCCCCGTGTTGGCCCTGAAAGTGCTGAAATACTTTCGTATAATCCATGGAGACGAAAGGTGTTTTTTTTTAATTTGAATTTATCATAGATGTATTAGTTAGGTCTTTCTGATTCATTTGAATACATATGCTATGGGTCTACGGTCATTATGAATATTTTCACTTTTACAGTGCGGGGATCGATTTTAGACGTCAGAATCTGACGTCTACATACGTCAGATGCTGACATCTAAAGTCGATCGCCGCCCTGTAGAGGTTGAACTGCTGAAAAAAAAATATTATATTGGCATGATGCACACACATGTATACCATTACCATTATATTTAAATTCTTTAACCCTTTAACCGCCGGTGCCGCATATATTCGGGTTTTTATTTTTTATTAGCAAATTAAGTACCACATGTTAAATATGTTAAAGATAGATGTGACATCAACCAGCGAGATTTGAAAAGAGTTGACCGCCATTTTGTCAAATCTGAATAATTTTCACTCACTTGAAGTTGTGGATTGCGTCAGCGAGACACAACTTCAATTGGGTAAAAATTCAAATTGAATAATTTGGCGGTTAAAGGGTTAATAAGCATCAGATATACAAATATAATATGCGATTTGCATCGACAATGAAACAAACATTGTTCCAACTTATCGTGGTTGCTTGGTAATTACTGGGTCACACACCACCCGGCCGCCGGACATCATGCGTCCGATCTCGGAATAAAATATCTATATTTTCTCACCCAATTCTGGCCCTAGGGTAGTAGTTAGCACCGCTGCCTTTCACGCCAGATTTCGGGGTTCGGTTCCCGGTTTCGGCGGTTTGAAAGAAACAAAAAAGTTTTTGTTCCCCATCCACGTGTGAAAGTCGTCAGTATTGCGGGGAGCCTCCGTGACCGAGAGGTAGTGTGCTCGGCCTCAGACCGCCAGGGCTCGAATTTCGTGTCCTGTGTCTGGAGGACAGTGTCATCTCAATCATCTCACCATCCTCAGGAGGTTCTTCTGGCCCAGTTTAGCCTATATGTGCACAAAGGTGGCCTAAAGCCCGATTCATTTCATTTCGACGCTCCAAAATGCTCCGATGACCGTGCGATCATCGGCCAGCTGCCGGCCCGATTAGTAAACATGATAATCACTTTAAATCCGATTTTACTGCATACTAGTATTATATTATCAATATCAAACCTTCATAATTATTATGACTAAACTTATTTCTATAAAATGACCAATTACTGCACTTTTTAGGGCAAGCATGCTATTTGGTATGGATGATCCTTTGGTTCAAACAAAAGCTTTTATCCAAAGAGACAAGCTGTATCCATATCTAAGTAGCCGTAATTAGCATAGATTCTGCTAATTGCTGAAAAATTGTGATATCATACTTTTATACTAATTCACTCAGGAACATGAGTGAAGTATGGATTTAGAATAGTTGGACACTGGGAATCGATTTGTGGTATTAGTTAAACATTCCGTCGCCACCTTGACTTTTAAAATTAGCAGAACTATAATAAATTATGTTATTTTACTGTAAAATTGAGATCATTAAGTTTTGTATTAGTTCACACTGAAACACAAATAACATCATCATTTCAACTAATTTAAGGACAGGAGATACATGTCTGATGCTACTTCGTGATTTAGTGACCATCGTAACCTAAAAATCCAAGATAGCGGCTGATTTTGCCACTATTTTCAATGTTTTAAAAATTGCATATTTTGGAACAATGGCGCTTCATAGATGTGTCCCACATAGATTTATATATATTTTAAGTGGGACTAGGATGGCCATTCAATGTTGTTACTACAATATATAAAAACAAAAAGTATTATAACATTAAAAGTATATTGTGGATGTTTTACTATAGGCCTACTAGACAAAATTAAAACAAACTAAACTGTCATATATAACTAAGATAGATAGATGAGCGAAAAAAACCCGGCCGGATCGGATTTGTGATCGCGGTATTAGATATATACCTGATTATTATATTACCTGATTACTGTACGGCTCATCTTTGTTCAACTGTGAATTAAAATCTGACCGACTAGAACATATTTGGCCTCAATTCAATGAATTCGCTACCCCAACTTATTTACAATACAGTATTTAAAATAAGCAAATGTATAGGGCCTACATACATAAAAAAAATATTCGAAGTTCACATAAAGTTAAAAGGCACGTTGAATTACTTTCACAATCCCAATTCTCTGAGGTTGGCAACGATTTTCTCCCATTGTCGTCTGATCGTTAGCTGTATTGTTCCGACCCCAGTCCTACACCACTGGGCTAACATTGGGCTAACATTACCAATATGTATCAGCCATCACCTGCGTGTTAGAGGTCGGCTAAGTAGGATATCTCGTGGGCAGCTTAATCAGCCAAATGTACCTGGAACACATATCCTGATGAGACTGTGATGTCAACCTCAGCTAGCACGAGACGTCAACCAACATCACCCCCACATTGGGCTTATTGTAGTGAGCCTTAGTGTAGTGGGTTAACGCGATCGTCTGTCAAGCCAGACTGGTATTCAGTTGTAAAAGAAACAAAATTTGTATTCCCCACTCACTCGTAGAAAATGATATCGAGGGAAGCTTGCTCGACAGCAGACAGACAAGGTCGAATTCGAAAACTGTGTCTGCAGCGCAGTGTCATTGATTCATCTCACACTCCTCAAGAGGCTCTCCTCTGAATTTGCTAGTTAGTTCGTCGGTCCGTTCATTCGTTCGTTCGTTCGTTCGTTCGTTCGTTCGTTCGTTCGTTCGTTCGTTCGTTCGTTCGTTCGTTCGTTCGTTCGTTCGTTCGTTCGTTCGTTCGTTCCTTCATTCATTCATTCATTCATTCATTCATTCATTTATCCATCCATCCATCCATCCATTCGTTTATCTATCCATTCATCCATCTTCACATCCATCCATCCATCCATCCATCCGTTCGTCCGTCCGTCCGTCCGTCCATCCATCCATCCATCCATCCATCCATCCATCCATCCATCCATCCATCCATCCATCCATCCATCCATCCATCCATCCATCCATCTATCTATCCATCCATCCATCCATCCTTCCATCCATCCATCCATCCATCCATCCATCCATCTATCCATCCATCCATCCATCTATCCATCCATCCATGCATCCATCCAAGCATCCATCCATCCATTCACCCACCCACCCATCCATCCAACCATCCATCCATCCATCCATCCATCCATCCATCCATCCATCCATCCATCCATCCATCCATCCATCCATCCATCCATCCATCCATCCATCCATCCATCCATCCATCCATCCATCCATCCATCCATCCATCCATCCATCCATCCATCCATCCATCCATCCACCCATCCATACATCCATCCATCCATACATCCATTTACGAATAATGAAACAGTTGTGCTGTATACAGGAAGCACTATACGAGCAAGTCGATCAGTCCTAGCTGTGAGAAGTAGGTCTACCTTTAAAATATTATAGTCCAATTACAGAAGCATGACAAACATATATCAACAGATCATAAAGCTTATCTGAGACCGAATTTTGTTTTAAGATGGCTTTATAAGTGAAATTTTCATTTTGACATCTGAATCAGCGCATTTATATTGTTGTCCATTGTTACTTTTGTCCATTCGTGGATATGTTTCCCTTGACAAGTTAGCAAGACTATATCGGCACCTCGGTATTAAAGGGTCTCTGTAAAATTGCAGATACGACCCTTGACCCTTAAACCGTTAACTTAAATAATTTAATTTTTCTCTCACTTGAAGTTGTGTCTCGCTAACGCGATCCACAACTTCATGTGGCTGAAAAATACCCATATTTGTTCAATTTTAGACCAAATATTTGCAAATCGTGATTAAACACAATGATGTTTAATCATACATTTCATTCCCAATAACTGCGATTTAAAGGCCAATAAAACGTATTAAAAACGACTACAGTCGCGCTTAGCGGCGTAAGGGTTAACCCTTTAACCGCCGATGCCGCATATATTAGGGTTTTCATTTTGTATAAGCACATTAAGTACCACCTTTTAAACATTTAAAAGATAAAATGTGACATCAATCAGCAATATTTGAAAACAGTTGACCTCCATTTTTTCAAATCTGAATAATTTTCACTCACTTGAAGTTGTGGATCGCGTCAGCGAGACACAACTTTAAGTGGGTGAAAATTCAGATTGAATAATTTAGCGGTTAAAGGGTTAACTCACCATATATTAATGTGGATGTCGTGAGAGGCGCTTGTTATGTGAATGGCAATATAGCTGTCACGGCTAGCTAGCGTCAAAGAGCAAAAGTAAGAAAGCTGCCCACTTAGCAGGATGAAAAGCATAAAAGCTCAGTGATTTGTGCATTAGGCTCGGATCTTTGACAGTCCTTTAGAACATTAGAGATTTGCTTATGCACTTTTGCAAAACTGTAATGTAGGCCATATATTATTACTTTTTCAATTTGACTTAGTTGGAAATCCTCTGAATATTAGAAATTGCTGCATTCGTCCTAATTTAAGCTTAATTAATTAATAGGTATTCAAATGAAGCGAAATAGCGGACTAAGACATCCATCATGATTTCAAATTGTAAAAACCCTTTGGTTTCTTAGTTTTTACAAAAATATTTCAGCGCTTTATGTGTTAACATGATGAAGGTGACGCATATAGCTGCTGACTGACTGAGTGACGTATGTGTCTCTTTGGTTTGTCATATCTCCTTCCACACTGACGTATGTCAAGATCACTCCCGTTAAACTCAAAATGGTGCTGGACTGGCCCTGCAGCAAGATACAACCTTTCACATGCTATATTTGTTACCGTCTAACACGACATGGTATTGAGATAAAAAGCACGACGCTGAACAGACTAATATTGGCTCAAACTCGGTTGACTAAATTGAGCCATCGCTGGACGAAAGTCGGTATTCTTAAAGAATTCATATGCATAAATCTACTTCTTCGTGTTTGCACTAAGCGAAAGAGAGTGTTAAATGATGTGTTGATATTTATTTGGAAAATACATACACCAAAGGTACCACATTTAAACTGATATTATTATGTAAAACTGAACAGTTTCATATGCTTTTGTTGACATGTAGGGAATCCTGCCAGTTGGTCCCTGCAAACAGGGCAGAGTCAGTAACCTGCATCTTAGTATATGTAACATATGTATACGTATAGGCCTATGTATTCTGTGAAACTCAATGGCCTTGACCTGCAATGTTTTCACCTAGCAATCTTATACTAAGATTTTGTAACCCAATATTTCGTGTGCAATTTCACAAAATATGGCACGATATAATATCAGATTTTTAAACATGTACCCGGACGCATGCTCCAGGCCTATATGAAAAGACAGCAATTAGGTAGCCTAACTAAGAAATTTGCACCTTTCTTATTTTCTTCTGGATACTCTATTGATTAGTGATGCGTGTACATGGGTTTTCTGGATATAATACACTGTATTTCACGATGAAAAATGGTTGATTTGTTTTTAAATTAGAATGCCATTTATATAATACACATCGGCACATGTACTGTCAAGTGTGATAATCCACCACCTAATTTAAATAATTGGATGACGGCCATGATTAGCTCATGTGAAAATCTGAGCCGATGTTTCATTATAAAGACTATTACATAGTAAAGCCATCTGATATATTAAGCATTGTGTTTTAACTATACGACAATATATTATGGAAGATGTGGCGTCAACACATCTATTACAGCATCTTGTTGTTTTCCTTGACATATATTTTACACCTTCTCTGATTTGTGTGCCTCTTAATCCCCTCATAGAAGGCGACTTAGAGCGGTGTAGATCAATGTCAGACCTTGATGCATTTTTGATGATACATGCATACGGCGTGGCATTAACCCTTTAACCGCCGGTGCCGTCCATATTCGTTTTTTACATTTTATATTAGCACATTACATATCATTTTTTAAACCTGTTAATGATAAATAGTGACATTAATCAGCAATAATTGACATCTTTTTACCTTCATTTTGTCAAATCTGAATAATTTTCACTCACTTGAAGTTGTGGATCGCGTCAGCGGTACACAACGTCAAGTGGGTGAAAATTCAAATTAAATAATTTGGCGGCTAAAGGGTTAAGTTAGAGGTAAAGTGTAGATGGGTATTGTACGCAAACAAACTTCCAGCAGAACCGAGATGATGAGCCGATGTTGGTTTATTGCTGGTCCGGCGTCGCAGACGGTAGACCGGCAGTAAACCAACATTGGTTCAATGTCACGTATCCGCCGGCGTGAATGAGTATTTCAAAACAGGAGATGTTTAGTCTGTGCTGGTTTATTATTGGTCAATGTCGCAGGCAGTGCCTGGCCCAGCATTGGGTAAAAATCTTACTTTTTGTTGGGATTTACAGTTCATATTATCATTTATAAAGCGATATATAGAGTATTATATCATGAGCTGTGTATAAACATGAGCTGTAAATTGATGTAAATTATAAGACCAATTCAAATATCTGTAGTATTTAATATTTGATGATATACAGTGTATATAAAAAAATGTACAAAACAAAAAAGTTAGAAAATAAACCATAAACTACACATGCTACAGTAAGTTTGTTTTGTAGACCAGGGGAAATACGTAAGGTGCATAAAAATGTTTTACTCCTTTATTCTAATTTGTCTCTATGCGTGATTTTATTTCGTGCAAGTTCAGTGCAAACTTTCCATTCTTCACAGAGAATAGCAGAGAGCAGAGAGACTCGTTGGAACTATCATCCCATTTAATTACCATCACACGATAATAGGTACTCAAACTAATTGATAACACACCACAACACTAGAAGATTAAGCTATAACTAGCTCAAACATTTAGCCTCTCCTGCATGGCAGTTCTAGGACTCCAAAGGTGATCCAGGCGGTGCGGGTGTCGCGGGAACAGCTAGGGATCAGCGGGAGTAATGGACAGTCATGCGTGCGGTGTTTGATCCTGTATCCGTGCCAGGATTTACACCTTGGCTGAGAGTGATCCGGATGAGAAGCGTGTGGGATCATCATTAGGCAGATCCCTAGCTTGTGGGACACGTGGGCAGGTGGTGACTTGCCAAGACGGACACTAACCCCATATCCTGATTGACCAGTTAAGAATGTCCCATCTCGTCAAGCTGTGATGTAGTTATCGCCCTCAACCCAAACTATGTACCTGTTCTATAACCCCCACCTTTGTCAGACCAAAGCCATAAAATACAGCACCGGTGTGAATAATATAGTCATGTCGAGTACTAGTTTTATCTTTTTACAATTCATACGGCTAATCAAGCGACTTTATTTTTCTATTAGCACATAAAATACCAGCTTTTGAACATGTTACAGTTAGAATGTGACATCAATCAGCAATATTTCAAAATTGCTGGCCTCAATTTTGTGAAATCTGAACAATTTTCATTCGCTTGAAGTTACAAGATCCACAACTTCAAGTGAGTGAAAATGTCAATAATATAATTTGGAGGTTAAAGAGTTAAACCTGATATTTTTTGTTTTAGATTTCCGTCGCACATAAGTTCACAAACTTTAGATATATGCCTATGTATATCATTTCATATAGTCGCTTGTGGTTTGCACCTCACTACATTCCGCAAATTGTAAGCTGATGTTTTATTTTGTGATAAACTAATCACAAAGTGAAATCAATATTATTTAAAAAAACTTTATAAACACCTGTTAAATGTTCATCGTGATTGTGGTCGGAGCAGCAGTTTTTGTCACGCAAACATTTTTATAAGATGTCTCGTCTCTTTTACGGGAAATCACGCGTTTTCTCATGTCCTATAGGCTACGTTTTAATGGGTGGTTGTCTGAAACACTACGAAATGCTCTACGCTTTTCTGAAGTGTGACAGCTTTTTCAGCAAATTCCTTTTGTGTCTGTGTTATTCTGTATACATGTATAGGCCTACATATACTTCCTATTTTGGTCATACTGTTTTCTCAGTCCGTTATATGAAACACACAAAATAAAAGGGTCTAGTTTTTTGCGAACAAAAAAATGAAGATGTCTCCCCTCCAGCAGCACAACCGTAAAGGTTGATAGCTAATAGATGTAGTGTCGATGGCCTTAGTAATTAATGTTATTAAATGGCTCCTGCGGACAGTAGAGACTATGTATTAAGAGGAATTCATTATTCCGTTTTGGTGCGAAACACTTGTCAACACTCCCAGCAAACACGACGTTGGCTCAATGCTGGTCCAATACTGTCCCACAATCTGCGACGCTGGCCCAACATCAAACCAGTGAACACAATGAACACAAAACATTATTGTTCTGTGTCCTTTGTGGAGTGTTTTGGAATGCTTTGAAATCTAAGAAACTACAAGTAAGAGACTATCTGTTCAAATGAACAGAATTATTCCGCATAAAATATGTTAAATCTTGGCTTGTAGGCCTGCCTAATCATCCCCAATTGCGAAACTACATGACTCTCAGCATTATGATTCTTTTTACACTATTGTGATTTCTGGAGAGTGGCTGATTGAACAAACGTTGACCCTATGGTGTTTTAATGCTGGACCAACATCCCTTTATCATACCCAGCAAACACTAGACGTTGAAACAATATTGGGCTAATTCTGAGCCAATGTGGTTGACAATGGACCAACGTTAGTCAGCACTAAAGCTTGGTAGGTACCCGCACTCTAAGGTGCCAGTATGTCTGGTTGCCGTCTTTTGTTTGTTCTTCAGATTTTTAGGCTTATTCAAATAAAAAAACAAAGGACAACTGACCCAAGTGCTGCAAGCTAGTTATTGTCCGGCCCTCGTCATTGTACTTACAATAGAACTCCTCCACTTCTTCTATTTCTCTTACAAGGCTTAGGCCGTACAATAACTACTACTTAAAACCAAGGCTGGGTTTATGTTGGCCCGCCGTTTGTGACGCTGGCCCACATTCAGCGTGGCGTCAAACACGACACGATAACCCAATAGGCCTACTGGGCTAATGTTGGCTCAGCGTCGTAGACGGTGGGCCAACAATAGCCTGGCATTGGGTCAACATCTCGTGTTTGACCGCCTGCACGATAGACAGAGAGAGCGCACAGACACAAAACTGGTCGGACGAACTGAGCGGTGAGAGGTAAAGCAATATGTCTCCACCTCTATAGAGGGGAGACATAATAAAATTACATTCATCCTGACATGCGGTTTATGCCAGCAGACCATTTTCAACGGCTTGCTTTTTTACTCCTTAAAAGAACCACACAGGGTAAAAAATAAACATTTCTAACATTTTTAATAGAGGTATTCAGCAAACTTTTCTGTTTTCTGTGTCACTAAATAAAAATATTAGATTTTTGCAAACTGTGTATCATTAGACTTATGATTTTAAGACAAAAATTCACAAATATGTTATATCTTACACATTGAGTATTAGTTATGCCTAGCTCATGCTATACAATAATACATGACATTGTGTCGTTTTCCAAATGTAAACTTCGCTTACGGAATAAGGTCAATAGCTTATTTTCAATGAAAAATCCACACGTCGCTTCCATAACACAAATAGGCGTAGTTATATTGTCGACACATCGCAGTATATAGCATAGGCGGTGCATGCAGTTAAAAGCTATTGAATATTGAATGATTGAGTAAATATTGACTGGTCATTTCGTCGCCTCGGAGCTAAAGGATCCTATCTGCCACTCTGACGAGTGTCAGATAGGATCCTTTAGCTCCGAGGCGACGATTTGTCATACAAAGATAATGCCATGTAGAGGAGAGACCGTGTATAAATATACGGATCGACTATTAAATTAGTTTCTTTTTTTACCATAAACATAAACCAGAATGAACGTTACATATCGTCTTGGTTTTAACCAATTACTTACCAAAACATGGTATCCTATATTAACCCTTACAGCGCGGGGATCAACTTCAGACGTCAGTATCTGATGAATATAGACATAATTGCCATAACATATGTATTCAAATGAAGGCGAAACGCTTACTGAGACATTTATGATTATTTCAAATTAAAAAAAACTTTGGTCTCCATGGTTTACACATAAATATTATTTCAGCGTTGTAAGGGTTAACCCTTTAACCGCCACAACTTCAAGTGAGTGAAAATTATTCAGATCTGACAAAATGGAGATTAACTCTTTTCAAATCTTGCTGGTTGATGTCACATTTTGTCTTTACCATATTTAAAATGTGGTATTTATTGTGCAAATAAAAAAATGAAAACCCGAATATATGCGGCGCCGGCGGTTAAAGGGTTAATTCACTGTAAGCTGTGAATAGCTGTGTAATATAATAAAATAAGTGCAATAGGCCTATATCAATATAAAGCCCCAAGCGTCTAGATTTTGATCGGTATAGTGTCATTTTATACAGACATTATTTTATTCCAATTATGTCTAATGTCGCAAATAGCATTTTGTATAGACATCATTTTATTCAAAATATGTCAAATGTTGGTTGCATACAGTATTGTATATAGACATTTTATTTAATTATGTCAAATGTCGCATACATTATTTTATATAGACAACATTTTATTCAAGATATGTCAAATATTGCATACGTGCGTCACTGCCTAACAAACACAAAACATTTCTAAAACTTTTGTACAACGTCGGCCCAACGTCTTTGACGTTGGTAAAACATTGTAGAAATGTTATACAAATGTTTTGTGTTTACTGGGTAGGAAGTATATAAATTATAAAGGATCATATTTAAAGCTGGCAATACCAAATTGACGAGTAATAAATTACATGTGGGTGCATGTCACAATCAAATATTTAGTGTCTTTTCCTGAGCACATTACCATGATTACGGCTAGTGTAATAAGTTCTTGACACATTACAGCTATCTATATCTGAATGAAACATAAGGCTATCACCACAGCGCTCTCTGATTGACCATTCTGCTAATGGCTTATTTTATAGATCAATCTATTAATACGGTTATTTGCCATTGGCATCATAACAGCGTTTCATTTGCTCAGAAGTCGATGATGACTGTGTTGTGATCAGCATTAATGACCGTCTCCGTGATCAATGTGGTGGAAAACGAGCAAATAAGATCCTGTACAAAATGGCACGTTCTACGGTCACCAGTATTGAAACGTGCTACGGCAGAGGGCTTGTTACGTCTATTGATATGACATCTCAGCCTGGTTTGATGTGATTGATCTATTGTTTCTCGTATTACAGTGCCTAATGACATTAAATAGATCATGTTCCTGTATGTTTCTGGTATATTAGACTGAGATATGCAGCGAACGTTATCGGTACATATCAACACAATAGTAAAATATACGTTTTAAAGTTTTCAAATACTACTACTCGGAAGTTTATGTTATCAGTGAGATCAATACATTTTCACGAATAGTATCATATAATGTACATCATTTAGAAATAGAACAATCATTTGACCTGTAGGCTATGTATTAAGCTAATAGGATGAACTGCAAAAAATGCAGATACTGCCTTTTGGCTTTGCAGATAATGTATGACCATGACGTGTTATCTGTGCAGGAGAGGTAAGTAGACAAGAAAAGCGGTTCAGTAAAGCCAGGAATGAAATATGTTATATGATGACATCGGATTGTCGAGTGATGAGATCTGTATTATAAGATGAAGAAAAGTATAGTCTGCGTTACTGAGTGTGCAATCATATTAAATGCTTTCAACTATTTCCAGTCACCAGAGGAAACCCACAGATACAAATTAAATAAAAAATTGTTGTGATCACGAAATACTCGTCACCAAACCTAGCATCGCATTTTCAACATTGACGCGGGTATGTGGGATGAATTAATTGCATATAATTCCACCTTTTTATCGATTTGCAACAGACGTGTTATTTAGAGAATGGAACCAAATCCCATTACAGCTGGTAGGAGGTCATGTGGGCAAGATGTCCGCGACCAAAACGACCAGCAGCTGCCTAACCTCTAACCGACAGAATGGCTAGTCGAATTATCTCTCTGCAACAACAACCTGTATGTTGAGCTGGTGATATGCAGGTTATTTTTTCCAGTCAATGGTGGGTGAACATCTTGACTTTAACCCTTTAACCGCCGGTGCCGCATATATTAAAAACAGTTGATCCCCATTTTGTCAAATAGGAATAATTTTCACTCACTCGAAGTTGTGGATCGCGTCAGCGAGAAACAACTTCAAGTGGATGAAAATTCAGATTGAATAATTTGGCGGTTAAAGAGTTAAAACGATTTTGCTCTTTGTGTTGTTTTTCATTCAATATTAGAAGAACATCTTTACTTTTTAGCGTGTCTGCTCTTTTGTTTTGTGAGCAAAAATAATACTTGGATACTTGAAAAACACTGAATTGACATTTTGATATATTTACTTCTAAATTTAGAATGGTGCATATTAAATATCATAATAATTATAATGTATTTTATTTTTTGAGGCAGTAGTTCTTACACTAAAACCTTTAATCTATTTACCTACTTTTAATAAATGACTATCCAAGAAATTATATTGACTAATGACATCACATTACGAGTCAAGTACATATCGTCCTCTTGGAAATGAAAGGGAGGGTGTATGTGTCATTTTACAAAGTGACACATACACCCTTTCATATCCAAGAGGACGATATCATCACAGCAGTCGATCTTGCAGGCACTGAACGCAGATTATAGATGTGCTTCAGATGCCAAAAGTTTTATTCTCAGAAAGCATGAGATGGTATTGTTGGGCCAGCATCGCAAAATGTGGATCAACATTAAACCAACATTGGGATAACGTCTTATTTTTTATTAGATTCGAGTGGATGAAAGATTTATTTTTCACATTACCCTTTAACCGCCAAATTATTCAATCTGAATTTTCACCTACTTGAAGTTGTGTCTCGCTGACGCGATCCACAACTTCAAGTGGGTGAAAATTATTCAGATTTGACAATATGGAGGTCAAATGTTTTCAAATATTGCTGATTGATGTCACATTTTATCTTTAACATGTTTAAAAGGTGGTAGTTAATGTGCTAATAAAAAATGAGAACCCGAATATACGCGGCACCGGCGGTTAAAGGGTTAACCCTTACAACACTGAAGTCGACTACAGTAGTAATTATGTGTTTTACTAGCATCTGTATAACCAGCTGCTAAAAGTAAAATATTCTTTCAATTTTAAAACACTGATATATTTTGTGACGTCAATTTCGCAAAAACACAAATTTTCACCCACTTGAAGTTGTGGATCGCGATTGCGAGACACAACTTCAAGTGGCCGAAAATCTAAATTAAATAGCTCAGTGCTCTAGGGTCAATAGTGTAATTCTCTGATAATTATGTTAGTCTGACAAACTATTGGATATGACGCCTCATCCTATGTAAATATCATAATATAGACCTACACTAGTCCTAGATCAAATAAAATTATTAATCAAATATTGGCCGTCTATTATTCGCAATTGCTTGAGTTGAGATGGCGCTGCAATCTATAGTATACAGGAAATAAATTCCAATATATATGACTGTATCCATGGCAACATTGCCGACCAGTTAATAAACGGAGTGGTATTGTTGAAATGGATCTGAACGCGCGTTTGTTGACCCTCATGATTGAATATCATCACGGAAATGTTACCAGTGATCCCTGTTGTCCAGTAGTCCTACAACAACCACCTGCTACACGGCGAATAGAAAACAAAAAGTGCACCAATTCTGAGTCTGTGTTCCAACCCTTCTGCTGCAGAGACTTTAGATACACCACCCTTTAAAAATATGGATCTACCACACGCATTATACATACTGCAGTTGCAAATAGCCTCTGATCAATTTTAATTTACTCTGTGAATTATGCAGCTATTGGCCTGCAATTTGGTAACAGTATGTAACTGGTATCCGTTATTATTATTGTGCAAGAAAATGTAGGAAAGGTATCATTTAAAAAATAGGTCAGCAAAAAAAGGTAGTTAAAAACAGGATATTTTAATCATTTTTTTTTAATTCGGTGGGGATGGCATCGTGGTGGAAATGTAGAAATAATATGTGAAACTCAAACAATTCTCCTGAGTAAAATTGACTAACAAAAATAGCAATAAAACGTTTTTGATACTTTATTGTTATCCATTTTATAAATAATCACTATTTCTTTTAAATATTGTTTTTAAATCACTGTTGCATTGTCAAAAATGTTCTAATCATTCTTATATTTGTCTGTGAACAAGCTAATTTACTGAACATTTAATATCTGGTTGAATATATTCTTGTTCTCATAAAGGCATCGACGCGACGGGTCATTCTGTCATATAGTCGCTCCAGGTAATCATTCTAGATCTGGTGGACCCTCATTCGTAGCTCTCGTAAAGTTGTTAGAGGGTTGCTACTTAGTTATTTCATCACATGAGCCAAGATAGGCTCTATAAGATTCGTATCTGGACTACTTGGATGCTAGTGAATAACCTGGATCCTCTGGTCTTCAAATGACATTGTGATAGCTGCGTCACTGTGAGCAATCGTGACACGGGGTCCCCTCTACAAGGCTTATCTTTAATATATCCTGTTTAACTGTATATATTTTTTTTAATTTTTGTGTAGAGCACCCTTGCTGCAACCGAGGAGTCTTCTAATATGTCTTTGGCAGTAATTGAAATCAGCTTGTGCAGCTTGTGCAATTTCTCACTGGACAAGTTACATTTGATCTCCATGGCCTCCCCTGACGTGTTTGTGACTAAGAGTCTGTGGGGTTGTGGACACACAAAACATTGCGGGATGACACATGATACAATGTACCTTGATGTGATTTATATTGTTTTTACTCGAACAGCGTTGATCATCGAGAAGTATTTTCGATTCTCCCAACACATGTGTCTAATTACTTATTTTCACCATAGGCTAAACGTGTATGGATTCAAGTCCTGATAATTTTGCACAAATGTCATATATACTTTCTGAAAGCGTAATAGATCAGCAATACAGGAGACTTGATATTTTTTTATAATGAGTGACCATTTTTGAAAACAAGTGTCCAAAAATATTAGAAGCACAGTATATTATTTCATTGTCGAGGAGGATCCATATTTTAGGGAGCGGTAATAAAATGCCACTGAAAGTTATGCAGTGCACTTATGTGGAAGATTCTTAGTAAATCAAATAATTACATTTAGAAGCAATCAATTGTTCATAAATAAAATTTGTTTCGTGATTTGAAGCTGGAAATTGCGTTAGCAATGAAAAATGGAAAATAACAAGTGGAGTAATACTTAAACCTAATTTCTTGATAATTAGATAAGGATAAAGCTATTGACCACTCTATGTGTGGCTTTAGTTGTAACCCAGTTGCATCTATATCTGTAATCAGCCTGGTGCTTTCTGGGTATAGATGTGTCCAGCTGTTCTTAGACAGTGGACTACTCCTTTAGGGCACAACTCATATGTTAGCTTACATCTGGAAGACTGGAAGTGGATCACCACTACAGTGTCACTTTAGATGTACCCAGGATTAAATACCGACACAGATCGAATTACAATATTTCAATAATGTCATAGTAGCAGGGACATATTTATTTGTTATGACAAGCAGATGATTAAGTATAGAGTAGCCTATATGTTTAAGTTAGTCCGGCAGCAGAATGCCCAATAATGGCCTGACCCAAAATTCTATGATATAGTTTTTCTCTGTTGAATATTCATCTTTGGGATCTGCATAAAGATATCCAGGGTGGTGTGGAGGTGTCACCTTTGATCAATTTTAATTATTCAAGATGGCCGCTCTGATAATGCCTCAGTTATGATGGACTCACCATTATAAAGGGCAAACACTCGGTTAATATGTCTTGTAACAATGTATGTTTGTCAAATTTTATTCACATGAATTTGTTTTACATCTCCATTTTGAAATCCAAAATGGCTGCTGTATGACTAAAAGTTCAGTTATAATCATGTGAAATAAAATTATATATGGGCGAACGATAACATTAAGGCGATGGGCTACTTCTGGCTACCATGTACCATGCAATTTTAATTATTCAAGATTGCCGCCAAAGACCTGGAAATGTACTGAAAAATATTTAATTAGAAGTGATCACAGCAACTTTTAAAGTGAGCTCAGCGACTACAAAGGTGATCTTGGCCACAAACCAACTGTTCTTGTCCACTGAAGAAGTGATCACATCCATTTTAATGTTATATCAGCCCCTACAAATTTTATCTTGGCCACTGAAAAACTTATCACAGCCACTTTTAAAAATATCACAGCCACAAGAAAACTGATCTTGGCCACACACAAACTGATCTAGTCCACTAAAGAAATGATCACATCCACTTTAAAAGTTATCTCAGCCACAAAATAATGTGATCTTGGCCACAGAAGAATAATCACAGCCTCTTTAAAAATTATATCAGCCACTACAGAGGTCATCTTGGCCACTGAACAAGTGATCACAGCAGCTTTGAGATAATTTGTAAGTGGCTGTGGTCACTTCTTCAGTGGCTAAGAGCACATTGTAGTGGCTTGGATAACTTTATCAGTGGCTTTATCAGTGGCTGACACCATTTTGTTAGTGGCCGAAATTCTTGTAGTGGCTTATATACTTTTTAAAGTGGATATGATCACTTCTGCAATGGATTCAGATCACTTTTGCAGTGGCTGAGATAACTGGTTGTAATCACTTCTTCATTGGTCAAGATCACTTTTGTAATGGTTTAGATATTTCTGTGGTCTGTGGTCGCTTCTTCAGTGGGCAAGATCACTTTGTAGTGGCTAAAAAGATAACTTTTTCAGTGGCTGACACCAGCTTGTTAGTGGCCAAGATGGTGGCTGAGATACCTTTTAAAGTGGCTGTGGTCATTTCGTCAGTGGCCAAGATCAGCTTTGTAGTGACTGAGACAACTTTTAATGTGGTTGTAATCACTTCTTCAGTGGCTGACATCAGCTTGTTAGTGACCAAGATTACATGTTTTCTGGCATCCGCAGACATGGAATTTAAATTCGAAATTGATGACATCACACTAGTGGCAGAATAATATGTTAAGCTCATTGGAGTCAATCTGGATAAAAATCTATATTACGACACACATATACAATAGATTTGTAAAAAAGCTGGCAACCATTTAAATGCATTAAAACGACTCTCACCATATATCAGTATCAACCATAGAATGGCAATATTTCGCTGTTTCATATTGTGCCATTTCTAGTTCCGTAGTATTGTGTGTCATTTTTGTGGAGTGGGGGAAATAATTAATTAGGCTAGATATAGAGATGAAATTCCTGCACAAAAATTAAAAAACTTTTGCAGTTCTAGTCTATGGACATGTTTACATCATATAGTCATATTATTAAGCTAAAATAAAATCACCGATTTTTTAATGATTCAAGACCTGGGCATGTCTTTTTAACCAATAGTGGGGTCATGTGTGATTCATTTCAATACAGTCTGTGATATTTTGTTTTAAACTGTCGTATTTGTTCAATGCTACAAATGTGGAAATGATTACATCACGTGAACATTATAGCTTGTTTTAATAAAATAATAGCAAATGTTTTCTGATGATACAATGCTCACAATTGCACAATTATATAATAAACATAAAATAGTTATTTTCAGTGATATTCGCATCACAACATTATCATAATTCAAATTTAATATTCACAAAATACAATATTATTTTCATGAATAATCCATGTCCTATACCTGGGCTATCACAGATGGAAAGTAAAACACAAAACAAAACTATAATGTTCCATGGCATTGACTAATATCCCACTATCCAAGCCATTTCATTCTTGGTCTACTTGTAAATTAAAATTATGAATGCTCAACTTCATCTGTGACAACACGTCTGGTGGCTGATCTAGGCTTTGTTTTGCACTAGCCCATGGCATGTTGAGAAAGTAAGTCGGCCATGACAGCATTAGTTACAATACACTGTCATTCAATGTGACAATCTCCAAATATTGTTTTAATACAGTCCGTCATTATAAATAATGGAAATATGGACAACGTTAGTTTTTCTGTATCATTTTAAATAACAAAAATACATCTCACCTTACATATTGGCGGGAGTGGTATTGCTGTGCCCCTCCCCTGTGAATGTAACAATGTTTTGTTCAATACATGTATACTTTTACTTTACAAACAATACTTTCTGTCATAAATTTAAAAAGACGACTGTCATCTTGTATGTTCATGTTAAATATTGCCGCAATGTTTCTAGAAGCAAACAAAAATAATAAAAGATATTGCTGACGGGGAAAACCCCATGAAAAAGAAATTGAACATGTTTTCTAGACAACGTCCTATAAACACATTACTAACGTAAGCTTATTTGTCGTCTTATCCCTAATAATCACCCCCATATATTTTTCAGCATATCATTCAGCTTTGTAAATGAAGCACGTTGGCACACATCTTATAATAGACGATGTATATTACACTGTCGCCAAAACTCGCCATGCCATAGGAGGCTGAGCAAATTGTTTTTTTTTCAGAATGACAGCCATCTGAAGCAGCTCACTTCATCACAGACCCACTATACAGATTATCGCATATCAGAGACTATACTCCACATCCCTTTTCTTAATATATGTTCAGTTAATCAGATCAGTTAAATTATTGTTGTTAATTAATTAAAATTGTGAAGTGAATATTCTGAGCCTCCTCGAGTTGAACCTGGTAATTTTTTTTATTTTTTTCACATGATAGAAAAATCATCATGGTTGAGAGACAAAATGACCATAAATGCCCTCATAATGCAAATTGTTGGGCGGGGGGGGGGAGCATGACCCTAGAAACCTAGTTGGCGTGCACCTTTAAAGCACGCATGGCAAATTTTCTTATCACCCCAAATTACAAGAAATCTTCCTCAAACTCATTCAGCCTGCGGGAAACCCATAGCCATGTCGTAAATATTGGGTTGAACAACCTAAAAGGCACATGAACTGGGATCTAGAAATAAAAAAATGACACATATTAGCTAGGTGAAAAACCAAGATTATTTGTTATAAATGAAAATACAATGATCATCTTGGTTTTTGTGTGTCAAATAAAGGAATTTCTAAACCCACAGTCATATAGAAACCATAAATTACACATATCTAGGTGGTAAATGAAGATTATTTTATGTCTCGCTGACGCGATCCACAACTTCAAGTGGGTGAAAATTATTCAGATTTGACAATATGGAGGTCAAATGTTTTCAAATATTGCTGATTGATGTCACATTTTATCTTTAACATGTTTAAAAGGTGGTAGTTAATGTGCTAATAAAAAATGAGAACCCGAATATACGCGGCACCGGCGGTTAAAGGGTTAACCCTTACAACACTGAAGTCGACTACAGTAGTAATTATGTGTTTTACTAGCATCTGTATAACCAGCTGCTAAAAGTAAAATATTCTTTCAATTTTAAAACACTGATATATTTTGTGACGTCAATTTCGCAAAAACACAAATTTTCACCCACTTGAAGTTGTAGATCGCGATTGCGAGACACAACTTCAAGTGGCCGAAAATCTAAATTAAATAGCTCAGTGCTCTAGGGTCAATAGTGTAATTCTCTGATAATTATGTTAGTCTGACAAACTATTGGATATGACGCCTCATCCTATGTAAATATCATAATATAGACCTACACTAGTCCTAGATCAAATAAAATTATTAATCAAATATTGGCCGTCTATTATTCGCAATTGCTTGAGTTGAGATGGCGCTGCAATCTATAGTATACAGGAAATAAATTCCAATATATATGACTGTATCCATGGCAACATTGCCGACCAGTTAATAAACGGAGTGGTATTGTTGAAATGGATCTGAACGCGCGTTTGTTGACCCTCATGATTGAATATCATCACGGAAATGTTACCAGTGATCCCTGTTGTCCGGTAGTCCTACAACAACCACCTGCTACACGGCGAATAGAAAACAAATAGTGCACCAATTCTGAGTCTGTGTTCCAACCCTTCTGCTGCAGAGACTTTAGATACACCACCCTTTAAAAATATGGATCTACCACACGCATTATACATACTGCAGTTGCAAATAGCCTCTGATCAATTTTAATTTACTCTGTGAATTATGCAGCTATTGGCCTGCAATTTGGTAACAGTATGTAACTGGTATCCGTTATTATTATTGTGCAAGAAAATGTAGGAAAGGTATCATTTAAAAAAATAGGTCAGCAAAAAATGGTAGTTAAAAACAGGATATTTTAATCATTTTTTTTTTAATTCTGTGGGGATGGCATCGTGGTGGAAATGTAGAAATAATATGTGAAACTCAAACAATTCTCCTGAGTAAAATTGACTAACAAAAATAGCAATAAAACGTTTTTGATACTTTATTGTTATCCATTTTATAAATAATCACTATTTCTTTTAAATATTGTTTTTAAATCACTGTTGCATTGTCAAAAATGTTCTAATCATTCTTATATTTGTCTGTGAACAAGCTAATTTACTGAACATTTAATATCTGGTTGAATATATTCTTGTTCTCATAAAGGCATCGACGCGACGGGTCATTCTGTCATATAGTCGCTACAGGTAATCATTCTAGATCTGGTGGACCCTCATTCGTAGCTCTCGTAAAGTTGTTAGAGGGTTGCTACTTAGTTATTTCATCACATGAGCCAAGATAGGCTCTATAAGATTCGTATCTGGACTACTTGGATGCTAGTGAATAACCTGGATCCTCTGGTCTTCAAATGACATTGTGATAGCTGCGTCACTGTGAGCAATCGTGACACGGGGTCCCCTCTACAAGGCTTATCTTTAATATATCCTGTTTAACTGTATATATTTTTTTTAATTTTTGTGTAGAGCACCCTTGCTGCAACCGAGGAGTCTTCTAATATGTCTTTGGCAGTAATTGAAATCAGCTTGTGCAGCTTGTGCAATTTCTCACTGGACAAGTTACATTTGATCTCCATGGCCTCCCCTGACGTGTTTGTGACTAAGAGTCTGTGGGGTTGTGGACACACAAAACATTGCGGGATGACACATGATACAATGTACCTTGATGTGATTTATATTGTTTTTACTCGAACAGCGTTGATCATCGAGAAGTATTTTCGATTCTCCCAACACATGTGTCTAATTACTTATTTTCACCATAGGCTAAACGTGTATGGATTCAAGTCCTGATAATTTTGCACAAAATGTCATATATACTTTCTGAAAGCGTAATAGATCAGCAATACAGGAGACTTGATATTTTTTTATAATGAGTGACCATTTTTGAAAACAAGTGTCCAAAAATATTAGAAGCACAGTATATTATTTCATTGTCGAGGAGGATCCATATTTTAGAGAGCGGTAATAAAATGCCACTGAAAGTTATGCAGTGCACTGATGTGGAAGATTCTTAGTAAATCAAATAATTACATTTAGAAGCAATCAATTGTTCATAAATAAAATTTGTTTCGTGATTTGAAGCTGGAAATTGCGTTAGCAATGAAAAATGGAAAATAACAAGTGGAGTAATACTTAAACCTAATTTCCTGATAATTAGATAAGGATAAAGCTATTGACCACTCTATGTGTGGCTTTAGTTGTATCCCAGTTGCATCTATATCTGTAATCAGCCTGGTGCTTTCTGGGTATAGATGTGTCCAGCTGTTCTTAGACAGTGGACTACTCCTTTAGGGCACAACTCATATGTTAGCTTACATCTGGAAGACTGGAAGTGGATCACCACTACAGTGTCACTTTAGATGTACCCAGGATTAAATACCGACACAGATCAAATTACAATATTTCAATAATGTCATAGTAGCAGGGACATATTTATTTGTTATGACAAGCAGATGATTAAGTATAGAGTAGCCTATATGTTTAAGTTAGTCCGGCAGCAGAATGCCCAATAATGACCTGACCCAAAATTCTATGATATAGTTTTTTCTCTGTTGAATATTCATCTTTGGGATCTGCACAAAGATATCCAGGGTGGTGTGGAGGTGTCACCTTTGATCAATTTTAATTATTCAAGATGGCCGCTCTGATAATGCCTCAGTTACGATGGACTCACCATTATAAAGGGCAAACACTCGGTTAATATGTCTTGTAACAATGTATGTTTGTCAAATTTTATTCACATGAATTTGTTTTACATCTCCATTTTGAAATCCAAAATGGCTGCTGTATGACTAAAAGTTCAGTTATAATCATGTGAAATAAAATTATATCTGGGCGAACGATAACATTAAGGCGATGGGCTACTTATGGCTACCATGTACCATGCAATTTTAATTATTCAAGATTGCCGCCAAAGACCTGGAAATGTACTGAAAAATATTTAATTAGAAGTGATCACAGCAACTTTTAAAGTGAGCTCAGCGACTACAAAGGTGATCTTGGCCACAAACCAACTGTTCTTGTCCACTGAAGAAGTGATCACATCCACTTTAATGTTATATCAGCCCCTACAAATTTTATCTTGGCCACTGAAAAACTTATCACAGCCACTTTTAAAAATATCACAGCCACAAGAAAACTGATCTTGGCCACAAACAAACTGATCTAGTCCACTAAAGAAATGATCACATCCACTTTAAAAGTTATCTCAGCCACAAAATAATGTGATCTTGGCCACAGAAGAATAATCACAGCCTCTTTAAAAATTATATCAGCCACTACAGAGGTCATCTTGGCCACTGAACAAGTGATCACAGCAGCTTTGAGATAATTTGTAAGTGGCTGTGGTCACTTCTTCAGTGGCTAAGAGCACATTGTAGTGGCTTGGATAACTTTATCAGTGGCTTTATCAGTGGCTGACACCATTTTGTTAGTGGCCGAAATTCTTGTAGTGGCTTATATACTTTTTAAAGTGGATATGATCACTTCTGCAATGGATTCAGATCACTTTTGCAGTGGCTGAGATAACTGGTTGTAATCACTTCTTCATTGGTCAAGATCACTTTTGTAATGGTTTAGATATTTTTGTGGTCTGTGGTCGCTTCTTCAGTGGGCAAGATCACTTTGTAGTGGCTAATAAGATAACTTTTTCAGTGGCTGACACCAGCTTGTTAGTGGCCAAGATGGTGGCTGAGATACCTTTTAAAGTGGCTGTGGTCATTTCGTCAGTGGCCAAGATCAGCTTTGTAGTGACTGAGACAACTTTTAATGTGGTTGTAATCACTTCTTCAGTGGCTGACATCAGCTTGTTAGTGACCAAGATTACATGTTTTCTGGCATCCGCAGACATGGAATTTAAATTCGAAATTGATGACATCACACTAGTGGCAGAATAATATGTTAAGCTCATTGGAGTCAATCTGGATAAAAATCTATATTACGACACACATATACAATAGATTTGTAAAAAAGCTGGCAACCATTTAAATGCATTAAAACGACTCTCACCATATATCAGTATCAACCATAGAATGGCAATATTTCGCTGTTTCATATTGTGCCATTTCCAGTTCTGTAGCATTGTGTGTCATTTTTGTGGAGTGGGGGAAATAATTAATTAGGCTAGATATAGAGATGAAATTCCTGCACAAAAATTAAAAAACTTTTGCAGTTCTAGTCTATGGACATGTTTACATCATATGGTCATAAAATTAAGCTAAAATAAAATCACCGATTTTTTAATGATTCAAGACCTGGGCATGTCTTTTTAACCAATAGTGGGGTCATGTGTGATTCATTTCAATACAGTCTGTGATATTTTGTTTTAAACTGTCGTATTTGTTCAATGCTACAAATGTGGAAATGATTACATCACGTGAACATTATAGCTTGTTTTATTAAAATAATAGCAAATGTTTTCTGATGATACAATGCTCACAATTGCACAATTATATAATAAACATAAAATAGTTATTTTCAGTGATATTCGCATCACAACATTATCATACTTCAAATTTAATATTCACAAAATACAATATTATTTTCATGAATAATCCATGTCCTATACCTGGGCTATCACAGATGGAAAGTAAAACACAAAACAAAACTATAATGTTCCATGGCATTGACTAATATCCCACTATCCAAGCCATTTCATTCTTGGTCTACTTGTAAATTAAAATTATGAATGCTCAACTTCATCTGTGACAACACGTCTGGTGGCTGATCTAGGCTTTGTTTTGCACTAGCCCATGGCATGTTGAGAAAGTAAGTCGGCCATGACAGCATTAGTTACAATACACTGTCATTCAATGTGACAATCTCCAAATATTGTTTTAATACAGTCCGTCATTATAAATAATGGAAATATGGACAACGTTAGTTTTTCTGTATCATTTTAAATAACAAAAATACATCTCACCTTACATATTGGCGGGAGTGGTATTGCTGTGCCCCTCCCCTGTGAATGTAACAATGTTTTGTTCAATACATGTATACTTTTACTTTACAAACAATACTTTCTGTCATAAATTTAAAAAGACGACTGTCATCTTGTATGTTCATGTTAAATATTGCCGCAATGTTTCTAGAAGCAAACAAAAATAATAAAAGATATTGCTGACGGGGAAAACCCCATGAAAAAGAAATTGAACATGTTTTCTAGACAACGGCCTATAAACACAATACTAACGTAAGCTTATTTGTCGTCTTATCCCTAATAATCACCCCCATATATTTTTCAGCATATCATTCAGCTTTGTAAATGAAGCACGTTGGCACACATCTTATAATAGACGATGTATATTACACTGTCGCCAAAACTCGCCATGCCATAGGAGGCTGAGCAAATTGTTTTTTTTTTCAGAATGACAGCCATCTGAAGCAGTTCACTTCATCACAGACCCACTATACAGATTATCACATATCAGAGACTATACTCCACATCCCTTTTCTTAATATTATGTTCAGTTAATCAGATCAGTTAAATTATTGTTGTTAATTAATTAAAATTGTGAAGTGAATATTCTGAGCCTCCTCGAGTTGAACCTGGTAAATTTGTTAATTTTTTCACATGATAGAAAAATCATCATGGTTGAGAGACAAAATGACCATAAATGCCCTCATAATGCAAATTGTTGGGCGGGGGGGGGGGGGGAGGGAGCATGACCCTAGAAACCTAGTTGGCGTGCACCTTTAAAGCACGCATGGCAAATTTTCTTATCACCCCAAATTACAAGAAATCTTCCTCAAACTCATTCAGCCTGCGGGAAACCCATAGCCATGTCGTAAATATTGGGTTGAACAACCTAAAAGGCACATGAACTGGGATCTAGAAATAAAAAAATGACACATATTAGCTAGGTGAAAAACCAAGATTATTTGTTATAAATGAAAATACAGTGATCATCTTGGTTTTTGTGTGTCAAATAAAGGAATTTCTAAACCCACAGTCATATAGAAACCATAAATTACACATATCTAGGTGGTAAATGAAGATTATTTTATTGAGAACAACGTCGGACATCTTGGATTTGTCGGTAGAATATAGGTCGAATTATCTTAAAAATTCGGGAAATGGATTTTTTGGACCAACACCACCTGGAAACCATATATTATACATAACTATGTGGTAGATCAATGGGAAATGATTTTTTACACATTTTGGCGGCCATTTTGAATTTTAGGTTTATATAAATTTTACCCACACTTTTGAGCGAGGCATATAGGCTATTTTTATATGTATGAGTTGTATATGGCAAATCAACCATAAAACCAACCCGCAATTTCATGTTTTTGTTCAGCAAATAACACTAGGTTCAGTAAAGGAGCCCACTATTTATGATGTTGAGGGAGGTAAAAGTAACAGTACGGGGTGGTACATATGATAGGACTACTAAATAAAACTGGTGGTAAAGCTGGTGGATATCCACACATTTCACCATAAAACAGCAGCACCAATAATGATTCAGGTACAGACACAGGTAACATTTGATTACTGTTCTATTTACAGCCCATGTCTTCAGCGTGAAGTCAGCAGACGACAACCTAGACAAGCCACAACACCACATTACTGGAAATGCCCCTAAGCGACCAATCTGAAGACTGCCCGCTGTGTGTAATTCACTTGTTCGGTGTTATTCCTGGATGGCCAAATGACTGCTACAAGATCTCCTGTTTTTATCTGGGTGATTGCTCCGCAGCAATCACCCAGATAAAAACAAGAGATCCTTTTTCTCGCCCACTTTGGCTGTGAGGAAAAAGAGATACCGGGTGACGTGAAAAAAGGTACGGAAAAAGAGACAACTGAGCTACAAAATCATAAAATGATAATCACGACACGACACGACACGACACGACACGACACGACACGACACGACACGACTGTTTGTTTTGCATGTTACACAGCGTGAATATCAATGGTTGCATAATGTGAGAGAGAGCTTTTTTAGAGAAATTAGATTACCAGCTGTTGGCATTTTTGATTAATTTATATAGGACAACAACACAAGAAAAATACTATGGGTTACAGGATGATACACAGTCTGGTATGACCCCCTGGAAAAATGAATTCGATGTAAGAAATAGTAAGCCTAACTGTTACACTTTCTTCACTTCTTCAGAATTTGTTTATTGGATTATTAACCAAATAATAACTAAAACGCCATTTGACGGTAATTATATATAAACAATAAAAAGGTTTAAATCCAACCTACTTACTTATGTCAGATATAAATGGATACAAATTAATACTATCGATATATTGAGTTTAGATAACAAAAAGTATTCAAATAAAGGTTCCAGTTGTGACTGATTGGTTGATGTATCCTGATATCTCGTACTCGCACCCTTTAAGTTATCTAAGTGAAATTGTTGCCCATTTTTTGCAACTGTGTCTTGCTTAATATGATTTGACAGATAATGTATTATACAACTGCTCTTCCTCTCTTTTTTGTTTTACATTCCTCGTGGACAAAACTGTTTTTAATTTTTGTCGCGATGGTTTTATTATGGGAATGAATAAAAATACTATAAATTTATATTTACATAGACGCGATGAAACGCGTGAAACGCAAATTGTTAACTTCTGGACTAACCTCTGGCATAGTACAAATCTGTATCTCGGACGCAAGTTTATGCTTCTGCATTACTCTTATCTTATGATGTCGGTACACTGCTCTGAGCGCGTAAACTGCTGCACAATGAAAAAAGTCAGTAGACCCGTGTGACGAGTGTTCAAGCTAGTATAGTTTTAAACAACACTATCAATTATAATTGTGACAAATATACCTAAGGTATTCTTATTGTCACATAGTAACAACGCTGGTGATTACATTGTCTGGAAAGCTATCTAGACGTGATAACAGTGAAGATTTGAAAACATAAATTACTTCTCAAGCCCGGATCAGTCTTTTTTGTATGCTCTACTGATATGTTTCAACTAATGTGCAATTGATGTTATCTCTTATTTCTTATGAACGGCTGAGCTAACCTTGTGCATATTGTAGTAAATAAATGTGTACATGAGCCCCCCCTGAGTAACCTGAGTAACCACCAGGATCAGACGTGATTATCGATGAGCATCGGGAGACGAGTTGTTATCTCCTGAAGCCTTTCTGCAGATTGTCAGAAGTGAGGGAAGATGAAAGTCGTAATGTTATCTGGTTATGGACGGCTAAGTTCCGCTGGTGTCAGGAAATGGTACATTGTACATCTGTGGCTTCACCACCGGAAGCCTAATGACCGTGTCATGGACACGTAAGCATCTGTCGCTTGTCTCAGGCGCGCAACTGTTTATTCCCCAGTCATATTGGACTACCTGAAATCATCATAAATGTCGTAGTTATCTCTTTCAACTTCATTCGAATTAAATACTTTTGTTATGGGTCTACGGCTTTTATAAATATCTTAATTCTTTCAGTGCGGGGACCGTATTTATACGGCAGAATCTGACGTCTAGACGTCAGATTCTGACGTATTAAGACGGTCCCCGCGCTAAAAGGGTTGAGGACAATGCCGGGAGATAGTACCGGATCATACCGATCATTGCCACCGCGAATCCGGGATGTTCCGTGAGCGGTCCCGGAACTTTTAACTGTTTCCGGTCAGGGACACTAAACGGAGCATCCCGGTATGCAGCCGGATCATCACGGACCCTTCAAACACCCGTTCTTTCACGGTCCTTGCCTGATTAACTTACGGAACACTGGTCTGGGAGCGACCGGGATGGTACAGGAATGATCGAAGGCTTATTATGCATGACCAGCATATTGCGCACCTAGAATAATTGCTCACGTCTGAAAGCTCACAGTCTTGTCCAATGAATAAGTAATGTACTTATATATTTGTGATTCTATATTCGATATATTAGGTAAAAGATACGGATGGTCTTAAAATTATGGTCGAGACATATAAAATAATCCCCTTACAGCAGTGAACCTACGCCAACAACTGATGTCCGAGTAACTGATCAGGTATAATTAATGACACCGCGTATGATATGGAACAAGTAGCAATTCTGGCATAGGGTAAAATATAGCCCTGTGTATAATCCATTACGCATACGTTTTTTTTATTTATTACCTAATCATAAGGGGCAGCCTTCAAATTACTTTGTCGCATGAGTTAATTATTTTAAAGTTGTCATGTCATTTTTATGATTGGTTAATCATTCATATCATTTAATTATGGAGAGTAATAATTAACTTGGACACTCAAATCCAGAAATATTGTAAGTCTACTTTGCATCTAAATTCGTTACGTTATGAGCATCAATGCACTAAGAAAATCCAATCGATGGGAAGAAACAGTAATAATGATAAGCCTGGCAGCAAACAGACGTTTAAAAAAGAGTCCGGATCCATGCAGACAGCTTTAAGCTTTAATGCGTTAATCGATAGAGCCCATCAGCCAGTGACAGGCATTTCTGGGAAGCCTAGTAACTATCTATGACTGACGTGACGTTAACCCTTTCACCACCGGTCCCGATTATATTCGTTTTTTTTTGCATTTTTAGAAGCACATTAAATACTATCTCCAAGGATAAAGCGTGACATAAATCAACAAGATGTCAAAATAGTTGACCCCTATTTTCTCAAATATTAATAATTTTCATTCACTTGAAGTTGTGGATCGCGTCAGCGAGACGCAACTTCAAGTGAGTGAAAATCCCAATTAAATAATTTGGCGGTTAAGGGGTTTATAGATAGCCAGGAACACGATCGGTGTTTACAATAAAACACATGGCATTTCAGGATGGCGGGGCCAACGTGCATCCCATGCTGCAAGCAGGAGACGCTAAGCCAATGTGGTTTTAATGTTGGGCCAGTGTTGCAGACGCTGTACCAACATTACAACAACATTGGGTCAATGTCACGTGTCATGCGAATATAAAGGATCGAAAAGGATATTAATCACATTCTAAGATCGACTGTGCCAGGTGGCTTTAGTGAAGATAAATAGCAATGTTATTTTATTTGTCCGGTTGTAGATAGATCATTCTCGTATTGAGAATACTTACAGTGAAGCTGCAATGACCGTAAACCTATATAAATCATATAAAAATAGTTGAATATCAGACAGACAAACATATATTTTATTGACATACATATAGTAAAAATCATGTCATCTCTGACGTATTTGTTGTAAAGAAGATTTGTACAAAAGGGTAGTTTCTTTAAGATATACCTTTAAAAGTACTAAATAACACCAATAATAATGATGGATGGCTGTTCCCCTCAAAATTATTATTTGTCTTTTTTCTGTTTTATTTTTAGGTTTAGTGATTTTTCAGTAGCCTTTGTTTCCAGACCAGGTGGGTCCTTATGCTGAATTTCAAAGATCTCTAATCAACTGATTTACTTCTTGAGTTTGGGATTATTTTTCCTCGAGTCTAAAATTGCATATGTGGTACTACTCAGCATCTTTCGGCTGCGCGACGGCTATATGAGCTGACGTTAGTAGATGTATTCTAGGTTTATAGTATTACTTTTATTTAGGGATGTATGTAGGCCTATGGTAAAATTAAGAGTGCCATAAGTTTTTACTGTTTTTCCTTTTCACATATCCTAGTTGTATGTCCTTTGATATAATAGACAACTAAAGCATTTAGAGGTTTTAATTAGGTTTCTACGCTTTCCAGAGTGCCCTTTTTTGCTACACGGTGTAGAGCACAGTGTAGCTATTTTATCTCTGGTTTTGGTGCGGGAAACAGATGACAGACAATTGTCGGTTATTTTATTTTATGTGTACAAATAGTAAACTTTATAATCTATACTATGTACATTTTTAAATTGCTTTTGCTATTTTAAACAATGGATATTATTTTATTCTATAATTTTAATTCACTTATATGGTTGACAGGCATTGTAGAGGTCGTCTCGACCTGTTCCCGTCAACCAAAGTTAATACCATGTTCAACAATGATAATAATAATTATAATGTACCATTTTTGCATGTTCTTAACTGGAAGTCAAATAAATAAATAAATACAAACCAATTAGCGGTGCTTTAGTGTACGCGAAGCTGCCAATCCGCACCAAGTGGTATCAGCGAATGCCGCCAGCCTGAATTCAGAATGCAGACAGACAACGTTTCACACGAAATATTTAGTTCTTATAACAAGTGTATGATTTGATGTATTACAGACTATAATTCGACACGCTTTAAAGAACGATAAACATTGCTAGGTAGTGCTTCACTGCTCTATCAACAATAAATGCACTACAGTTAATAAGAAAATGTATTTCATCATCAATTTCTTCAGTGTCACAGCGACTGCATAACCGAGATACAGCAATGTGTATAGTTCTGAGCACGATTACAGTTGCCGTCACAGAAATAAGTATTATATAACAATGATAAGGGTAGTCAATGACTGGATTTTGAGTATCCAAACGTTTTTTGGTGCGTTTCAATGGGTTTTTAGCTTTTGAAGCCACTCAAAATTCAGCCTTCGAGAGCAGGCCCAGAATCTATGATGTGTGTCTAACATTGTCATATCTATTCTTTATTCCTATTATGACACACCGAAATTAATTAAATTAATTTTCAAATTGCTTTATTGTCAGGACGGCTTGGATAGGCTGAGGTGAAAAGGTTGAACTTGAAGGCTTTGAATTGCGCCAGATATTGTGTAGGTCTAGGTGTTATGTTTACTGAGCACACCCGGGATAACGCTGTTGAGCAGTTAGTCATGAGTGGTTACATTACGTTCAGCGTGATTATGTAGTAGAGTGCACAGTTTCCTTGTACCGCCTGTGTCCCGTGTTCTCTTCGCAGTACTCTCAGTGTGAGGTGTGTATGTTTTTTAATTGGCGATTTTACTGATTTTATCAATCTGATGATTTATAGATTTTTATATTTGACTAATAAGAATATTAGGGATCCTATTATAGGGCTAAAATAGGCCTAGCCCTAGGGATACTAATCAAAGGCATGCGCAACGAGCTGCAGAGACTGAGAGCTCGCGCTAGAGAAGCCAGAACAGCAGAAGTGGGCATAACTAGGGCCAGGCTTAAAGGCCTTAGTATGTAGATTTTTGTAATAACAACAGTGTTGTAGACAAAGAGACAACTTGCACGCCACCTGGTGTCGTAATGTCTGGTGCTCATCACTGGTGCCGGCGAGTCAACGAGAAGAGCGACGCCTGCCAATGTCAGCCAGCCAGCCAGGCAACCAGACAGACAGAAAGCCTGCAGAGCATGCCATCAGCACAAGCATCCACTAGACACTAGTAACCAGTGTAGCTCAACCAGCAAGCAGTGTCTGTCATTTGGCAGTCACGCTGGAGAGCGAGACAGACCAGATGTGACATGGACGTCATAATGGTGCCTCTCCTCTACATCAACAGGTGAGAGAAGGAAAGCCAGGGATCCAAGAGTAAATCACGAGGCATAAGTGTCCATCACAACATAATGAACATAGTATCCTGTGCTCACTTTTACTCGACCTCCGAGTTACCAATTACAGCTGTAGAATACTACCAGGAAGTAAAATGTTCCACAACTTTAACGGATTACACTTAGTAGATATTTACGATACATTGCATTGGATCATGACATTGATAGTGTAATTTTATTGGAGTTTTTTTAATTGATTTTGGATTATCACTTGAAATACGTGAGCCTTGGTTAGATATTATTGTCATACATAGGCCTAATGATAAGCCACGAGTTTATATTATAGTGACTCGATGGTGACATAAACACTCATCACCACAAACAACTAATTTGGCTGCCAAATAATAAAACAAATAATATAATACATGGGAATATATCTCTGCGCTGAGGTTGCAATGGCGAATTAACGCTGAGCTGAGGTTGCAATGGCGAATTAACGCTGAGTGGAATCTACAAATTTGAATATGTAAGATCGCTTATAAGTCATGTATGCTAAAATTAAAGTGCGGATTGGATACTGAGCTACAATGCGGATAGGCCTTTGTCAACTGAAGATTGCCAGACTCAAAGTGAAGCGGTTAGCACATAGTGGTACAGTGTTTTCATTCCTGGAGCCTTGAGGACTGGCCCTCTATTTGCGAACCAATGTCGGGTCGCTCTGTGGGTATGTTTTCTTCGCAGAAGACTTCGCAGGTAGCGCTGAGCGGCAGTTTGGCATCCTCCAGAATCTACCTGGCGCTCGCAGTTCTCAACACTCTCACTGTCATATTAGGTGAGTATGTCTGAATCAGGTGCTTGTCATTATTTTAACCATTTAGCCACCGGCGCCGCATATATTCGGGTTTTCAGTTTTTATTAGTACATTAAGTACCACCTTTTAAACAAGTTAAAGATAAAATGTGACGTCAATCAGCAATATTTGAAAACAGTTGACCTCCATTTTGTCAAATCTGAATAATTTTCACTCACTTGAAGTTGTGGACAGCGTCAGCGAGACACAACTTCAAGTGGGTGAAAATTCAGATTGAATAATTTGGCGGTTAAAGGGTAACCCATTTATACTAGTTGTGTGTTCAGCCGTGCAAAGCCAAAAGGCAGTGTCTGCTTACTTCAAAAATAATCAAATGGGCCTACTATATTTTAGCATGTTAGCTTTACATAGCAGTATTTAAATCTCTAAGTTTCAATATGTAATGCGATTTTTCGACAGAACGTCATATTTTAGCTCTTAAAGAGCTAAATTAAATAATTTAAATTTCTACTCACTCTAAGTAGTATCTCGCTACCGCGACCCACAACTCCAAGTGGGTGAAAAATATTTGTTTTATTTGAAACCAGACAATTGCAAATCTTAATGTTTAAACGCTCATTTCGTTTCCAATAACAGTGCTTTGATCAGCCAAAAAAAAGAATTAACCCTTTAACCGCCAAATCATTCAATTTGAATTTTCACCCACTTGAAGTTGTGTCTCGCTGACGCGATCCACAACTTCAAGTGGGAGAAAATTATTCAGATTTGACAATATGGAGGTCAAATGTTTTCAAATATTGCTGATTGATGTCACATTTTATCTTTAACATGTTTAAAAGGTGGTACTTAATGTGCTAATAAAAAATGAGAACCCGAATATACGCGGCACCGGCGGTTAAAGGGTTAAAAACGACTGTAGTCCTGCTTAGCGGTGAAAGGGTTAATTTCTCATATATTTGAAGCTTGCAATAAGACAAATTCTACCGATGTTGGTTTATTGTTGGTCCAGCGTCGTAGACGCTGGGCCAACATTAACCCAACATTGGTCCAAATGAATGACAATAATCACATATTATCGAAGTTTTGATTACGAAGCATAGGAAAACTTTATCAGCGGTCTGATCACTCCATGTACTTCACACGCTCTGACTGCGCCTCTCATGTTATTATACACGAGAAGACTAGACTACCGTGCAAAGTCAAAAAGGCAGTATCTGCTTACCTTACAAGTAACGGATACTCAGTATTTGGCTTTGCAGAGCAGTAGAGCAGTGATCAATCAGTCGGAAGCCAAGTGATCCTTCACAAGCTTGACACGCTTCTGCTATAAGGCCCACTTCAGCTAATTATCTATAATAAGGTATAGTTACATAGCTACCATGCCAAAGTTGTGCGAATGATTTTTCGTTAATGTGTACGAACATATTTTGTGAGTTAGTGAAAGGATTTTCGAGATCCCACGGGGCACTCACGAGACACTCTAAGGCTTGATCTATTTTATGAGCTTTATCTGGACAATTACTGCGTAAGACTGTGCAAATTACATACATGCCGCCAAATCACTATCAAGACGAGCTGTCCACATGTCACAGAAATATCTGCAACGATAACATGCATTTCAAAAACGTTGGCGTTCTCCATTTGACAGCCAGGCCGCCGAAGGGTGTCACTTCCCAAGAAATGCTATCTGTTGGCTCCCTCAGTTACAATCAGAACTTTACTAGTTTAATCTATATAGGCCCTAATTAAACATGGACTGTATATATATTTATTAAGCTAATAAAGTAACATATGGAATATAATTATCATAAGAATTTCGGGTGAAGAATTAATGATAGAAATTGTGTGGAAACATCTATTCAATATTTTCAGTAATTATTATTGTTCACGAATACAATAATGCCAATGCAGTAAATTTGACATGTTAAACCAATGTCGTTTTAATTTTAGTCCATCGTCTGCAACGCTGGCCTAACATTAAGCCAACATTGGTTCAACATATTGTGCCCTACCACTGCTGTCATAATGGAGCAGGGTGTATACACATGTCACAGGGATAATACACAAACTGGGCACGTCAATAATATTATTCATTAATAGGTTGCGATGAAGCCTGATAAAATATGGATGTATACATGGATTCTGCTTATCACTACCACCTACATGTAAATGGCGTCACCTGTATAATTACTATACCAGGGGCCGTATTCTCGTACACGTTACGATATATCGTAGGCTTCTGATTGGTCGAGATGGCCATCTCGACCAATCAGAAGCCTACGATATATCGTAACTTGTATGAGAATACGGGCCCAGTAGATATCTCGTGGCTCAGAACAGTTAGGTTATGCCATTGACATTTCATTTGTTTCGACGATGGATCAATGGTCGTGTGCGTTGACGAAATGTTGATTTATCGGTGGTCCAGTGACGCAAACGGTGGACCATCATTGTCTCAAGCCTTTGCGTATATGTAATATTTGATTTTTTTTATCGCTCTCATAACCTGATAAATAAATTAAAGATATCGTTGTCATAGCAGTTTTTATTAGGCTACATATATCAATTTTGTGAGAAATCCTTTTCTCGATAAATTAATTTACTCATAGCGTTAAGTTCCAGATGCTTCCTAAACTTTAAACTGTTATGTTCTCGGGGATTGATCTACCTTCTAAATCAAGGAAGAATATCACATTGGTGGTTCGCATGTCTCGTCTTTGTTCTGGCGGTACTTTACATGTGCCATCAGCTTTGAAAAGAAAACTTATGCGGCTCTGTTATTGATCAACAGTGGAACCAATATTGGCTAGGTACATTGGTTAGCCTGGTAAATTAATGGCCACAAGTCTTACTGTTTGTAGCTCACGAGGTGATCGTGGATTCAAGTTTCAAAGAATCAAAATGTTTCTCCACTCACTCGTAAATATTCAATATTGGGTGGAACCTCCGCGACCGAGAGGTAGCATGCTCGACCTTAGACCACCAGGGCTCGAATTTCCAATACTGTGTCTAGAGTGTCATCTCATTCACCTCACCATCCTCCTGAGGTTCCCTTGGTCCAGTTTGGCCTATACGAGCACAAAGGTGGTCTAAAACCGCATTCATTTCATTCATTTAATTTGTAGCTCACGAAGCCCACAAACGATACACGTTGTTCTTTTAATCATTCTCATACAAGTGTCGTTCTTGTCACCACAACTGAGTGAAGGCTGTTGATAGGCAATTTAGAACCACGACTAAAGTGAGTGTAAGTGTCGATAATTACACAAATCCAAAAGGCAATATCCGTGTATCTGCGTATGCCCTATGCCGTATGCCCTATGGAACATATATATTTTACGGCAAGCTTTATTTACACAGCATTGTGTAAACAGACACTTGTTTCTGCTTTTCTTACTAGAAACTGCTATGAAATGTAGGATTTGTGATATAGAAATGAATTATCACCTGCTCGGTTGTGTGATATTATGGACGTCAGCTTAGAATTCTGTGTCTGGAGGGCAGTCATCTTATTCATCTCACCATCTTCAGGAGGCTTATGGCGTAAATCATCGTTCGCTCGTTCGTTCGTTCGTTCGTTCGTTCGTTCGTTCGTTCGTTCGTTCGTTCGTTCGTTCGTTCGTTCGTTCGTTCGTTCGTTCGTTCGTTCGTTCGTTCGTTCGTTCGTTCGTTCGTTCGTTCGTTCGTTCGATCGTTCGTTCGTTCGTTCGTTCGTTCGTTCGTTCGTTCGTTCGCTCGTACGTTCGTTCGTTCGTTCGTTCGTTCGTTCGTTCGTTCGTTCGTCGCTCGTTCGCTCGTTCGTTCGTTCGTTCGTTCGTTCGTTCGTTCGTTCATTCGTTCATTCGTTTGTTTGTTCATTCTTCCATTCACTCATTCTTTTGAGGGAGGGTCAGGGGGCCTTCATCCATCTCTTCACAAACTAAATTCCCAATAAGTAAAATCAAAATGGCCAAAAATTCTGTATTTGCCACTCAAAAAATTACTAGACAAACAAATAATATTGTTTATCACTGAAAATTAACATTTTGGCGGGCGCCGGGAGGCCAACTGATTTTTCATCTATCTGCCCTTGCACTCACTCACTCACTCACTCACTCACTCACTCACTCACTCACTCACTCACTCACTCACTCACTCACTCACTCACTCACTCACTCACTCACTCACTCACTCACTCACTCACTCACTCACTCACTCACTCACTCACTCACTCACTCACTCACTCACTCACTCACTCACTCACTCACTCACTCACTCACTCACTCACTCACTCATTCATTTATTCATTCATTCATTCATTCATTTATCACATCAGTGAATTGCTTCATAAATTCTTGATGAGGTCCTATTGATACAGTTGTTAACTGATCGGGAAAAATAGCTTAACTCTTTACGGATCATCGCTTATTGACATCATCTAATTGTAATTGGCATTGCGCACGCAATTGCCAGCTTCAAATAAATGGAAAATACATATATATTTGGCAACTCGGCGTGTGCTGCTGAATTTTGTGTATCGATTTTTTATTCATTCAAAGTTGGAATTGCTAACGCAATGTCCGTAAAGCTGGAATTGCTGAAGCGCTTCCCAGCTTTAAATAACAAAAAATTGGCATATATAACAAATTGAATTATTTGAAAATCTGAGCATCTATCACAAACTGGGAGGATTGAGATCGGCACCTGTACATTAATTGATAAAATTTAGTTAATGACTTCTTTCGAAAAATGATACAAAAATGCTTGAATGGTTCAATTTTCTTTAGGATTATGTTTAAATTACACATTGTATTTCAAAGTTCAAATAGGCGCCAAAATAACATGTTTAGATTTAGAGGCCTACGCTGAAATGGTCATTATCTCTGTCAGTTCAGGCGGCGCTTTAAACGCATTCGACCTCCATTTTCAACCCCATGATTTACAAGTGGGAAGATGCACATCTACAAGAAAGCATTAATAATGTAAATTGCAATTGGCATAGTTTGTAAACTTAGATGTTTTCATTCGTTTAAAGCTGACAATCGCGTCAGCGATGTCAGCTTTAAAATGATTAAAAAATGAGAAAGAGTAATGCAGCGTTTAAATAGTGTTGTAATAGTCCCGGGAATCACGTTCGTGCTATTTTTACGGACGTCCTAGACACCGCGCTAATGACGATAATTATTATGCTGAAGTTGAAAATCATTCTTTCGGCCACGTCAGTCTTTACTTTTGCACATTTAGTCACCCGATAATAATAAAATCACTCTCAGTTGGAAAACAATTTTGGGTAGACTCATACTATTGTTTTCGATGTATTGCAGTTCAACTGTATTTAACACAATAACATTCTAGTCCAGTCAATGTAAGGTCAAAAATGACCCAACCTAGAACAAATTGCAACATAATTATTTGTTATGGCAAAGTATTCAGAAAACATTCAGGGATTCCAGAAAAAAGTCTACAAGTCTATAAGTGGGGGGAACATTTTCAAAACACCCTTTGAAGTGGATCTCTCATTTAACACATGTTGATTTCATGGAGAATGTTCTGCCTGGCTGTAAAATGTTTTTTTTTATCTATATTTATCAAATTGTCTATTTATATAATGCAAGACCACATCACTTTATAAGTCTATATCGCCATGTTATGTCCTGCTGACATCAAAATGACCGGCGACAACTATCCTGACATCTATTTTCTAGAAAAAGTGATTCCTTGATCTGTTCTGGATTAAAAAAGCGAAGCACATGAGTTGACTTTAGGTTTAAAAAACAAAAAATCTGTCATAACTGGTCGAAGACAACATTGCGGGGAGCATCCATTCCGTAAAATAGCGTTTCTGGAGGGCGGTGTTAGTAATGTAGCTGATTCTCATCCCAATATCCACCTCCGTCTAGGAGGCAGGAATCAGTTGAATAATTGTGTTTGTTTCAAATCTAATAATAACACAATACGTTTATTCTGCTCTACTGGAGTGATGTACTGATAGGTTAGTGTATATCCATCATACTGAGTGTTCGTATAACATGCATCCTATTGGTATTGCAATAGTCGCTGTCAAATTATAATGTACTAATAGGCCCTCCGTTCTCGAATTTCAATGCACTAAATACTGGCTGAAAAGTGGTCTGGACTCCAAGCACTTCCAATTTGTTTATCGGAGGTACAACGTATTATACTTGTAATTCTTATCTGTGTTTGTTGAGAAATCACAGAAATGCATTTTCCATTCAAAATAAAACGCAAAAAAACTTTTTTCCATCTGTATATATATGTAAACATTATATCCCCATATTTTGTTACATTTAATATGTTTAACTTGACTTTTTGACACTGAAAATGACCTTGAATCATCAAAATAGTATCAGATTTTTTTTCAGGTAAAATCACACCAGCAAGAGGTATTCAAATTGTTTCAATTTGAATTTTACTTAACCTTGAAATAAACATTTGACCCTGAATATGACCTTGAATTCATTCATTCATTAATTAATTTATTCATTTATTCATTCATTCATTTATTTATTCAATCATGTATTCATCCATTTATTCATTCATTTATTCATTCATTTATTCATTCATTTATTCATTTATTCATTCATTTATTCACACCATCGATTGTCAATCTTTACCTAAAATTGTTATGTATACTTTGTTTTGTCACGTCTTGATAACATTACGTACATGGTACTGGCATATCATAAAAATGATCCTAAGCTATGATTGGCATTTCAACGTTTTCTGTAAGATTTACTTTTAAAACATGCTTGCACGTTATATTAATTTTCCATGTCACACACGTAATTTCCGTCTCATTAAAAAACAATTTGCGATCATTAATTTAGCTTAACATTTATCTCACCACAGAATAAGTGTGAGCAATGGATAAGTCAGGTGTGATTTTTTCTCCACGTAAGCCTACAACAGCAGTATTACTGAATAGGCTACATTATCATAGCACGAGAGGGTAAAATACATATCTAGTGATTTTTTGTTGTGTGCACGTGTTTTAATATTTACCAATGGTACGACGACAATGGTGTCACACAAAGTATCTATTAGTAAATATGGTATACATTTTACCCCATTAGAAACAGGAAATTACGTCATCACTTCCAGTTTCAGATGACGAAAATATTGAAAATTTCAATGGTTGAGTTTTATTTTATTTTATTTAGAAGTAAAGATTGTTTCGACTGATGGGCCATCATACCAAATAAAAATATTTTTAGAAAGCTCTCCAGTTCCTTCCCGTTTCTTGAGATCGAATTTAAAATGGCCGAAACCGAAGATGTCGATAAATTATGAACTTAAAATTGTTCGGATATCCTGCAATTTTGAAAGCAGTCTTCGATCAGTTTTTTTCAGATGAGAATGATCTATCAAAATAATGTTGATGCTCTATAAAATGTGAGCAGAATTAAACCGTAGCTTGCAGAGTGTGGCTGGAATCTGACTTTTAATTAATTAGACGTGTGCTGAAATGGGTGACAGCATTAGGAGTGAAAACTTCCTGATGCTAAAACTCATAGATGAAGCCATGTTAAACTGATTGGGAAAATTACGTTATACTAATTAAATTCTGTGGTAATATGATTAATGACTGATGGAGAAATACGATATGATCACACTGATTAAATTACCACCCTTCATCAAAATTTACAACCAATCTTCATAAAAGGCGAGATGAATGACTTTTATTTGAAACCCTATTCGCGGCGTGATGTATCAGAATTATACAACATTTTATTTCCGCGCTGAACACCAAATACCAACTGACCCAGTCCATTATCTAATTATTGGTCATCCGCCAAACATCATTAAGTTCATGGACATGTTGAAAAAGACAGCAGGTCTGCTGTCATATTCGTGACTCACTCACGGCACAGATGATCGAAGTTGCCGTGCCATAATGTGTTTGTAGTTTTCGTTGTAAATTATTGCTGATATAAGCTGAAGACAAAAGAAACATGACATATATAATCTAAACGTTTATATACACATACAACAATTCGTTATTGTTGATTATTTGCTGCGTGGATGAACAGCCAAGAGATCGACGGATATCGATGGTACTCTCTGACAAGTTTGATGTATCTTGGTTTCCAGGCGTAGAATTGTTCGAACTCTTTAACCCTTCTCATGTTTTTATGACCAGTAAATACCAGCTTCTGAACATGTCAAAGACAAAACGTGACATCAATTAACAAGATCTCAAAGTCGTTGATCTCCATTTTGTCAAATCTTAATAATTTTCACATGATCACACTGATTAAATTACCACCCTTCATCAAAATGGGTGAACATTCCAATTAAGTAACTTGGCTGTTAAAGACATAAAACAGATCGAAAATGCAGGTTATAGGTCTAATCCAAAATTATAATTGTAGGCCTGAGTTCACAGAATAATTGAGCACTATGATCAGTTGACATTTGAGCTTTTGATTTCAGGTTTGCTACTTACTATTATCGGTGTAGAGGCCACGGAATCTGTGCACAGACATATTAACAAGACGGATACACCTCGCCTCTGGTTCATGGGAATACTGGTAAGAAAATACACGAAAGTTTTTTTTTCAGAAAATTATTACTTAACCCTTTAACCGCCAAATTATTCAATTTGAATTTTCATCCACTTGAAGTTGTGTCTGGCTGACGCGATCCACAACTTCAAGTGAGTGAAAATTATTCAGATTTGACAATTGTCAATTGTTTTAAAATATTGCTGATTGATGTCACATTTTATCTTTAACATGTTTAAAAGGTGGTACTTAATGTGCTAATAAAAAATGAAAATCCGAATATATGCGGCACCGGCGGTTAATGGGCTAACCCTAAGTTTTTTTTCAATATAAAATCATCATAAATGTCTTAGTTAGCTATTTCCGCTTCATTTGAATACCTGTGTTATGGGTTTACAACCATTAAAATGTGTTTGATTCTCTCAGTGCGGGGACAATGTTTAGGCGTCAGAATCTGACGTTTATGACGTTTATAGACGTCCGATTCTGACGATCCCGCAATGAAAGGGTTTAAATGCTAATCACGTCTACAGGCGTTCCTAGCATTTCTTTTTTCCTTCGAACACGGTGATTTATAGGATGAACTAATAGCAATAAATTTGCATTATAGGCATATCCTATGATTTTAATTATACAGATATATGTACAATTTTTACTTTACTCACTTGAAGTTGTGTGTCTCGGTTGCGAGACAGAGCTTCAAGTATGTGAATAGTTCAATACTATATTTTAGTGCTTCAGGGGTAAAAATGTTTTCAAAATCCAGAAAACAAAAACACACAGTCATTGTATTCATCAATTCAATAAAAATGTAGGCCTGAACGGGGGAGGCAATCGATATTTCACAATTAAGTTCATATATATTTCAACATGCATAAACTTGTCAATTGATGTAGACTATCAGTTGTAAAGCCTCTTCGTTAGGAGACTGCATAATCGCGATATCCTCCAATTTCACCTTCCACCTCTTCTTCCTACCAATCTCCTATTAATAAAAATGTAATTGGTCGAACAATTAAATTATATTATTTTTTATTGTATGTAGGCACACCATAAGGTAGGCCTAACCATACATAGCATCAACCACAAGGAGAATGTTAATTTAGGAGAAAGCCATTGCATCCTCAATCATTTTCCTCATTTATTTTGTCACAGATATTAGTCATCCTTGACATGTAATCATCCAAGATCACACTTTTTATTTCATTTTCTCCACAAATTAGGGCAGACATGATTAACGACACTCACTTTGAAAGTTGAGGGGGTAGTAGAGGGGAAATCTAGATAACGAGACTGTCTTCCCAGTAACAGGCGAGGCATTCAGCAAGTGTTGATTTAATGTTGGACCAGCGTCAACGCCCGTGTTTTCTCTCTGAGTATTTGGAGCGCTGTTGGGTACACAATAAATCAACTCCTTGTGTTGTGTGTGAATTCTAATCTGTCTCAGCCACAGCTTTAAATAGCCACTGATTGGTTATATCAATGTCAAAATGATTGGTTATTTTAAATATAAATGAAATAAAGGCAGTGATATCAAGCATCCATGCCGACGTAAGCTTATCGATCAAATGATTTGTATTTTTACACAACATATGGCAGTTGCTTGAGCTGCAGCTCAAGCAACTGCCATATTTTGGGTAAAAATTAAAATAATTTGATGAATAAGCTTACGTCATGCAACCTAGGTGACACACATTGGACAAGCCATTAAAGCAGAAGATTGCGTGACGCACAGAAGCGGATATGATTCAAATTGGACTTTTGAAGAGGCCACATACGAGAAAGTAAAAAAACACCTCTGCAATACACGTAGCCGGCTGAGCGATAATGGCTCAAATACACCAGACGGAAGTCAATACTTCTGGCGGCGACAGTGCACCACGGAAAAGGTCATTGTTGCGCAGACATGCTTTGAGACACTCTTTGTGCCAGGCCATTGCTGTGTGCTATGTGTTTTGTTGTTAGATATGCTAGTAACAACAGGAAGCAAAAACAATGCGATATTGACAAAATTGATAGCAGAAGTTCAGTTTGCTAGGGAGTTAAATGTTGGGTACTAGTATTAGACCAAGATATCGACGAGTTTTGCTATGCCTTATAGTCCAAGATACACATTATGCAGGTTCGTCTGGCAGCATTTCATGATATATACAACCTATTGTTATATTATACACTAGAACGAATAATATTATTACATAGTAGAATGTTCACTGTGGAAAGGAAGTGACGATCGATGTGAATTCAACCATTGTAGCACCCAGCTATTTTTATTCACATGTGTCCCGTCACTTTCAGCTGTGAATTGCTGTCACAACTCCCAACTCAAGATGAAGGAAAATGGCCTGTTTTAGCGCTTAAAGCGCTGATATATTTTTATATAAACCAAGAGACCAAAGGGTTTTTTTCAAGTTGAAAGCATCATGAATGTGTTGGAATATTTTAATTCTTTCAGTGTGGGGACCGTCTTTATACGTCAGATTCTGACGTCTACAGACGTCAGATTCTGACGTATAAAGACGGTCCCCGCACTGAAAGAATTAAAAAATACACAAATATAGCATCTAAAGCTCAGAGTTCCCTTATCATGATGAAGTGTGTTATTTGTTATTTAATGAGTTTTATTAAAATTATTCCATGTGTTGCAAAAATGCGACAATAATATCTAAAGGGTTAAGCATACAGTGTATAGTTAGCAATTATGTTATCTTTATGATGTAAATGTGCTTGTTTCAGCCACTCACCCTGGGGGTGACAGGAATACTAACATTGGTATTGCAACGAGGTATATTTGTAAGTATACATTTGTACATGCGATGTATACTATATTATTTGAATAATTTAATGGTACTTATTCTGATGAATAGTAAGCTTACGATCCAGGGAAAATATTAATCATATTGATAAATCATGGTAATGAGCTTGCTGGGCAAGATGCCAGGGGAATGCACATATTTCAGGTATACCATAATGAATTGTTACTTTTCATACAGTTTTTACTCTGGTCGTTGGTGGTTTCCATAGCTACGCCTGGCGCCTACGTGTTCTTTATATCATCGGGCTGTTTTGATGCCAATAGCCTGGGTATCTCAGGCAGAGTGTTCGGCAAGTGTCGAACAGTGGAACAAACATGTATGTGTGAATGGTAAGACAAATATATATATATAATTTAAGATTTCTCTCTCATATAGGCATTGGGTGGCTAATTATTATTTTGCTATAAAGAAGGCGAATATTGATAAAATAGTTGAAATTGATCAGCGCCTGTAGAAATTGTATACAAAGTTCATAACAATTTATGCCCATGTGTAAGTATCAGTTCCTGATATAACAATTGAGCTTGTGTACGACAAGTAATAATCATAATAATGTGTGTCTGTGAACTACTTGAATTCATTGGATTTGACAGATATCTATTTACACATATAAAACTATGGACTATGCTGTGATTTATTAGGCATTATGGTGGTAAATCACCTGGTCGGATTTTTTTAACATCGGGGACTCTGAGTATAATTTTGATTAAAGGTGACATATCACCCCTTATATAGACTGGATAAATTTGTGACAAATAAATCAAAGTTGCCACAAGATAGGGCACAATTGTTTCCTTATATGGGATGATTGGCTATCATGTGACCCATGTGAGGTCACATGATAGCCAATCACCGCCTATTAGGAAACAATTGTGCCCCATCTAGTGGCAACTTTGATTTATTTGTCATACAATTATTCATACTATATATGGGGTAATAGGTCACCTTTAAGGTAGCAAACACAGAAAAAATAGGAGAATGTATCACATAAATAGATTTGATTATTTGTTTCCTGTCTCCCTTTCACAGGGCGGGCAAATCGGCGTCACACTCGAGCGTGTCTTGTGAGGAAATTCGGCGAGTGACCATTCTGTACATCGTGCTGATGATCCTGCTGGTGGTCAGTCTGGTCATTCTCACCGTGTCCACAGTGCTGGCCGCCATCAGGGGCTGCTGTCTCAGATGCTGCGTCAAACAGGTGAGCATCGCCGTCAACGGGCCAACGCCCCGGTGCGTTGGCTCGCTGACAGGCCGCCGCCGGGTCAGATTCCCAAAGCAGTTGAGAGACTGCGCACATCAAAAGCATCTGCGCTTCATCAATTATTAATCACAGGTGCTCCGAGGAAATGTAAATTGGTTATTTTTGCGGGATTCGAGCTGCAAAATGTGTTTGTTTCGCGAAGAGTTTGCACATTGCTTGCGATTTTTACATAAATATTATAATTTTTCAATTAGGGAAGAACAGTTTTCTCATGTTCTCGAGAATCCAACCGGGCTAGTATTCCAATCGGGCCGCACAGGGCTTCAGACTGATGACTGGAGTCGTGTTGAAGCCCACAATCTGTGTTGGTGTTTGGGCTTCACGTTGCATTAAGCCGGGAATCGCTGTCCAATTACCAACTGAAATGCGAAGGGAATTATCTACTCGATGCCGCACAGCATGTTAACCAGGAATGGGCCTAATTTGGATCGATACTAAGTGTGACACCCAGAAAGGGCAATTCAGGCAAACATTTGAAAAGCAGCGCTGAATGGCTGCAAGTCCAGTTTCCTATAAATGCGGTTCTCTTCACAGTTTCAATAAAACTATTTTGCACTGTGACTATTTTACTAGTTATTACACGCGACTCAGACACAAAACATCGAATGTAAAGATGATATTATGTTACAACATATAAGGATACAGTTTATATACAGGCTATTTGCAAAATATACAAAAAAAAGACTACCTGAATAACACTAGAAACCATATTAGTCAGGCAGAATGCTAATATAACCTGGAAATTAATTCATACAGAAGTTTATATTTTGATTGATTTGTGTTCAGTATAGGCTAGAGTCATCATTTCCACCGGGAGTACGAAATTTTACCCAGTGGCATTTTTTTTATTTGCATATTTCCAAGATTGCCGCCAATCGCTAGGCTTTATTCTATAAAATGACATATATCTGGGCCTACTTGTTCAAATTTGATGATCTTGGAGTCGATTTCTGTCAAACCAAATGCCATAAGTAAACTTGACATGACATTTTACAATTATTTGGAAGTCAAAGTCAAAGGTCAAGGACATTTTATAGGTCTGATAAGGCAAAGGCATCAAATGTGGCGCGTGACCGAATTTCACCTAACCAAAACAACATTTACTTAACCCCTTCAGGTCTAACATGAGGGGGGCACCCGCCGTGGATTAGTGCAACCTATGGACTAGCATGACGGGTATACAGTCATACTTTCAAAGTCATACTTGCAAAGTAGCCTGAACGCGGATACATACAATGCATAGTGGGGAAGCCATAAGTAGTTTTTTTCTGGGGAATCTTTCAAATCTGGATACAAGCATCAAAATTAGCGTGAATACTTCCTGTGGGTTAGTTTTTTGAAAAAAACCTGTAGCCGATCAAAATGTCAAGATGGCCGTCATGTTTCAAAATGGCCGCCATTTTGAGTATCAAAATATACGTTTTTGAATAAAACCCTAAATAATTGTCCTATATGAATGATCTTGGTATCAAATCATATATTTTTGGCTATAAGGAATCTGAATTTTTATTTTGCGAGACCGAATATCCAAGCATCTTTTCGAAGTAAGTTAGTTTTGTCACAACATTCGCGGCAGTTGCAGCATAGGGTTGGTAGTAGATGTGGTACATCTGTGTTTTATGAATCATTCACATCTTCTGGATGGATTCTTGGCACTGGTCCTTGCAATGGAATATGGTCTTGGTGAAATACAAGCTCTTGGTGATTGATTGAGTATGCTCGGCACAGGAGTAATGTCATGACACAACCAGGGCACACTGGTGACGTCACTGATGTGGGACTCAGCATGGGGTTTAGCATCAGCTAGGTCTAAACTTAGTGTCAGAAATGCTGTCTAATGAGCCCGGATCTCTCAACTATAGTAAACTATTTAGATTAGATGTTGTTAGATGTCTGCGCCTGAATAAACGGAGTGTGGCCGAGAGCAGAGCCAAGGAAAATGGGACTTTGGTCGTATCCCATACCTGAAGGTGGTAGAAGGATGACCTTGATTGAACTGTCCATAACGATGTCGAGAACTGCACCAGCGAAAACGTGTACATTCCACACTGACTGGCAGAAGTGCTGTATTTTTCAAGAGGAGGAAAATGAAGATCTCACCCAGAGGCTTACTAATGAGTATCACTATGGCTGTTATACCATGATTGCGACGAACATGCAGTACTTCACTTCTATGCCCTCGGGGTCCTTTATTCTGGATCATACAAGGCTTGACAAAGGCGGAGGAATCACTGAGGAGGAACAATGCACTAGCACCCGGTGATGTACCAAATAACATGATGCAGCTCTTTGTAAAGCTTATCCTGACTACTGCGGCGAAATTGAAAACACTGAGGAAGCTCTCGAAGTCGAATCGTGGTGTGAGAGTCACAAACTTCAGTGGCCCTAGTTCCAGCTCTGGTATCTGGTGTTAGCAATCCTCTTGTTGATCCAATTATTCGAGAAGGCAAACTTCAATATGTACTGTCAGTCACTGACCGAACTGATACAATTCTTATTTGCCCAAAACAATGTCAATTATGCACAATATACTCCTGTCCTCTACAAAGACAATCTGATTTAACAGAAACAACCTCAGATGGCTCATGCGTTCTGAACTGAAATGCTATTGTGCATAAATCGAGCGGACAGTTCTCACCAATAATTATTGACCAGGCTCTTGAGCAGGCGAACGCAGTCTTCAAGGCTGATGGTGGAGCATTTGGTGTGACTGGATATCCTGCCGCACTCAAAAGATGGATGGTCACTGGTCCTGAAGTCACATGCTTGATCACGCAGTGGGAGACAGCTTGCATAACAAAAGAAAGTACGGAGCATTCCATGCAGCAAGTCGCCAAGATGCTCAAGTAGTAGTAAATCATTGCTTTACGTCACTTTTCGGCACAAATGGTCTTTTAAGTGACATTGTAATACAATAAAAACGTTGTAGACAATTGATGAGATGAATGATGTACAAATGATGATGTGAGGGTGGGGGTGATAGGGCACGGTGGGTTATTGAGAGCGTTTTCCTTCCCTCGCCCGATAAGGGGTTCTGGACCAAGGAGCTCAAGGACATTTGAAGAATATGCCACATTTGATGTTCTCTCCACAATACAGGCACGCTATGCCAAGCACAATAGGACGGACATTCGTGTTCGTCGTATACAGGTCAAAAAAGTGTGAAAATTGAAGCCCAAAGGAGGATGCCGTGAGTGACTCCTGGTGGCAGAAGCGAGTGACACTGACATTATTTGCATAGCAGTCAGTCAGTCTTATGTCAGCTCTCCGAGAGACTGGTCTATACCAGCTGTGAATTACATGTGGCCAAGCCAGCACTGGAGATGGATTCCTGTCCATGAACTGTGCGTCTCCATTGGGCCACAGAAGAGCAGGGGCATTCGCGCCTTCACCAATCAAGGGATTTGATGTTGTGTCTAAATTATGCGGCAAAGGAAAGAAGATGTGATGTATGTAATGAGACAACTGATGTCTTCACAAATTAAGGCAGTTCCCATCAACAGTAATTGACGATGACATGGAGATCTTATGTAGGTTTGTGTCTGAATCTATGACAGGTCCAGCACAGGTGAGGGCGTCGATGATGCAAGACTGGAGATGTTTGCAAGGACCTGTCACCAGACGGGCATCACAAGGAGTCAACAGTATTCCAGCCAGACATAGCGTGTTCTGTGGACTGGGTATGGACAAAGAAGACACTATTTGGCAAATCTTCTGGAGAGACCTTCCACTATTGCGGAGAGATGCCAGCAGCTGACTAAATGTGGCTGCAAATCAGAGTGTCATGGGTGGTGTGAATGACACCGCTTTGGTCTGGCTTGCACCACACTATGCAGTTGCAGATGTGAGATTGAGTCACACTGCAAGGGCAATTGTTACTAGGGTTGACGTTGAGATCTTGCAATCTGACTGAAACTGTTATACATTCAAAACTGCATTACTGTATAATAGTATCATAGTAGTTTTATTTCTAAGTATGACTAGTCTATGCTGCTTCTGCATTAGATCGAGACTAAATTTCATGCTAACCAGACATGATGTATTTTAACTCTTTGTCTCATATTTTTTAAAGTAAGCTTTTAATAGAATTCCGGAGGACGAAATTCAGATTATGCATGGTCGAAAATGTATTATTTGATAGCAACATCATTAAAATCGCACAAGTTTGGATAAAACAATCAAGAAAGTGATTTTCATGATGGAAATGGCCGCCATCTTGAAAAATGGCCGCCAACATTTTCTGGAATATCGTTGTGCATAAATTGAGCAAACTGTTTTCAGAAATATATCATTTTTACGCTTTCAGCCTCAGTGATTTTGTGAATAATCGTCTTCGGAAAATAGGTCACGAACCACATTAGATGCCTTTTCTAATCTTACCAGACTCATAAAATGGCTTTGACCTTTGACCTTCACCTCCAATAAATTCTTCTAATGTCACAAATGTACTGATGGTTTCGGTTTGATAGAAATCGACTCAATTATCATAAAATTTGAACAAATATGCGCAGAGATATGCCATTTTGAGATTTGAGTTTAGCGATAGGCGGCCATCTTGGGAATATGCATATTAAAAAATTGCCACTGGGTGAAATTTAGTACTCCCGGTGGAAATGATGACTCTAGCCTCTGCTGAAAACAAATCAATCAAAACATAAACTTCTGTATGCATTTTCAGGTTAGGGTAAATTTTGCCTATATTCTGCCTGACTATATGATTCTAGCTGTACTACCTAGTTAAAAAAACAAAACAAACAAAAAACACCCAACATCAATGTATTTTATAGTATGATTACAAGCTAGGAAATCAATGATTTGGCACTGAGGAAAACGTGAAATTAAGCTCCTACAGCCGAGAAAACGATAAAAATAGTCAGCTCACTGGAGACGAATTATGGGATGAGAAAAGATCCAATTATCAAGCCTGTGAAGACTGTGAATGCTGTGTTTGTTTTTGCAAACAAATCAATGTTATTCGCGGTGCATTGAAAAAACTGTTCGTGAGAGCAATTTTCTTTTTTTTAATTAAACAATGATAGAATGTCGAAAAAAATAACAAACATTTACCATTTTTAAGCGACAAAATATGTATGCCTACTGCAACAGGCAGGGACATTTTTAAATTGTGTGCGTTGATTGTTGTCACATCGCGCTGATTGTTCTTACAATGCGCTGATTGTTCTCACATTGCGTTGATTGTTCTTACAATGCGCTGATTGCTCTTACATCGCGCTGATTGTTCTTACAATGCGCTAATTGTTATTAAAATGCGCTGATTGTTCTTACAATGCGCTGATTGTTCTTACAATGCGCTAATTGTTATTAAAATGCGCTGATTGTTCTTACAATGCGCTGATTGTTCTTACATTGCGCTGATTGTTCTTACAATGCGCTGACTGCTCTTACATCGCGCTGATTGTTCTAACAATGCGCTAATTGTTATTAAAATGCGCTAATTGTTCTTACAATGCGCTGATTGCTCTTACAATGCACTGATTGTTCTTACATTGCGCTGATTGGTCTTACATTGCGCTGATTGTTCTTACAATGCGCTGATTGCTCTTACATCGCGCTGATTGGTCTTACATTGCGCTGATTGTTCTTACAATGCGCTGATTGTTCTTACAATGCGCTGATTGTTCTTACAATGCGCTGATTGTTTTTACAATGCGCTGATTGTTCTTACATTGCGCTGATTGTTCTTACAATGCGCTGATTGTTCTTACAATGCGCTGATTGTTCTTACAATGCGCTGATTGTTCTTACAATGCGCTGATTGTTTTTACAATGCGCTGATTGTTCTTACATTGCGCTGATTGTTCTTACAGTGCGCTGATTGTTCTTACAATGCGCTGATTGTTCTCACATTGCACTGATTGTTCTTACAATGCGCTGGTTGTTATTATTTTTTTCTTATTCTGTGATGATTGTTCTCATTGTGGGCTGATTGTTCTTACATTGCGCTGATTGTTCTTACATTGCGGTGATTGTTCTTACATTGCGGTGATTGTTCTTATTCTGTGATGATTGTTTTTATTGCGGGCTGATTGATCTTACATTGCGCTGTTTGTTCTCACAGTGAGATGATTTTTCTTCCAATGCGCTGATTGTTCGTATTATGTGATTATTGTTCTTATTGTGGGCTGATTGCTCGTACATTGCGCTGATTGTTCGGTCCAAGTCTTGCATTCTACCCCCGACCAATCGAAGAGTGGTTCAACCTGTCACATGACGAGATCGATCAATCACCACCGCATTCATTTGTTATTTAAATTAGGGGGTAGAATACGAGACTTAAGCCGATTGTTCTTATTCTGTAATGATTTTTCTTACAATACGTTGATTGTACTTACTATGCGCTGGTTGTTTTTACAATGCGCTGATTGTTTTTACATTGCGCTGATTGTTCTTATATAATGCGCTGGTTGTTCTTACAATACGCTGATTGTTCTTCCATTGCGCTGCTTATTCTTTTTCTGTGATGATTGTTCTTATTGCGGGCTGATTTTTCTTTCAGTAAGCTGATTGTTCTTATTATGTGATGATTGTCCTTATTGCAGACTGATTGTTCTTATGGTGCGGTGATTTTTCTTGTTTAAACTTCATTTATTTTTTAACAGGATTGCAAACAGCCACATGGCCACCAGTTGCTCTCCTTACAGTCACACATATACAGACATATAAACAGTGTACATTGTAAAAAAAAATATACATAATATAAGTATATAATACAGTGCGGTGATTATGCTTAAAGCTGATTGTTATTTACAGTATCGTTACCTTGATTGTTCTGCGTTATTCGTACACTAATTGTTCTTCTGGTAACGTGTTTAACCTTCTAACCGCCGGTGCCGCATATATTGAGTTTCATTTTTTATTAGCACGTTAAGTACCACATTTCAAATATGTTAAATAAGATAAAATGTGACATCATTAACCAGCAAGATTTGAAAAGAGTCGACCTCCATTTTGTCAAATCTGAATAAGTTTCACTCACTTGAAGTTGTGGATCGCGTCAGCATGGTCAGCGAGACACAACTTCAAGTGGGTGAAAATTCAAAGTGAATAATTTGGCGGTTAAAGAGTTAATTGTCTCAATGTAAACAAATACAAAAACTAAAGACACCAGGCTGATTCTTTTTAATAAAAGGGGAATATTCTTAGGATGTTTGTCATTGCTCATGTGGTGTTGCCAATACCCAGATGATAGCCGTTTGCGATTGATACTGTTACAAGAAGCCCACATCTCATATTGATTTCAATTTTCTATACGAATAAAATATATATTTGTTTGTCTATACACCACGTCTGCCTGACCATCGCATATAATTATGTTACAGTCATTTCACATTTCATGTGGTATATCCAGTGCAATCTAACATTGAGCTAATATTATATATATTTATGATCGCCCTCATAGACCTGTACCCTATTGATGCATTGCTTGGATTTTGTCATTATATTCCGAAGTAATTTACTAATGTCTAATAAAATGTTTATTTAAAGTCTCGAAAGTTGATGATGAGTTGAAGATATTACTTTCATACTCAGTATATTTGTTATGTAGACACAGATGCACACAATCATAATGTAGGCCCTATTTGCTTTCGTCTGCAATTGAACATGCTTTAATTCAGACACCTTTTTCTGGTGGTGTATCATGTGAATACGTTACACCCCAAGAAATTAGGTGTGCCTGTCATATAGATAGACATTACACATCAAATGGCTTGCTTGCAGGCAGACACAATGGGGATCTCTTGTAAGTTAAGAAAAAAATCCCTCCTTGGCATTTTACTGTGATCTCCTTGATATATAATTTGAAATCTCGTACCTAGCTATTTTGATATTAACCCTTTACCCGCCAAATTATTCAATCTGAATTTTCACCCACTTGAAGTTGTGTCTCCCTAACGCGATCCACAACTTCAAGTGAGTGAAAATGATTCAGATTTGACAAAATGGAGGTCAACTGTTTTCAATTATTGCTAGTTGATGTCAAATTTTATCTTTTGTTCAAAAGTTCATGTTCAAAACGTGGTACATAATGTGCTAATAAAAAATGAAAACCCGAATATATGCGGCACCGGCGGTTAAAGGGTTAATAAACTTGCAGAATACCGATGATCCCTTTTGTAATGTGTGTTTCTTTTGTTTTCTTTAGAACCAGTTTACAGTTGCGATAGACAGCTTCAGGGGTACAGACGTGGAGCTGCAGCCATTAGACCCCCACTGTCAGAGCTCCTGATACATGTGGTAACTACACCCCACGGACCCTCTGATCCAGAATGATCTCGATCCCTGCACTGGTGATAGGAGAGCAAAAACAGGCGCACAACATGTCAAGGCGTTCACTCCACCATGCTGCGACGTTGAACCAATGCTGAGTTAACCCTTTAACCGCCAAATTATTCAATTTGAATTTTCACCCACTTGAAGTTGTGTCTCGCTGACGCGATCCACAACTCCAAGTGAGTGAAAATTATTCAGATTTGACAAAATGAAGGTCAACTCTTTTCAAATCTTGCTGGTTGATGTCACATTTTATCTTTAACATATTTAAAATGTTGGTACTTAATGTGCTGATACAAAATGGAAACCCGAATATATGCGGCACCGGCGGTTAAAGGGTTAATGTTGGGCCATTGGTTTAACGTAGCAAATACTGAGCATTCATGAGCCTCAACGTCCAAACGTTTTGATGTACAGCCAAATTAGGACGTTGCTCCCGTTATGGTGCGATGATTTGGTACTGGGCCAACTCTGTAGACTATTATGGCCAGCACTGAACCGAAGATAAGCCAATATGATAAGCTGTTCGAGTTTGCCGCTTGAACGTAAAACTTGTACATTTAAATATCCTTGATCAAAACATACCGTATTAAGGACATTGAAGAAATTCAGAAGATTTTCAAACAAGTGTGTACATAATGCTCCGGTCACACGAGGGCCGAAATGTCTGGCGATGTGATGGCGATGAAAAAGACGTGTTTCGGTGGCGACGGGTGCCGATGTCGAGCGTGAGGTCCCACGAGAAAACATTGACGAACCTTTGATGTACTTTTAGAATCGTAGGGCCGTCGCATAGCAATGTGAAAGCAGACTTCTCACATTTACGTACGGTGTAATGACGTCCATGAGTGATAGGTAAAAAAGGTGTGCGATACGGCTATTAATTTTGATGATATAAAAATGTGATAATTTCTGTATAATTATGTATAAATATATAAAAAATATTGATGTATGTTCACCGGCCACATTTGTTATGTAAATAAAGGATTATATTGTTTATTCATTAAAATTTATTTGTATTAGGCGTACGCTTGGAAAATACCGTCCACTGGATCAAGTGGTTACAACATCATGAACATGACCATCGATTATATGAACTAACTTATTTTTAAAATACAGCTTCATATACTGTAAAAATAAAGATATAGATTGATAGCTGTCGCCTTTATCCCACGGGAAACGTTATACTAGTGTGGCATCAAAATTATGATACACATGTCCATATATATAGTTTTCTCATGAAACAAGCTGTTGAGGCCGTATGTCTATTTGAGTTTACAATTATGGATAGTTGTACTGGGAATTTCGTAAGTCATCAATTGTGCCTATTATTAGTACACTTGTAAAACATTGACTAGTATAGCTCGCATAGATCGGTAAGTGGAGTATATTATTCATTTGGCCATTATTTATACATGGTTAACTTTTCATGAAAAACCCCCAATAATTCGCTTTAAAATAACTGTACTAAAACAAATCGCAGACCTGTTGCGTAAGGTGGCCCATTTCTTGGTTTCTATGTACTCTAAAGTCTAAGGGGATCAGAATGTCACGTTCCTCTCCCAGACTACCATGTACCGGAAATGGGTTTCTGGGTGAGGTTTCTCTGCACATGCGCCGTCACACGCAGCCAGACGCTCTGCATATATACCCAGCTGAGATGAAAGCTGAACAGCACTGTGACAATATTTTAGGCATTAATGAATCTTAGTACATAGATTGACCACAGTTTGTTAACACATTCACAGTAGTGAGATATAATTTATGGTATTAAAAAAACTTTTTTTATATATATATTTAACTCTAACATCATCACTGGTGATGAGAGGGGAGATCTCACCTCTCACATATAAATTATAGAAACAGAACGGTACCGAGTCATTCATCAATGATGGTTGATTATTGGAAAGACTGGTCATTGATGTTATAACTTTTGAATATAAACGATATTGTGTCATAATACATAGGCAGATGTGGGTATAGTGGGTATCTTAAGGCTTATAAATGCGTCATCATGTTAAATGATCAATCAATAATTATCAATTTGTCGTCTCCTTCAGTCAAGGTTGCAAAGTATAATGAAATGAAAAAATACCACGTTTGACTAATTTCTAGAATTTTGTGGACTGTATATAAATAATTCTAAAAATATAATTTTGTCCATATTACACTCTATGTGGATATGGTGTCCAATAACACTATGTTTGTCCAAATTGTATTATCTTCAGTTAAGCTGTATAATTAGATTATGAAGGTATTTTTTACACAAACTATTATTTGGCTTTGAACCTCTTTCCAATTTAAGTGGCTCTGAAGACCACCACCCCCTTACATTTTAAAGGTATAAGAGTGCCGAATCATTAGAAATTCGAAAAACATCGACATCGACTGGAGCTGCTGGCTCAAAGCAATTATTTCCCAAAAATGATGGCCCGTCCTGCCAGACGCGTTAAAGGCAAGATGGGCCACAGCTTAGATTTATCATGAATGTTAATGAATACCTAAATAACGTTTGCACATGAACCATATTGCGTCATAATACATATATCTATAAAAGGCATAAAGATGCCTGATTGCGTAACATTTGAAAAGAAGTGTTCAGCAATAGAGCTGTTGGCTCAAATTAACAAGATGTAAACCTATCACTGAGGACCCTCTCAAATGGATTGGCCTTTGATGAACAGACAATATTGGACAAATAAGTGATGAAGAATCACAGGAGGATGCAATTAATAAACATACTTAGACGCTTTGTGATTGATGATCAAGATCAGATCTGTTAATCTAAATAAATAGGCATATAAGTTTGTTTTGTTTGTAGGTCTAGCAAATCTGCATGATCCTTTATCAGAAAGTAAAAAAGATGCACCTTTGCGTTAAAAAAATTAACTATGCAATTATGCACACGCACGAACATTAAGGTTGAAGTCAATGGGGGGAACCAGATTTTTTTGTTTTGTTAATAATCTATGGAATAATAGAACTAAACATCTATGGTGATGTAAATTACATTCTAAAACCATCAATTTTACAAAACGTTCTTGGGGGGGGGGGGGTGCTCCATAGATCCCCTAATTGCACCGCGCTTTTAATACATTATGACCCTGTAAACTATGTTCTGGATCCGCCCCTGTGGTGTGTAATATAATTATGACAATTGTAAGAGCAATATAATTTTTTCAGATGTTTTAAGTCATATTATTATTGACCGATTCTCAAATGTTGCACATGCGGCAAAATCATTCTTCTTTTGGCAAAACGCCCTATTTATCACAAGTAGATCTATTAGTATTTGTTCCGATTAGATACATGTAAGTAATATACGATGAATAGTTAAAGAAAATTAATGCTACACTATCGAAGAATTCAGGTTATCAGGTGAACTCTTATGAAATACATGACTCACTGACCATACTTGATGATCGAAACAATTTTATATTTACGTATTACTAGCCGAACCAGTGTCGACTTATTTTTAAATACATCAAAATAATATACAATGGGCAATTAAGGGAATTAGTCACTTAGATTCAATGTTATTCAAAATCAGGTTTTCTCGATTATGAAATACTTTGTTATTGCCTGTGGTTGTTTATGTTTCCACAATAAGCAAAAATTGTATTTACAAATCTACCTTTCAGATCCAAACTAAATTTGCCATAGTACTTTATCATTCCGTGGCACACCACTACTGTAGGGCTAGCCGCCTTCAAGATCAACACTGATGGAATCTATTATTCACTTCCTTGTTGTCAAAATGGTTTAGCAGCAGTCTTTATTATTCTGTCCACTTTTGTCTACTCGTTCATAACATGACTGCATTTCTTGTCAAATCTGTGATAGAAAGTAAGATACTCTTTTTTTCTGTATAAAATCAATGATGTGTCCGATGTCGAAATGCTTACTCCATTGGACACTATTGGGCAATAAGGCGACGGGATTTAAAATCTGCTGAAATTAATTGGATGAAGAATAATGATAGTGTTACAACTATTTCATGATAAATAAATGACCACGAATAATAATTATTTTATGATTCCGTAATGTATTTTACTGTTTATAATGATTACATATTCCAAAGGGAGATGTTAGGTGTGGAATGTGCAGTCTAATCTGTGGTTTAGTAGGTGCTGACGGTAACGCTGGTGTGCCTGTGATAACACTTGCTGCGTGTGGCAAGGTGAACGTGGCGTGCTCGTGACAAAGACACTGTAGACAGCCATCCATCCCCCGATGGCAAACCCGCCAGAAGCCAGGAACAAGCCAGCAAGCACGAAACGTTTAGCCAATGCTGGTACAATGTTGGGCCAGCGTCGTAGACGATGGTTCAGCATCGTACCAGCATTGAATGAGAGTCTCGCTAAAACACTGCTACGCCTGGAAGCCGAACGTACGTGAGGGATGTTGCTCCAGCATTCAGCCAACAATGTATTGACGTGTTCTGTGTTTTCTACAATCCCATGGTGGACAATCCAGAATTGAGAGATAAAATCAGAAAACAAGAGAGTCTGGACAGACTTTGGCAACTGTCTCTTTCTGTTCAACGTTGGGCCAATATATCTTCACTTAGAATACCGGGACATGGTATGTGGGGTTGATGGATTGCATTCTTCAGCATAAATGTAGAAGTCTGTTTCATTTTATATTAACAGTCTAATGGGGGGGGGGGGGATTCTAACTATGCTATGGCATTCAGAACATGGATATCAGCTCCGTGGTATTCCGGATTCCTGCAGACGAACACATACTTTTTGTGGAGGTTTTTGTAAACATTTCCACGTAGTATCAGTGAAGCTATGTATAAAGAAAAAAAATCCCGAAAAAACATGTTTTACAACTATCTCATTGTTCTAATTTTACTTTTTTTCTTATTACTTATAGAGATGGTATTATTAGGGTATTTCAGTTTTACACAGCTATTTTAGAAGTCAGATCAGTCTTACTGACTTGATCCACCCTCTTCTTCAGCAAATGGCGTTTTACTGGCAATTTCTTGTGTGTGGTCAATGTGGCACACTGTTTTTCCCCGTCTCTCACATTAAAAAGAAAAATAAGTAAAAATCCAGGAAAATATGTTATCTCAATATATCTTAATTTTGTGACCTTAACTAATGTAAACCATGAATAACTTAATACTTAGGCTAATTCTAATAACACAATAGTTTATATCTGTTTTAGGTGGGATCTTATGGGTTAGCTTTTTATACCAATATCAAGCATTACATTGCAAGAGTATAGGAAACACGCTAACTCTGTTTTACTGTTATAACTTAACTATGTATAATAGAGTTTGTCGCTAAATTCTGGATAGATCATGATTAATTTCACTTTTGTTTGAATTATGTACCGCCGGTATTAATAAGAACATTACCGGCCCAGTAAACACGGGATAATAACATAATGGTGTTTCAATACTGGGCCATCGTTTCCGACCCTGGCTCAGCATTAAAACAGCATTGGGATAACGTCTGGTGTTTTCTGGGTGGGGGGGGGGGGGTCTGCATGGGCGCTCTGGAGTTTTAGACACCCAGGTCACGTAATAGAGAGATAATCATTGAGGCCTCGGCACTTGTGGCTGAAAGTATATACCTGTCCATGGAAGCAGACGCTGGCATAATGCTGGCCATCGTCGGGAAATGCTGGACCAATTCTACATCAACGTCTTGTTCCGGATCGTTACGAGGTGGGATGTAATAAGATCTAGTTTTCACATAAAGTAGATTTACATACCAAAGGTCAAATTGAGGGATGAACAGGGAGCAAGGGATTGCCCCGCTTCAACGTCAGCTCCCGACAAAGTCTGAAACAAAGATGGACGCCATGCTGCTCAGCGTCTGGTACTGGATAATATAAATGGTCAATAATGGTCCAGAGAATATATAGCTGTGTGAATACAATCACTGAATACAATAACATTATTGTATATATTATCTATTGTAGCAATGCTTTTCAAGCATACTTAATTGAGAAATGTGAAAGTTAGATTGTTTTGTCCGTATTTTAAATCTCTATGTTTACTTGCCTGGTAAAGCCTGTGGCCGTAACTCATTCTGCTCGGCTGTGGACTCGTAAGCTGAAGATACCGACTTCCAATTCCAAGCCACTGTACTAAGTGTTGCATATCATATAATGGTACTGTGGACTAAGACCCCAAACGGGGTAGGGCATAGCCCCCGACAGCGATTTTCCTCTTGTCGCGATTTTGTCATTAAGTGGAGAAAGCGATGTCAGGGCATATCCAGCTGGTCTTCCATGATAAAACGAAAAATGATAGAAATACTATCCCCTGGCAGAAGGAGCGAATCTACATGTGCGTCAGAGGGACCATTTCGGTCGTTCCAGGCCATCTGTTCACAGAGATGGCCTAATAAACAACACGCTTTTTCATTTGACATAGCGCTTCTCGGATATGAAGCAGTCTGATCCTTAAGTATTGGTGCTTTGTGGTCTGAGCATGGTCGCACATCGGGCTTATGGACCAGAGGTATAATCTCAGCAACTATAAAACGTTGCCTCTTTTTTGGACCTACTCGTATGATGGTGGATTCACATCCAGCCCCTGTTGGGCCATTGCCTCGTAGAATAGGATTTTTTATGTGTGGCTGGAAGCTTCTGTATATTGGCAGACAGACGCTGCAAGCAACACCATAGCTTCAAAAAAGCTTGCAGGACGGTCAACAAACTGGGGTTCCAACAAGCGTACATGTAGGTCTTTACAAATTGCGCTTGTTCATCCACTGTAGGATTTATTACATACGCATAAACCAATAGTAATTATATTAAATCAACGGTCACTCTATATTATAATAGTGTGAGGTTGAAATATAATAAATCATATCAAAAAAATAAATATTGGGTCTTGAATTGGCGAATTTGTAATGTATTACGTTTATCATCTGTGATAAAATATATAAAAAATGATTGAATCAGCGCCAGTCGATGTGTGATAAAATGTCTCAACATGAATAAAATAGATTCTGAATTGCATAGCACTTTTATGGACCAAGTTTATTAGTTCTGATTGCCGTTTTTTGCCATGTTCACTTTGCTGTTTCAAATTATATTTGGCACACAATGAATGAGCTGGCTCTGTGGTTACGTGATATCTAGGATTACTGTTTGTGAAACAACTCTAATTATCCAGAGTCATTGCGAGTATTATTGAGTAATGTTTATTATTTTTGCATTTTATTAACATTTCTATTTATAACAAACATAATATTTACAGGCTCTGCATCTACGGTTTCCGAATGTTCACCATGCATACTAAGTAACCTATTGCATGAAGATTTAATATTATGGTAACGTAAGCTTAATGATAACGTAAGCTTATCTATATGTCACGGTGACCCAAACAAAGACATCCCACGGCAAATGATTATAACAACATTTTTATACGTGGAACAGACAATCACCGGGTGGCAACCGCAGCAAAGTCGATGGGTTTCTCTAAAACGCAATGCTAGTTTTCGATGTGAAAATGCTAGCTGGTGTTTATTGACAGTAGCGATAAAACAACTCAACAATGAGAATTTTTCTTTGATGTGGAAACACGGGTGACTCGTTCTGCAATCAATGCGTACCCTAGCGACATTCAAGAGGTGGCAAAAAGGCCACAAGAAAACTCCCCTCGTGATCCATGTAGACGAGTCCCTGTGGTCCTGCTAGATCCAAGTCGACAGCCGCTAAGAGGATCGGGAATAATGAGCCGAGAGTAAGCCTTCAGATATCTAAAGATTTTGACTCCCGCCCAACATTATAGAAGCGTCAATGGCTTCCTTTGGAAACGTAATACAAACAGATAGCCCCTCACAGCGTTAGACCGATGCTGGTTTAATGCTGGCTCATCGTCGCCGAAGATGAGCCGGCAATAAACCAACAATGGTTTCAAGTCTCGCATTTGCTGGAAGACCTACATGTTGTGAAACACCTACCAACGCCTGTGCAATTGTATATTGGCTTGGCGCTGTATAAATCCTTTACTAGGCCTACTCATCGCCCGGGAGGCATGTATGTCTTCAGTGGATAACCGCAGCCGCTGCTCGCATGGTTTTGGGAATGTGATATCTCAAAAACCGCTAATCCAAATCACTCAGAATTTTTTATGTGGACGCTTACTTACAGGACCGCGAAATGAAACGGTTCACAGCAAATGAATTTTATGACCGCACTATCTCGAGGACCAAACGTTCTAAAACCATCAATTTTACAAAACGGTCCTGGGGGGGGGGGGGGGAGAAGGGTGCTCCATAGATTCCCTAATTTCCCCGCGCTTCTAATACATTATGACCCTGTAAACTATTTTCTGGATCCGCCCCTGTGGTGTGTAGTATAATTATGCTAATTGTAAGAGCAATATAATTTTTCAGGTGTTTTAAGTCATATTATTATTGACCGATTCTCAAATGTTGCACATGCGGCAAAATCATTCTTCTTTTGGCAAAACGCCCTATTTATCACAAGTAGATCTATTAGTATTTGTTCCGATTAGATACATGTAAGTAATTTACGATGAATAGTTAAAGAAAATAATTGCTACACTATCGAAGAATTCAGGTTATCAGGTGGACTCTTATGAAATACATGACACACTGACCATACTTGATGATCGAAACAGTTTTATATTTACGTATTACTAGCCGAACCAGTGTCGACTTATTTTTAAATACATCAAAATAACATAAGATGGGCAATTAAGGGAATTAGTCACTCAGATTCAATGTTATTCAAATTCAGGTTTTCCCGATTATGAAATACTTTGTTATTGTCTGTGGTTGTTTATGTTTCCACAATAAGCAAAAATTGTATTTACAGATCTACCTTTCAGATCCAAACAAAATTTGCCATAGTACTTTATCATTCCGTGGCACACCACTACTGTAGGGCTAGCCACCTTCAAGATCAACACTGATGGAATCTATTATTCACTTCCTTGTTGTCAAAATGGCTTAGCAGCAGTCTTCATTATTCTGTCCACTTTTGTCTACTCGTTCATAACATGACTGCATTTCTTGTCAAATCTGTGATAGAAAGTAAGATACTCTTTTTTTTCTGTAGAAAAATCAATATGATGTGTCCGATGCCAAAATACTTACTCCATTGGACACTATTAGGCAATAAGGCAATGGGATTTAAAATCTGCTGAAATTAATTGGATGAAGAATAATTATAGTGTTACAACTATTTCGTGATAAATAAATGACCACGAATAATAATTATTTATTGATTCCGTAATGTATTTTACTGTTTATAATGATTACATATTCCAAGGGGAAATGTGAGGTGTGGAATGTGGAGTCTAATCTGGGGTTTAGTAGGTGCTGACTTTAACGCTGGTGTGCCTGTGATAACACTTGCTGCGTGTGTCAAGGTAAACGTGGCGTGTACGTGACAAAGACACTGTAGACAGTCATCCATCCCCCGATGGCAAACCCGCCAGAAGCCAGGGACAAGCCAGCAAACACGAAACGTTCAGCCACTGTTGGTACAATGTTGGGCCAGCGTCGTAGACGCTGGGCCAGCATTGTACCAACATTGGCTGAGAGCCTCTCTAAAACACTGTCACACCGGGAAGCCGAACGTACGTGAGCGATGTTGCTCCAGCATTCAGCCAACAATGTATTGACGTGTTCTGTGTTTTCTACAATTCCATGGTAGACAATCCAGAATTGAGAGATAAAATCAGAAAACATGTGAGTCTGGACAGACATTGGGAAATGTCCCTTGCTGTTCAACGTTGGGCCAATATATCTTCACTTAGAATACCGGGACATGGTATGTGGGATTGATGGATTGTATTCTTCAGCAACAATGTAGAAGTCTGCTACATTTTAACAGTCTAATGGGGGGGGGGGGGGATTCTAACTATGTTATGGCATTCAGAACATGGATATCAGCTCCGTGGTAGTCCGGATTCCTGCAGACGAGCACATACTTTTTGTGGAGGTTTTTGTTTCCACGTAGTCAGGTACCAGTGAATCTATGTATCAAGGAAAGCATTCCCAATAAAACATGTTTTACAGCCATCGGATCGTTCTAATCTTAACATTGTTTCTATTAACTTCTATAGATATTATTATTAGGGTATTTCAGTTTACCACAGCTATTTTAGAAGTCAGATCATTCTTACTGACCACCCTTCTTCCGCAAATGTCGTTTTACTGGCAATTTCTTGTGTGTGGTCAGTGTGGCACACTAACTATTGTTTTTCCCGTCTCTCACATTTAAAATAAAAATAAGTAAAAATCCACGAAAATAGGATATCTCAATATATCTTGATTTTGTAAGCTGAACGAATTTAAACCATGAATAAACTAAGACATAATTCTAATAACACAATAGTTTATATCTGCTCTAGGTGGGACCATAATTTGTGTTAGCATTCCATGCCAACAAAGCATTACAATGCATGAGTATTGGAAACGCGTTAACTCTGTCTTACTTTGAGTTATAACTTAACTATGTATAATAGAGTTTGTCGCCAAATTCTGGATAGATCAGATAGATCATACCGGCCCAGTGAACTCGAGACAAAAACATAATAGTGTTTCAATGCTGGGCCATCGTCTCCGACGCTGGCCCAGCATTAAGTCAGCATTGGGATAACGTCTGGTGTTTGCTGGGTAGGGGGGAGGGATCTGCCTGTGCGCTATGGAGTTTTAGACACCCAGGTCACGTAATAGAGAGATAATCATTGAGGCCTCGGCACTTGTGGCTGAAAGTGAATACCTGTCCATGGAAGCAGCCGCTGGCATGATGTTGGCCATCGTCCGGCAATGCTGGACCAATTCTACATCAACGTCTTGTTCCGGATCGTTACGAGGTGGGATGTAATCAGATCTAGTTTTCACATAAAGTAGATTTACATAGCAAAGGTCAAATTGAGGGATGAGCAGGGAGCAAAGGATTGCCCGCTTCAACGTCAGCTCCCGACAAAGTCTGAAACAAAGATGGACACCATGCTGCTCAGCGTCTTGTACTGGATAATATAAATGGTCAATAATCGTCCAGAGAATATATAGCTGTGTGAATACAATCACTGAATACAATAACATTACTGTATATATTAGCTATTGTAGCAATGCTATTCAAGCATACTTAATTGAGAAATGTGAAAGTTAGATTGTTTTGTCCGTTTTTTAAATCTTTCTGTTTACTTGCCTGCTAAAGCCTTTGGCCGTGACTCATTCTGTTCGGCTGTGGACTCGTAAGCTGAAGATACCGACTTCTAATTCCAAGCCACTGTACTAAGTGTTGTATATCATATAATGGTACTGTGGACTAAGACCCCAAACGGGGTAGGGCATAGCCCCCGACAGCGGTTTTCCTCTTGTCGCGATTTTGTCATTAACTGGAGAAAGCGATGTCAGGCCATATCCAGTTGGTCTTCCATGATAAAACAAAAAATGATAGAAATAATGTCCCCAGGCAAAAGGAGTGAATCTATATGCGCGTCAGAGGGACCATTTCGGTCGTTCCAGGCCATCTGTTCACAGAGATGGCCTAATAAACAACACTCTTTTTCATTTGACATAGCGCTTCTCGGAGATGAAGCAGGCTGATCCTTAAGTATTGGTGCTTTGTGGTCTGAGCATGGTCGCACATCGGGCTCATGGACCAGAGGTATAATCCCAGCAACTATAAAAAGTTGCCACTTTTTTGGACCTACTCGTATGATGGTGGATTCACATCCAGCCCCTGTTGGGCCATTGCCTCGTAGAATAGGATTTTTTATGTGTGGCTGGAAGCTTCTGTATATTGGCAGACAGACGCTGCAAGCAACACCATAGCTTCAAAAAAGCTTTCAGGACGGTCAACAAACTGGGGTTCCAACAAGCGTACATGTAGGTCTTTACAAATTGCGCTTGTTCATCCACTGTAGGATTTATTACATACGCATAAACCAATAATAATTATATTAAATCAACGGTCACTCTATATTATAATAGTATGAGGTAGAAATATAATAATTTATATCAAAAAAATAAATATTGGGTCTTGAATTGGCGAATTTGTAATGTATTACGTTTATCATCTGTGATAATATATATAAAAAATGATTGAATCAGCGCCAGTCGATGTGTGATAAAATGTCTCAACATGAATAAAATAGATTCTGAATTGCATAGCACTTTTATGGACCAAGTTTATTAGTTCTGATTGCCGTTTTTTGCCATGTTCTTTTTGCTGTTTCAAATTATATTTGACACACAATGAATGAGCTGGCTCTGTGGTTATGTGATATCTAGGATTACTGTTTGGGAAACAACTCTAATTATCCAGAGTCATTGCGAATGTTATTGAGTAATGTTTATTATTTTTGCATTTTATTAACATTTCTTGAATATTTATAGGCTCTGCATCTACGGTTTCCGAATGTTCAACATGCATACTAAGTAACCTATTGTATGAAGATTTAATATTATGATAACGTAAGCTTATCTATATGTCACGGTGACCCAAACAAAGACATCCCACGGCAAATGATTATAACAACATTTTTATACGTGGAACAGACAATCAACGGGTGGTAACCGCAGCAAAGTCGATGGTTTTCTCTGAAATGCAATGCTAGTTTTCGATGTGAAAATGCTAGCTGGTGTTTATTGACATTAGCGACAAAACAACTCAACAATGAGACTTTTTCTTTGATGTGGAAACACGGGTGACTCGTTCTGCAATCAATGCGTACCCTAGCGACATTCAAGAGGTGGTAAAAAGGCCACAAGAAAACTCCCCTCGTGATTCATGTAGACGAGTCCCTGTGGTCCTGCTAGATCCAAGTCGACAGCAGCTAAGAGGATCGGGAATAATGAGCCGAGAGTAAGCCTTCAATCTAAAGATTTTGACTCCCGCCCAACATTATAGAAGCGTCAATGGCTTCCTTTAGAAACGTAATACAAACAGATAGCCCCTCACAGCGTTAGACCGATGTTGGTTTAATGCTGGCTCATCGTCGCCGAAGATGAGCCGGCATTAAACCAACAATGGTTTCAAGTCTCGCATTTGCTGGAAGACCTACATGTTGTGAAACACCTACCAACGCCTGTACAATTGTATATTGGCTTGGCGCTGTATAAATCCTTTACTAGGCCTACTCATCGCCCGGGAGGCATGTATGTCTTCAGTGGATAACCGCAGCCGCTGCTCGCATTGTTTTGGGAATGTGATATCTCAAAAACCGCTAATCCAAATCACTAGGAATTTTTTATGTAGACGCTTACTTACAGGACCGCGAAATGGAACGGTTCACAGCAAATGAATTTTATAACCGCACTATCTCGACTACCAAACGTTCTAAAACCATCAATTTTACAAAACGTTCCTGGGGGGGGGGGGAGGGGGGTGCTCCATAGATCCCCTAATTGCCCCGCGCTTTTAATACATTATGACCCTGTAAACTATTTTCTGGATCCGCCCCTGTGGTGTGTAGTATAATTATGACAATTGTAAGAGCAATATAATTTTTCAGGTGTTTTAAGTCATATTATTATTGACCGATTCTCAAATGTTGCACATGCGGCAAAATCATTCTTTTTTTTAGCAAAAACGCCCTATTTATCACAAGTAGATGTACTAGTATTTGTTCCGATTAGATACATGTAAGTAATATACGATGAATAGTTAAGGAAAATTATTGCTACACTATCGAAGAATTCAGGTTATCAGGTTGACTCTTATGAAATACATGACTCACTGACCATATTGATGATCGAAACAATTTTATATTTACGTATTACTAGCCGAACCAGTGTCGACTTATTTTTAAATACATCAAAATAATATAAGATGTGCAATTAAGCGAATTAGTCACTTTGATTCAATGTTATTCAAATTCAGGTTTTCCCGATTATGAAATACTTTGTTATTGTCTGTGGTTGTTTATGTTTCCACAATAAGCAAAAATTGTATTTACGGATCTACCTTTCAGATCCAAACAAAATTTGCCATAGTACTTTATCATTCCGTGGCACACCACTACTGTAGGGCTGGCCACCTTCAAGATCAACACTGATGGAATCTATTATTCACTTCCTTGTTGTCAAAATGGCTTAGCAGCAGTCTTCATTATTCTGTCCACTTTTGTCTACTCGTTCATAACATGACTGCATTTGTCAAATCTGTGAAAGAAAGTAAGATACTCTTTTTTTCTGTAGAAAAATCAATATGATGTGTCCGATGCCAAAATGCTTACTCCATTGGACACTATTGGGCAATAAGGCAATGGGATTTAAAATCTGCTGAAATTAATTGGATGAAGAATAATGATAGCGTTACAACTATTTCATGATAAATAAATGACCACGAATAATAATTATTTTATGATTCCGTAATGTATTTTACTGTTTATAATGATAACATTTTTTAAGGGGAGATGTGAGGTGTGGTATGTGGAGTCTAATCTGGGGTTTAGTAGGTGCTGACGTTAACGCTGGTGTGCCTGTGATAACACTTGCTGCGTGTGTCAAGGTAAACGTGGCGTGCTCGTGACAAAGACACTGTAGACAGTCATCCATCCCCCGATGGCAAACCCACCAGAAGCCAGGGACAAGCCAGCAAACACGAAACGTTCAGCCACTGTTGGTACAATGTTGGGCCAGCGTCGTAGACGCTGGGCCAGCATTGTACCAACATTGGCTGAGAGTCTCTCTAAAACACTGTCACGTCTGGAAGCCGAACGTACGTGAGCGATGTTGCTCCAGCATTCAGCCAACAATGTATTGACGTGTTCTGTTTTTTCTACAATTCCATGGTAGACAATCCAGAATTGAGAGATAAAATCAGAAAAACATGAGAGTCTGGACAGACATTGGGAAATGTCCCTTGCTGTTCAACGCTGGGCCAATATATCTTCACTTAGAATACCGGGACATGGTATGTGGGGTTGATGGATTGTATTCTTCAGCAACAATGTAGAAGTCTGCTACATTTTAACAGTCTAATGGGGGGGATTCTAACTATGTTATGGCATTCAGAACATGGATATCAGCTCCGTGGTAATCCGGATTCCTGCAGACGAACACATACTTTTTGTGGAGGTTTTTGTTTCCACGTAGTCAGGTACCAGTGAATCTATGTATCAAGGAAAGCATTCCCAATAAAACATGTTTTACAGCCATCGGATCGTTCTAATCTTAACTTTGTTTCTAATAACTTCTGTAGATATTATTATTAGGGTATTTCAGTTTAACACAGCTATTTTAGAAGTCAGATCATTCTTACTGACTTGTCCCACCCTTCTTCCGCAAATGTCGTTTTACTGGCAATTTCTTGTGTGTGGTCAGTGTGGCACACTAACTATTGTTTTTCCCGGCTGCCACATTTAAAATAAAAATCAGTAAAAATCCACGAAAATAGGATATCTCAATATATCTTAATTCTGTAAGCTGAACGAATTTAAACCAAGAATAAACTAAGACATAATTCTAATAACACAATAGTTTATATCTGCTCTAGGTGGGATCATAATTTGTGTTAGCATTTCATACCAATAAAGCATTACAATGCATGAGTATTGGAAACGCGTTAACTCTGTCTTACTTTGAGTTATAACTTAACTATGTATAATAGAGTTTGTCGCCAAATTCTGGATAGATCAGATAGATCATACCGGCCCAGTGAACTCGAGACAAAAACATAATAGTGTTTCAATGCTGGGCCATCGTCTCCGACGCCGGCCCAGCATTAAAACAGCATTGGGATAACGTCTGGTGTTTGCTGAGTAGGGGGGAGGGATCTGCCTGTGCGCTATGGAGTTTTAGACACCCAGGTCACGTAATAGAGAGATAATCATTGAGGCCTCGGCACTTGTGGCTGAAAGTGAATACCTGTCCATGGAAGCAGCCGCTGGCATAATGCTGGCCATCGTCGGGAAATGCTGGACCAATTCTACATCAACGTCTTGTTCCGGATCGTTACGAGGTGGGATGTAATAAGATATAGTTTTCACATAAAGTAGATTTACATAGCAAAGGTCAAATTGAGGGATGAGCAGGGAGCAAGGGATTGCCCGCTTCAACGTCAGCTCCCGACAAAGTCTGAAACAAAGATGGACAGCATGCTGCTCAGCGTCTGGTACTGGATAATATAAATGGTCAATAATCGTCCAGAGAATATATAGCTGTGTGAATACAATCACTGAATACAATAACATTACTGTATATATTATCTATCGTAGCAATGCTATTCAAGCATACTTAATTGATAAATGTGAAAGTTAGATTGTTTTGTCCGTATTTTAAATCTCTATGTTTACTTTGCCTGCTAAAGCCTGTGGCAGTGATTCATTCTGTTCGGCTGAAGATACCGACTTCTAATTCTAAGCCACTGTACTAAGTGTTGCATATCATATAATGGTACTGTGGACTAAGACCCCAAACGGGGTAGGGCATAGCCCCCGACAGCGGTTTTCCTCTTGTCGCGATTTTGTCATTAAGTGGAGAAAGCGATGTCAGGCCATATCCAGTTGGTCTTCCATGATAAAACAAAAAATGATAGAAATAATATCCCCAGGCAAAAGGAGTGAATCTATATGCGCGTCAGAGGGACCATTTCGGTCGTTCCAGGCCATCTGTTCACAGAGATGGCCCAATAAACAACACTCTTTTTCATTTGACATAGCGCTTCTCGGAGATGAAGCAGGCTGATCCTTAAGTATTGGTGCTTTGTGGTCTGAGCATGGTCGCACATCGGGCTCATGGACCAGAGGTATAATCCCAGCAACTATAAAAAGTTGCCTCTTTTTTGGACCTACTCGTATGATGGTGTACTCACATCCAGCCCCTGTTGGGCCATTGCCTCGTATAATAGGATTTTTTATATGTGGCTGGAAGCTTCTGTATATTGGCAGACAGACGCTGCAAACAACACCATAGCTTCAAAAAAAGCCTGCAGGACGGTCAACAAACTGGGGTTCCAACAAGCGTACATGTAGGTCTTTACAAATTGCGCTTGCTCATCCACTGTAGGATTTAATACACACGCATAAACCAATAGTGATATAATAAATCAACAGTCACTCTATATTATAATAGTGTGAGGTTGAAATATAATAATTTATATCAAAAAAATATTGGGTCTCGAATTGGCCAATTTGTAATGTATTACGTCTATCATCTGTGATAAAATATATAAAAAATGATTGAAGCAGCGCCAGTCGATGTGTGATAAAATGTCTCAACATGAATAAAATAGATTCTGAATTGCATAGCACTTTTATGGACCAAGTTTATTAGTTCTGATTGCCGTTTTTTTGCCATGTTCACTTTGCTGTTTCAAATTATATTTGACACACAATGAATGAGCTGGCTCTGTGGTTATGTGATAACTAGGCCTACTGTTAAGGGAACGGCTCTAATTAGCCAGAGTCATTGCGAATATTATTGAGTATTGTTTATTATTTGCATTTTATTAACATTTCTCGAATATTCATAGGCTTTGTATCTACGGTATCTGAATGTTCAACATATGTAATAAGCAACCTATTGTATGAAGATTTAATATTATGGTAACGTAAGCTTAATGATAACGTAAGCTTATCCATGTGTCACGGTGACCCAAACAAAGACATCCCACGGCAAATGATTATAACAACATTTTTATACGTGAAACAGACAATCACCGGGTGGTAACCGCAACAAAGTCGATAGTTTCCTCTAAAATGCAATGCTAGTTTTCGATGTGAAAATGCTAGCTGGTGTTTATTGACATTAGCGACAAAACAACTCGACAATGAGGATTTTTCTTTGATGTGGAAACACGGGTGACTCGTTCTGCAATCGATGCGTACCCCAGCGACATTCAAGAGGTGGTAAAAAGGCCACAAGAAAACTCCCCTCGTGATCCATGTAGACGAGTCCCTGTGGTCCTGCCAGATCCAAGTCGACAGCCACTAAGAGGATCGAGAATAATGAGCCGAGAGTAAGCCTTCACATATCTAAAGATTTTGACTCCCGCCCAACATTATAGAAGCGTCAATGGCTTCCTTTGGAAACTTTATACAAACAGATAGCCCATCAAAGCGGTAGACCGATGTTGGTTTAATGCCGGCTCATCGGCGCAGACGACGAGCCGGCATTAAACCAACAATAGTTTCAAGTCTCGCATTTGCTGGAATACCTACATGTTGTGAAACACTTACCAATGCCTGCGCAATAATTTGTATATTGGCTTGGCGCTGTATAAATCCTTTACAAGGCCTACTCATCACCCGGGAGGCATGTATGTCTTCAGTGAATAACCGCAGCCGCTGCTCGCATGGTTTTGTGAGCGTTAAATCTCAAAAACCGCTAATCCAAATCACTCGGAATTTTTTTGTAGACGCTTACTTACAGAAATGAAACGGTTCACAGCAATTTGAATTTTATGACCATATTATCTCGAGTACGAGTAGTACGAATCATTCGTGATTTTGTAAGTAGGCATTTAATTGATCGCCTGAGCTTTTAGATGCAGTTCAGTGACTTTCCAGAAATATCTTGAGAACCACTATTCCAAAGCATTTGTGATGTTGTATGTGGAAATTAATTAAACGCCTCACTGCAAAATGAAAAAAAAATTGGTCGCAGCTCAGTGATTTAAAAAAATAGAGATTGTTTGCAAGTTCTCGGAACGCGTAATGTTGAGAAAAGCTAGTGCGAATCACTGATGATTTTGTATGTCGGCACTTTCTTGTTTGGCATCGCTTCATTGATTTTCAGAAAAATTGCAGGAATTTATCATTATCATACAAATATATTATATGTTCCAGCTGAAATGTAGTTTTTGGCTGAATACAATATATTTGAACAAGTCTACATTGCAAATATCTGTATTTAATAATGCTGCCTCGAGAAATATAGGATGGAGGTCGATCATGCATTCGTGAAGACAAAATATGCGAATTTTTACATTAAAAAGCAAGTAGAGTTGATCCATCAATGTCGATGTGTTTTGTCTCTTCCCTTTATCACCAGCGCGCTGCAATATTGGAATTTTAGGGGGCAACAACTGCCGTCAAATGATATCGACGGTTCCGTTTCGTTTTAGTCGATACACATGATACAGGTCGGCTTTCGTGGGGTCGTCCCCGGCCAAATGGGCAAGTTATTATCTCATTTGTCAGACATCCACACCGATCCTGCTGTTCAAAATAGCAGCGTTGTCATGCATGTGACGGGCTGCGCAGAAAGTCAACTCATTTTCCTAATAGTTGTGTATTGCCAAATACAATAGAAAGACCATACCGGTATGCCCCTATGATAATGTTTAATACACGGATGTGCATTGATGTTTGCCAAATAGATGGTCATTGATTGAAATGTTTTGTTCAATTTAATTGTACTATTAATACTTAAAATAAAATATTTTTATGGTCATCCCCGTCATCCTTATCCAGTTAAGCATAAGCACACAAGTAGTATTAAATGGACATGCCCAGATCTAAAATCATAAAAAAGTCGGTGATTGTATTTTGGCTTATTAATATGACCATATGCTGCCACTAAAGCATCATAACTTTGTATTGACCAATGTGTCGAGCTCATTCATTCATTCATTCATTTATTCATTCATTCATTCATTCATTCATTCATTCATTCATTCATTCATTTATTCATTCATTCATTTATTCATTCATTCAGGGGTTAGAACAAACATTGATAAATTCTAAGAGCACGGTTGATTCACGATAGTATTCTGGCCAACACTAAAATTATGTTTTCCAAATAATTTATACAAGCCGAATGGCCCCCAGACGTTTAACCAATGTTCTGCGACCCCGGACCAACATTAAATCTACATTGGTTAAAAATCTCGTGTTTGCTGGGACAACACATACATAATCTGACAAGACATCTCGTCAGCATTTGACGGTGTGTTGTCAACAATTCATTTGCTGGCATTGAGTGGTCATCCTGCCACCGGCTACCCACCCACCACACAAGACACACTTTCCAACAAACACGAGACTTACAATCTATGTTAGAGCATTGTTGGACCAGCGTCGCAGACGGTGCGCCAACATTCCATCAACGTCGGGTCAACGTCTCGCGTTTGATGGGTTTAGACATCAGTCCGACAATGGCTTGATGTTACCGCACTGTCACATCCGCACACATCGCTATTCCAACCTCAAGTACTGCTTGCTGCCGAAGGCCTAATGCCTGTATTGCATCAGCCTCAAGTGCTCAAGTGCTTTTTGCTCACCGAATAGGGCTGTAACCTTGCTGTTTCAAGGATTGACCCTTGCTACATTTACGCGTTATTCGTAAAAAACGTGTCGATGGTCACTTGTGGCAGCAGTTCCTCGAGCTGTAAAATATTCAGCCAACCTGATTGCAATGTCAGTGGGTACTATAAGTACGTAGGTTGTTGAAATTCTCAGAATGTAAAGTGTGAGAGATCTAAGGTGGCAGAATATTAAAGACATTTTTTTTTTTTTTTTATCATGTTGTCTCAGTTATAAATCTCTAAATATTCTAGCTCCTTATTACTTATCTGATTTTTTTCCTCCGTTTCTGAATATCACACTGTTTCAACACATAATGCAACAATTAAATGAAATGAACTGAATCGGGCTTTAGGCCACCTTTGTGCACATATAGGCTAAACTGGGCCAGGAGAACATCCTGAGGGTGGTGAGATGATTGAGGTGACACAGGATTCGAAATTCGAGCCCTAGCGGTCTGAGGCCGAGCACGCTACCTCTCGGTCACGGAGGCTCCCCACAATACTGACTTTCACACGTGGATGGGGAAGAAACATTTTTTGTTTCTTTGAAACCGCCGAGACCGGGAACCGAACCCCGAACTCTAGCGTGAAAGGCAGCGGTGCTAACCACTGCCCCAGGGCCCCCGCCCAATGCAGCAAGTAATACTCTACAGCTGCCCATGTGTAATAATTCTTTATATAAATCATTTTTATGTGTAAATTAGTCTAGACTTTGGAATAAGCTACCTTTAGAAATTAGAAATAAGAAGACATTTTCTGCTTTTAAATATCACCTTAAATCATATATGGCTAATAATCAAACTTTTATTCAATTCTAGCTAGGGCTGCAATAATGATATCGCTGTACATGTCTTAACGCTTTCCACAATTTCTTGTAGGTTTTTGAGTTTTAGTGCGGGGACATTATTTGTGCTTTTTTTCTTTACACTTTGCTATAAATGTACATGTATATACAATTGTAAACCTATTCAATTAACTGAATATATGTAAAATGTACCTAAGTTCTATTTTAGTTATTGTAACTATTCTAGGCCTACATATCATAATTGTTTAAATATGTGTTTTCATATTTTATGCTTGGCACAAAACAGGTACACATATGCAAAATAGCCAATGGCTAGTAATGTTTTTACCCTGTATAAATGTGTTTGAATAAATAAATAAATAATTAAATCTGCACAACTTAATTTTTTTCATACTCTGCCTCAAGCAAAATATTTATTTCATTTTCTAAAATTCTGTATGCAAAGCTGGATCCCAAACAAGGCTTATTGGTGTTGATCTGAAGGTTAAGGAGCCTAGCGAAGCAAGGCTTCACAAATTGAATGGTCATTTAATGATGACGAGCAAAGAGAGGCTCATGGCCTGCAATTTGTTTGACGGACCATTAAATATTTATTTACAACACCTTCAGACAATTATTTTTTTCACAAAAATTTAGTCTGATAATCTTTATTTCAAAAATACACCAGCCCCCCCCTCCCCCTTGTAATAAAATTGGGGCCCCCTAATGTGCTCACAACACTGCTATTGGTCCATGTGGTTATATATTGGGTTGTAGTTATATTAGTCCAAGAGCTGTCAGAAACCCCCCCCCCCCTCCCCTCACCTCCCCCCCTCTTTATACCTGCCACCATTTTTTTCACATACTATGATGTTTAGGGTGTCAAAAAGCCATGTTAGTCACATGACTTGCGGTTGCAAAGAATCAGAATATCCAATCCAAGATGGCCGCCAATCTGGACATATTTTGCCATTTTGGGGCATTTTAAAAAAATCATTCATTTTAAAATATAATTGCTTTAGTCCGCGCCAACCTTATCTTGTTACTTGTACATTGTTTTTTGATGCTTCTTATAGATTTTTTTATGAGTGCTAGCTTGAAAAGTTCGGGCATTTTTACAAAAACAAGATCAAACGTGATTTTTCAACAAATGAAGCTAGGGGCAAGTGCAATACTTCATTGTCACCTGATTTTGACTGGGCAATCCATTTCTAATTTTTTTTTTAATTCAAGGTTATCTTCAAGGGCGAATTGTCAACTTCAAGGTCATTTAAGAAAAAATATCGTTTTTAACAAGTAAAGCAGGGAACTCGTGTAATACCTCTTTTTTTATGGGATTTTGACAGAAAAATCCATTCATAATATAATTTTGGTTATTCAAGGTCATTGATTAAACATGCTGTAAATCAAATGATCAGGTGACAGAAACGCGCTCAGGTCAATGGTGAGTCATTAAAAGGCAACAGGGAGGCGTTAACGGACGATGGGGAGGCGGTAAAGAGCAGCGAAAAGGCGCTAAAAGGTGACCAACAGGGCACTAAAGGGGGACTAAAAGGGGTAAACGGCAATGGCGAGGTGGTAAAGGGCAATGAGGAAATGTTGGAGGGCAATGAGGATACGCTAAATGGCAACAAGCAGGCGTTAAAGGGCGAAGAAGAGAAGTTAAGGTGCGACCGGATGCGTTTAATGTTGGCGGGGAGGCATTAAAGAGCTGTGGAACAGCGTTAGAGGACAACAAGGAAGCGTTAAATAACAATGCAAGTATCTCAACCCTTTAAAGCCTGAATTTGCCATTGTCATCCTCATCCACTACAAGCCGCAAACTGCTGCCACAATTCTTAGCTTGTAGTGGATAAAGATGACTTTAACCCGTTTGTGACAAGCCCCGGAGATCTCCGTGATTTAGGGAGACTATTCAGATCTGAGGCCCGGAGATCTCCGGGTCTGATTGCATGAGATAACTATGACGTCATAAAATAATCACGTTTCAGAAACAGTGCAGTAGCATAATATTCTCGTGTTAAACGGGTTAAGTGGGTGTAAAAGTAAAGAAAATTGTCGTTCTAAAACCCTTTGTTGTAGGAAAATTAAGTCTGTTTTCAGGGATGCAAAATGATGCTTTAATGCATCGTGTGGGGTTAAAGGTTTAATGGGTGAGAGGGGGTTGTTGAAGGGTGATGCGTAAGCATTTATAGGCGAGGAGAAGTGTTAAATGGCGACGGAGAGACGTCAAAGGGCGATGGGAAGGTATTAAAGGGCGAATAAAATATATTAAATGCCAATGAAGATGCATTAAAGGGTGGTGGAGAGGCGTTGAAGACGCTGCAGATGTGTTAAATATCAATGAAAAAGCACTAAAGGGCGACGGAGGCGTTAAATGGCGATGGCAAGGCGGCAAAGGGCGAAGAAGAGACATTAAAGGGCGACCATGAAGTGTTAAATGATGATGGAAAAGCGAATAGGGCGATATGGAGTAGTTAAATGATGAGGCGTTTAAAGGCGAGAAGAAAGGGTTAAGGGCGATGCAGAGGCGTTAAGTGGTGAAGGACAGGCATTAGAGAGCAAAGGGAAGGCGTTAAAAAGGCAAAGAACAAATCATAATGATCGATGCAGAAGCATTAAGAGGCAATGTAAGGTGGTAGAAGGTGTTGAATGGCGATGGGAAGGCGTTAAAGGGCAATTAAGATACATTAAAGATCGATGGAGAGGCGCTAAAAGGTGACGGAAATGCGTTAAAGACCAATGGAGAGGCGCTTAGGGCGAAGAAGAAGCGTTAAAGGGCCACGGAAAGGCCTTCAATTGCAACGAATAGGCGTTAAACTATGGTGAAAGCTCTTGAACCAGTCTTAGTTTCAAGGTGAACAAAAAATCTATGTGAATTTGTGGAGTGTGGATATTTTGAGCATTTGGCCGAACAAGTAAATCAGTGAGATATTCAGGTTTGTTATCAAAAGCAGCCGACAAATCAATCAGTGTCAGAGATGTAACTTCACTCTTGACTTCACTCAAGACAACATTTCAGCACCCTTGTAGGAATGCAGTTCGGATCACATAATTTTGACGATGAGCCCAAGAAAAGCTTTTTAATTTCATCTTCTGTCGCACATTCAAAATCGTACATTTTCAGTTTTTTTGCACTGCTGCAATATTTGGTACTTCATCCGCAAATTTGGAAAAAATAGAACTGTCAATTGTAACTACAAAATATTTCGAGAAATGGTCACAAAGAGATTTTTCTGATTTGTAAAGTCCCATAAGCGACGTGCATTGTCCGAATTGTCTGAAATAACATCAGCTAAATATTCAATTTCGCTTAAGGCATCATTCTATTTCGAAACTGGTCGTACTTTAGCGCCTCTTTGTCGCCCTTTACCAAAATAATAGAAGACCTGGGTTTTTCAGTCAAAAGCCCACGAAAGAGAGTTATTACACACGTTCCTATATAGCTTTATATGTAAAATAATATTTTCCTTTACATTGCCTTGAAATTGACTTTTTGACCTTGAATATGATCTTTAATCATCAAAATAGTACCAGAAATAAATTATTCAATCAAAATTGCACAAAAAAGACGTACTGGGTTAAATACTGCTTTCTATTTTTGATTCTTAAAAAGCACATTTTCACATTTTTGACCTTGGAATTGACCTTTCAATCTTGAAGATAACCTTGAATCACCAATATAATACCATAAATAGATTTGCATCCTACGAAAAAGAGGTATAGGGCCTACACATGTTCCTAGCTTTATTTGGTAAAAATGATATTTTTGATTACTTGACCTTGAAATTGATCTTTGACTTTGAAGATGACTTTGAAAATATATAACAAACATATTGCCCAGTCAAAATCACATGAAAAAGAAAAGGAGGTTTAAAAGCTAGATCTCACTTACGGCCAAGTTCTTCCGGTCAGGTAATTGCGACTAAAGAATGACTGTTTCTTTACGTTTTTTTTTCACGGCAAGCTTGAGGTTGATGTAAGGTTACCTCACGGGCAGCACGAGTTTAACAGACTAGTCAAGTTCACTATGTAATCTCGTTGGCATTTTTGGGAGACTTGCAAACCTGTACATTTTTGGAAACTGTGTTGTATAGGCAATCAGAAAACCAATGTTTCCAATTTGCCGGATGTATATATATCGGCCATCTTGGATTTTTTAAATGGCCGCCATAAAAAATGTTTTTTTCCAAATATCTCGACATGTGGGTGGCATAGAGATCCGATTTTAACGGCTAAACCTACAATTGGAGGGTCAAGGAATCTTGTGGTATCAAGTGAAATAAGCTGAACGTAACAACAAGGCGGCCAACTTGAATTTTCGAAATGACCGCCTTAAAATGGGTGTTTCTCAATATCTCGGCATCTAGGGGATTTAGAGCTTTGATTTCAACGGCTAAACCTACATTTGTAGGGACAAGGAATCCAGTGGCACCAAGTACAATAAGCTAAGCATAATAACAAAGTCAATTAACATGTTTACTGTATTCTGTAGTGTATGATGTGAATGATTGAGCCAGATATTTGACTTCCGACATTTTAAGACGCCTATAATATTGGCTTTAAATAAGCGGAATTGTTTATATTATCATTACACTTCAAGGGCAAGGGTCATCATCACCTAATACTCTCATTAATCATCATCACTGTCGCTGGCCAACAACATGTCAGCCCGAGTCCTCATCATTCTGACACTCAGTTCCGCACAGGCAGAGAGGTCTGTGCACGATAGGTTCTTGGACCTGCAAGAACATCGAACTGTAGAACAGTCGCCTCTACACTGGCATCTCACCATCTTAATGATGGCCTTGGGGGCTGAGAGCACATCAGTGGTGACTGGCTTGACTTGACCAGTTGTGTCGAGCGGGGGCCCTAGGGTAGTGGTTAGCACCGCTTCCTTTCACGCCAGAGTCCGGGGTTCGGTTCCTGGTCTCGGCGGTTTGAAAGAAACAAAGATGTTTCTTCCCCATCCCGTGTGAAAGTCAGTATTGTGGGGAACCTTCGTGACCGAGAGGTAGCGTGCTGGGCCTCAGACCGCCAGGGCTCGAATTTCTAATCCTGTGTCTGGAGGACAGTGTCATCTCAATCATCTCACCATCTTGGCCCAGCTTGGCCTATATGTGCACAAAGGTGGCCTAAAGCCCGATTCATTTCTCTTTTTTTGACCAGTTGTGTCCTAGTAGAAGCCGTGCTTCAAAGCATCTAGAAACAGCTGCTGATCAGCTATTGTCTGACCCCATACTGTAGCCTGGATCTGGACTCGGAGGATGTGCTGCTTGAGAGCAGTGGGATGGGAGGCAGCTTGTGACTTGCAGCCATATGCTTACAGAACAGGTGCCATCGCAGCTCGGGGATACCCGCAATCTGGATGTCCTTTGGTATGTATGCAGCAGAGACGAATGTAACCAACATAGAGAGCAGGTCATCGGAGATTTCAGTGGCATCCAAAAGCATCTGCAAAGCCATGACGACTTCTCCATCTGCTTTGAGGTAGACTTGCAGCCAGGTGGCCTTGCCAATACGAGAGAACCTTTACTTTGCTCTTTGTAGACCTAGAGCTCCCCAAATTGGCATCCTGTGGGTTGCGCCGTGATGCCAACACTGCATAGTGGTTCAGCAGTGTGTCCGCCTCTTCATGGTTGTTGTCCTCGAAAAGTAGCTCACTGTTGCTTCTCGCAAGTCCTGAGGCCGATGTGATGACCACCTTGGACGAGTGTTTGTTGTACTCCAGGGTGCTTGCTGCCAGATACTCAGTCAGATCAGCCTTCGCCTTGTCATGTGAAAGGAAACGGCTCATTGGAATGTGTTTGATGCTGGTATCATCTCTGATCTGATACTGAATCGGATCCTTCCCTTGTCTCCGTTCCTCCCTTGTGGCACTTTTCAGGGAGTCAGCCTTGTAAGTATCAAACACCAGAATGTCCTCATCATAGTCAGAGACATCAGTCTGGTATTGAAACATTCACTGAGGTCCCTGACTGTCACTACCGTGGCTGTTTTTTTTGACAGCTTCTGTACGAGCACCATATACCGTCAACCAGTGGAACATTCCTACTTGAGTCACCATCAATGTGTGCAAAGTCCATTGTTTCCAGACCCACTGCATCGCACTGCAGACCACTTGCATCTTGTAGCTGCTGCTGAGCATTATCGGGTGGTTCTGTTGTTCCCAACTTCTCAAGGAGGTGAATTAACTTTGCTTTGTCAGTGCATGGCAGCATTGCTCCGTTTGGCGCGAACAGTGTCCTCGTCGTCAACGTGAACTCGTAGTTCCCGATGGCTTGTTTCTGGTCAATGTCTCGCTTGCACCTGGCGAGGACCATCAGCCTTCCGTAGAGATCTTTGGTCTCCTTCAGATCTACAGTTTTGTCACGGATTTTCACACTGCTTTTCTTGTTACCAGACAAGTACATCTTGTTGTTCTGCTTCTTCACTGGTGCCCACGGGCTGACGTCCCCATTTATTCGCTCCGACACATACTCTTCATATAGCTCCTGCCCAGTGGCGTCAATGTTCAGGATCTGTGGCACGTACTCATTTGGGATGTATGCATGAGTGATCAGATTGTGCAGCTGGTCACCTTCAGTGTAAAATGGATTGCCATGACGCAGGATCGCAGCCTTTATTTTGTTGATTGCGTCATGCTACCTCTTGACTGTACTAATTGGTCCAAGGTCACGGTCCTCTGGGACCTTGCCAAACTGACTTTTGAACTCTTTTGACAGGCACGACAGTTCAGGTGCAGCCATAAAGAAACTCTGTCTGGCGTTGGCGTTGTTGGATAAGCCAACGAGTCTAGCACGAACCTTCATCAGCTTGTTCAGATGTTCGCATGCGTGGTCTGCACCAATGAACACAAACGCTCTTTGTGCCCGATATGTTGCCAGCTTACAGTTCCCTCCAGGTATTTGGGTGGTTGGTTCTCAGGTCATACATGTCTGCAATGTACCGCGGCCAGAGTCGTTTGTACTTTATTCTATCCATAGCAAAGAATATCTTGCTAAGTGCTTCTCCAGCTTCGAGATGAAGCGCGAAGTCAGCATTCCGGGAAGCTGCCACGAAGAAAAGGATCGTCTCCACTCGGTGTAGGTAGCTCATCATTGATTTGAACATGGCATTCTTCGATCTCTCAGTCTCCCAGTCATGGGATGTCTTCACTATTTCAGCAGTGGTCAGGACTTGGAGAAGCGTAGTGTTGGCTTCTTTCACAGATTCGGTTTTTTTTCATTTATCCTCTTCCGAGCAGGCAGCTTCGACTTTCTCGGTTGCTTCCAGGCAGGCATCTTTCAGTTGTAGGTTATCCGTGAAACAATCCTCCAGTGCCATCTCATGCAGTGCTACATATGTGTAGATGTGGGCACGGGGAGCGCGCTTGTAGTGGTGCATTTTAGGATCTGCCTTGTTGTGGCAGAACCATAGAAATCGGCTTCCATCCAAGCTCTATGAAGGCGCCGAGAGCTCGCAGAGCAGCCATGATAACGTGTAGTTCGCCCAGTCTAGAGACAATTGTTCTTTTTAAGTCCTGCCTACCTTTTAGCAGCTGCACCACCTTTTTTATTACACTCTTTTATTACTACTTATTATTACACTCATGAGATGACAGAGCAAATTGTTTGGTGTCTAATGACCCTAAATGTGATACAAAGAGCGCGCTACACTCTAAGCAATATAGGTTCTTTAGAAGGAACCCTTCAGTGTTATGGCAGATAATTTGTACTATATGTTGTACAACACGTTTACTACATATTACCACTGTTAGAAAAAGTTGAAGAGAGCTGCTCGTATCTCATTGTACTTAGTTCCATTGGATTCCCTGTCACTGAAAATGTAGGTTTAGCCTTTAAAATCATGACTCTATGCCACCTATATGCCGAGATATTTAGAAAAAAACCCATTTTTTATGGCGGCCATTTTGAAAATCCAAGATGGCTAACATTTACACATATACACATCTGGCAAATTGATTGCCAAAATAACACAGTTTCCAAAAATATATAGATTTGCAAGTCTCCCAAAAATGCCAACGAAATTGTTATTTTGAACACAGTGAACCTGACTAGACGGACAAGCTTACTTTTGGTCTGTGGTCTGCGCCGCTTCCATGAGTTTACCTTGAGGTTACCATGTGGTTACCATTAGGTTGTTTGATAGTCACCTTACGGGTGCCACGGTCAGAGTGCACTCAGAGGTCATTGTTAAGTTATGATACGGCTGCTAGGGTCATAATTATGCAGTTTATGTAAGGTCTGTGTACTGTCATTGTACAGACCCCTATTTAAAAAAAAAAATGGACTGCTCCATCTGTGTAAATAGATCTTGGAAGTTTCTAATAAGACTCTGGTTTGGCTGCTACATTTTCAAGCAAGAACTCTTGCTCAGAGCTGCAGCTGCAACAGCTGATTTGGCTTTTATTCAAGATGAAGGATAGACAAAGAAAATGTGGTGTGCAGAATAGCTACATGAAAAACACAAGGGTTATTACATTCAATTAATGCCAGATTTTCTTGCATGTAATATTAGTACCTTTCACAAAAACTTTCTACTTCTGGATGCGGACCTCTTGAAACAAATTCTTGGCAGAGTGAGACATTGCATTGAAAAAACATACAGCTTCGTGAGGCTATTTCACCAGGTTTAAGGCTGGCCATCTATAACCATCTATAATCGCTGGGGAAACATATCAATCTCCCCCCTGTGGCTTTCGCGTTGCCAGTAACACAACTGTCAGCATCATACCGACTAGTCCCAGTGGCTGAAACCGGTTTCAGCCACAGATTGACTGCGTACAAAATCGTAGGACATTTCTTTGGACTGTCATATCGGAAAATATCGAGGAATAATCAGGTCAAAAATATTTTTTTTAGCATCAGTAACATTTCAGTTCCATGCCCGCATGCTCAGCTCAGAGGTCGCACAGTCATTAAAAAGATATGGACATTTTTCGGAGCTTGCGGTCGGGATCGCTCTCAGTCACCGCCATTCTGGATTTTTTAGGTAAAGCATCAGCTGAAGAATATGTATCAGATTGTTTCCAGAAAAAGTGATACTTTTATCATACATTATTAGTAGCAGTAGCAGTCATTATTATCCCAGGAATTTGAACAGTTTGGGTCACGGCATATGTGTGCACCAAGAAAATATATCGACCGCAGAGGGATTCGAACCCGGTACACCCAGGCTCTGAGTCAACCACGCTACCAATGAGCTATCATGGCATATATATGCCCTTGTCGGGACCCCTGAGAGGCCCTGCAGGAACCCTGCCGATGCCATGGTGGTGCCCGCCCGACATACCTACTTTACAGTCCCCGGTCGGGTCCCGTTAGGAATACCCGTGCCCCGGTAACGTTTTCAAAAAATGAGGACAATTAGGTCCCATCTGATAGCCGGCCGGGCACCCGCCGGGACCTGCCATGACTCCGGCAGGGTATCTGTGGACAGGGCCCGGGCTAATTGTGACCTAAGCATTAGCAGAGTGAGAAGAGTAGTTGAAAATGCCTTAGTATACTTTCTCATCGCTTCATAGTTCTGCTTTTTGATTCTGAAGCCGGATAACATAACCAAAGGTGTCTTGCTGCGCAAGAAGATGCTTTTAATTATACACTTGTTCCCCAAGCTCCAGTTGTTGAAAAATCATAATTAGCTTTGAAATTGAATTTACAAAAATGCCCAAACTTTTCAAGCTGGCATTTATCGGATTTAAATTTATCATAAAAAAATCTACAAGAAGCATCAAGAAGATGACCTTGAATCACTAAAATAATAATATAACTAGATTTTTCATTCAAAATTCCAGGAAAAAGGGGTATTACACATGTTCCTAGCTTTGCGTTTCTGTCACCAGATCATTTCACTTACAGCATGTTTAATCAATGACCTTGAAGATGACCTAGAATCACCAAAATTATATTATTAATGGATTTTTCTGACTAAATCCCATTAGTCAGGGTCCATTTTTCAAAAAAAGGCATTCTTAAAGTTTGTAAGGCATTTCTTAGTAGAATTTGTCATGTCCTTTTTTCACACAATTTGGATATGCTGATTCCAAATCTGCCCCATGCCAAGCTCTATTTTTAGTTTTTCCCTTTCAAAATTGAAAAACAAAATGGCCACCAGCATAACAGATAAAGTCACAATTATCATGATTATACATCATGTCCGGGTGCACAGCAGACACTTGACTTTCGTGTTTAAAATAACCTTTTTGTTTTAAAGAATTTTGTGTTTAAAGACCTGGTGAAATATCACGCAACTAATGTTAAAAATCCAAGATGACCGCCAATTGTACAGCAAGTACTATAACCATTTTTCTCAATGTCGTAGAAAGTTATCTTTGGCGCCTGAATAATTGTCTGATACAAAAAAATTACTCAACATCAAAAAACTCAACTTCCATGTTACATGTAGTTACGGGGAATGCAAAAAAGATGATTATTTAAAACAACACATTAACTATGGGGAAATTGCACAAAATATCATGTGTTACTTTCATAACTGTAGCTACATTGGCTTGATGTGTATATCTCAGAATTGCATGGATGCCATCATCTTGCATATTGATAATGCTAGAATAATGAAACTGAATGTGATAGTTCTTCAGGTGCAGCAGGAAGCTTCCACATGAGAGCTGGCTGCAATTGTCCATCGATGAAGCTCCAACCACAATGTCATAGATGTTAATAATATTGTTATCTGGCAAGAGCTGTATTTATTGCTAAACAGCCCTAAAATACAACCGAAACAATATCCATTTTTTGTGGCAGGACTTATTGACGAAGAGGACACATTGAAATATTCCAATAGGCTTATGTTCTAGTTACGGATGTTTATGAACTAATTTAGAATTGTTGTGCTGGTTTTGTGGAAGCCATTGAGACGGTTGAATGGTACGGTGAATATCACCAGCTCAAGGTTTACAGAGCTAAGCATTGTTATGATGAGAAAGTAGCGATAGCAGAATGAGCAAGTCTACATCTGTTCCTACGACTACCACATTGTCAGTATTTGACAGTTTGATTGCCGTAATATCATTTAACGTCTCAGCATGTACCTCTGTATTTTTCACACTAAGACCAGTGTTTATTGAATGGTTGAATGACATTGTTCTTTACCAAAAGTGGCGAATTTGAACATTGAATTTATTATATTTGTTATCATATATGCATCTGAAATACCATCACAGTGTACATGGAAATGTTGTTTTGATGTAGGATCTTGCATAGATTATTAGATGATCAATGTTTATTACAAAAGAATACTACTCTATAAAAGATAAGTAATAGATACTCTGTATGAATGATAATTAATCTGCTATGTCTGGAGGAGACATAATTATAGTTATTTGGGACGTAAATATCTTCACGTCCAACATATGATTTCATCACTTTATATATGTTAAGGCCTATTGTCTTTAACATTGATACATGTATCCTTCTGCAAAATAGGGTGGTCGCTCCCATACCACTTCAAGACACAGCTGAACCTGTTGGGTAACTGTATATATTATGTGAGAGTTAGAGCTTATATCTGATTAGAACTATGCATGATCAGAACCTACTGATTTCACATACACTCTACCATATCACGACCACATTTAGAAAGTTTCTGTATTTTATGTTAATCTTCATAAAAACATCCTGATCGTGCTACGAACGGTATCAACGTATATTGCCACAATTACCACATCATTATTGCATCATATGTTGTTGCAATAGTGTACCCAATAATCTTTGCTAACTTTCTTATGACACTCTATAGCAGTTAGTTGCCAAGACTGGGATACTTACTAACATTGTCTGAAGATGGTGTATGTTCATACTACTTTCAGCTTTACCCTGGCAAATGAGCATTACCCTAGAAAATGATATTTTGTGGATAGCTCCATTTCACCGCTCTCTTTGGAAGTCGGGTGTTCTCAACCATTAATCTTATCTGCCCACAACATATATAAGTCAACTTCTGCACGAAATTACAGATTTCCGATATCGTGTAACTGTATGTTATCATAGTTATTGACGGTGATATCATCTATCTCATCCAAGTTAGGGGAGTAGAAATATGTGTACATTACGGTTTTGTGTGAGTCTCTGAGCCGATGGTTGGGAGCGCATTACCAGGCTTTCCAATATATATATATTCTGGTCAAATATAAAAAAATGAAGAAGATACTATCATCATGATTATGTGAATTGTCAATCCGATTGAGAAACATATTTTTTATGTGATGTGCACGTTTTACCCAGTACAATATACCTAGTTACTAGAATCAGAAATTGTTAAATTTAAACGACTACTTATCTCAATACGAACGGAACATGTGTGTGTGTCATTATTGCCATGGCTATGTAGACCACCTTGAAGGATCAACTTCATGTTCTGCTTAGCCCTAGTACAGGGCTTGGCCAGAAAGGTGCCACCCGTGGCCAACGCACATCTTTGTTATCACATAGGCCACATACTAATATGCCTAGAACGGATATATGGTGAACGACAGGTTATCTAGTGCCTGAGAGTGATCAACAATCATAAAATATTTGTTGTCAATAGTTTAAACATGTTTACAACATGCTCGATATTACGTTGGTTTCCCTCGGCTTCTGAATGTGAAATAATGACATTATTAAATAAGTTATTACACTGGACTACGATGTGTCGTTTTCCTGACGCAACATTTTTTTCTCCATAACTTTGTGAAATGATGATAATAAATGTTATCACGGCTCTGAATCGGTTTCCGTGGTGTGAGAAACCTATATGCAGATACCAAGAACTCATCTCCACGTTATTTGGAAGCAAAGTTATGGCACATTGCCTTGCTGTGGCGGACATTTTGGATTTTGTCTTTTAGCGGCAAACGCACAATGTGACATTTAGGGGACTTTTAGTATGTTGCTCAGGTGGGTTTTAATACACCGAAATGATGTTTTATGTTTATTATAAGCCAAGCCGTGACGTAAAGTTGTGCCATTTTAACTGATTTTTGCGGCATTTTTGTTTTTGAATTTTAAGTAGGAAAAAGACAAAATATAGGTTGGAATGGGGCAGATTTGGAATCAGCGTTCCCAAATTGTATAAGAACAACTACATGCCAAATTCTACTAAAAAATGCCTTAACAAGTCAGAAATTTCGAAAATGGGCCCTGGCTACATGAAAAAAGAAGTATTATTACACGCGTTCCCAGCTTTACTTGTTAAAAAGGATGTTTTCTCTTAAATGACCTTGAAATTGACCTGTTGACCTTGAAGATGACCTTAAATAATTAAAATAATTTAAAAAATGGATAGCCTAGACAAAATCACATGAAATTGAGGTATTACACTTGTTCCTTGCTTCATTTGTTCAAAAATCTTAATTGACCTTGAAATTGCACTTTGAACGTGAATTAAAAAAATACCAAATTGTTTCAAGCTAACACTCATCGGATTTTAATTCAACAGTAAAACATCTATAAGAAACATCAAAAAAACATTGTATATGTAACTGAACAAAGTTAGGCTCAGACTAAAGCGATTATTTTTTAATTCTCCAATATGCTCAAAATGGCAAAAAATGTACCGAAAAAGAGGCAATACTAATGTTCCTAACTTGTCTTAGTAAAAATGATATCTCCTTTTACTTGACCTTGAAATTGACCTTTTGACCTTGAAGATGACCTTGGATAATTAAAATAATTTAAAAAATACATAGCACTGTCAAAATCACATGAAATTGAGGTATTACTCTTGCTCCTCGCTTCATTTGTTGAAAAATCATATTTGACCTTGAAATTAACCTTTGACCTTGCATTTGAAAAAAATGCATACATTTTTTAAGCCAGCACTCATCGGATTTGAATTCAGCAGAAAAAACTCTATAAGGAACATCAAAAAAACATTGTATACGTAACAAAACAATGTTAGGCTCGGACTAAAGCGATTATTTTTAAAAAGGAATAATCTCCCAATATGCTCAAAATGGGCAAAAATGTACAGAGTGGCGGCCATCTTGGATTAGATATTCTGATTCTTTGCAACCGCAAGTCATGTGACTAACATGGCTTTTTCAGACCTCCAGACATCCTAGTATGTGAAACAAATGGTGGCAGGTATAAAGAGGGGGGGGTGAGGTATTCGACTCCGAGCCTAGCTTGAACTATATGTAGTGTGTGTAAGCAGTTTCTTTAACCTTTTCAATCTTGAATTTACCATTGTCATCTTGACAAGATGAAAATGATTTGATGTGGATTTGACGTGGTTTAAAAAATAAAGAAAACTACCATGTATTGGTAAACCAGTCTCGTGGAAATTTTCGTTCTAAAATCCTTGGTTGTATGAAAATTAAGACTGTTTTCAAGGATGTAAAATGATGTTTTAATGCATTGTGAGGACCTAAAGGGTTAAGACGTGATCTGCAGCAAGCTAATATCTGTCAAATTGAAATATATATTAGCGGTATATTGCTCATAGTTTGTAATGCAATCAACAACACATTTCAATAAGGATATAATAAACATAGCAAACTCTCAAATAAAAGACATGGGCCTATAATCGTGTTCTAAACTAAACGTGCTTAAATGTATATCATGACGCAGAAAGGAGATCCACGCACGAGATGGTCATCTCGACCAATCCGAAGCCTACGATATATCGTAATTTGCACGAGAATATGGGTCCTGGTGTCTCGTGGTATTATTCCCCACCCACTAGTTAAAGCAGGTGGGTCGTCACAATTCGTTGCGTATAAGTTGTAGGCCCACCCACATGCGCAGCATGATCAACGTTTCAAGGAGTGTATCCGTCAGAAATAGATAATTATGAATCAGTGAAGCGAAACAACTTACCTGTTTCAATATAATGAAGGGGCGCGCAGCGCGTAGCCCTGCGCGAAATTAACGTCGATAGACTGGTTTCAGCTTTAACGCGTCGAGGCCGCTATTAACGTGATAGCCTAGTCACATTGAGAAGGGAGAAACAAGGATATTTCTCTAAACACGCAGGATCAACATAGTCCGGTCAATAAGGCTCCCGAATCCTGGTAGATAGGAAAAGTTAAGGACAAAAGATTTTCTTTTCTATATAGTATCTATATGACCTCTTTAGACCGGAAAAAAAAGTTCAGGCTAAGGTCACAGTAAGGTCAAATCCAAGATGGCCGCCATTAACCAAGGATATGTCATGATCAAAAATAATTGTTTCACATTTAGCACTTAGTAAATCAAGTGTGATGCTTCTTTTCCATGTCATTTTGTAAGGAGAATTCAGCTTACGTGTTATTTTTGTGATCAAGGTCAAATGTTAAGGTCACAATAATGTCAAATCAATTAAATATAACCGGCAATTAGCCTATGTCATCACAATAAAAGTGATTTTTTTCACTTTCTCAGCTGTAGAATTGAGTGTAATACGGTGCATCTTTTCCATTTTGTCTATATTCTGGTATATTTTTAAACAAATAACCCTGCCAGCGGCCATTTTGGATTTGACCTTTTTGTGACCTTAGCCCACCATAGAAAACTGGTAAACTTTTTTTCTGTAACCTCAAAGTCATTATATACCCAAATGCAACAAAAAATCTTTTGTCCGAAACTTCTCCTACCTCAGTTCTTTATTGACCGGACTAGCAGGGCTCGAACCCTGAACACATGCATGACTGGCGAGGCGATCAGGCGTTCTACCAAAGCGCCACGTCCCCTTCTCTCAGCCTTAATATACATCAGCCTGTTATACATTGTAACACACGATTTCCAATCTAGCATCACTTCAAGTAGCACCGTCCCCCCCCCCCCCCAACCCCTTTCCCCCTAAATCGCGTAGACTATTGAGGCGGTGGCGTGAGAAATACCACTTCCTATTCACAGTCACCAACATACACAACACTCTTCACAATGTCTGTCCTATAAATCTGGTTATCTCTGAAGAAGCAGGAAGACTGTACAGAGATCGGCTGACCCTTTAAACACGTGATTTTTTATACAGTTATTTCAAACTTACTAGGAGAGTTTTTTCCGAATGCAAATTTGATGTCCTTTTTCGTTTTCCATGTGAATCTGCTAAGGGTAAAAACATATGAACATAATAGCTTGTTTACTGCATTCTAAGGACTAAGCATTAGTTTATTTGTCCATGGTAACCCAGCAAACACGAGACATTAACACAATGTTGTTTTGATGTTGGCCCACCGTCTTCGACGTCGGTCCAACATCAAATCAACGTTGTGTTGATGTATCGCGTTTGCTGGGAGCCAGTGGTGACGGCTTTGCAGACAGAAGCACCTGACCACCATACATGATGAGGACACAACAAACTAGATCACCCTCTCATGTCTGATCAGCCTACTAAACGGATTCGCACCGTACTTATCACACTAAACATGCATCTTCAGACACAAGCATGATCGTCTTGTTTATTTGTAAACTCTGAACAACTCTAATCACAAATATGAATTATTTTACTCTAATATATAAAATGATGTGACATAGTGAACATAGTCTGGTAGTTATTATTGCTGCGTATAATTTACAAGCTAACTAGAAGATTCACCGTTTTTGTAAACAAAAACTGGAGATGGCTCCCTCCCGCATCTCTACAATCAGTTATTCTGTCTATGTGGTCATCTTGGGGGTGTGTCTTGGATTCAAACCTCATTGGATGTTTCAGATTTATAAATATGTCATAAAAAGTCATCTGTCATGCACAGTTACCTGTTTCCGTTGCTAGATGTAGTATATAGACAAGTTGGGAATATCTCATTTTGATCAGTGAGTTGTACCGAATTTCGTCATGGCCGCCGTTAATCATATAGTGGCCGCCATTCAGGGAGCTGGGAACACAATGACATCAGCGTGAGATTCCGAGCTTATTATATCTATCTGATCTATCATACCAACGGAAACAAGCAAGCTATGCTGTTAGCCAGCTGTCAAACGCTGTCTGATCGGCCGGTCTTGGGACGCGTGACATTCAAGGTATCTCGATATTTAAAATAGTTGGAAGCCATGCTCGATAAAGCAAGGTATCGCGCACTGCGTACTCGTGGGTAAGATAACTTGTTGTGGAAGTTGCCCTCCCACAGCTTAAAGGTTGATAGCTAATACCCAGCAAACACGGGTCATTCACCCAATGCTGTTTCAATGTTGGACCAGCGTCGAAGATGGGCGACCAGCATTTAAACAGCATTATGTAAATACCGCATGTTACCCGGTATGACTGGGCCGCCTAACTCATTTACTGCGCGAGGCCCAGTCACACTGACCGCCATTTTGTTTACACAGCCAGCTGTGTAAAAACGACACTCGCGCTGCCTGCCAAAAAACTCGGATGCCAAAAAATTTTGACGAATATTTCAAGTGCCTATGAAAACTGGGCCATTTTCAGCAGGCGTAAACTTGTGATCGTATTGGAACTGTTACATTTAAAAATGGAGGTCACTGTGTCAGAGCCCTGCGATGTCATCAGGGCAACCGCATGTTTGCTGAATGGATAAATGGACCCGTATTGGCGGCCAACTCGCCTACTACACTATGCCCAGCGAACACATCAACCCATTGCCGATTCAACTCTGTTCAACCATCGCCGATTCTGGCCATCAACCATTCAACTCTGGACAGTGCTTTCTGTTGCGGGTGGTGTGTCCACAGAGTACAATCTGATACCGATCCAATGTTTGTTAAACGTAAGGCCAGCGTCGCCGGTGCTGGCCATTATCCATTCAGACCTAGTCAGTAATTCATGCTGGCGGAAGTGCGTACACACAGTATACACTGCCCCAATGCTGTTTAAATGTTGGCCAGCGTCGTACACAATGACCCGACATCGGAATAATGTACGTTACACCAACATATTGCAGGGCTTGTGTAGCATAGACTATACCAGCACGATGCTTTGAACCAAAGCTGGGTTAATGTTTGCCCGTGACCCCAGGTAACTCAATACTGGGCTAATGTTGGGTCAGTGTCATAGACGGTGGGCCAACATTAGCCCAGCATTAGGTCAACGTCGCGTGTTTGACCGCCTACTCGATAGAAAAGCGCAGGACAGACAAAAAGGACAGTGCAATGAGCGGACAAGGGTAAAGCAACATGTCCCCGCCTCTGTCAGAGGGGGAGACATAATAATATTAAACAATAAACTCAAATTCTTTGAGGCTGAAAAATATATCACAAACGTTAACACCCTATCCGAAATTGAACAATATATATCTATCATGAGCAGCAAAAATCATGCAATTATCAACGTCCTTGCAAAATATGCACAGGCAAAGTATCTGGCCCCGTATTCTTATACACGTTACGATATATCGTATGCTTCCGATTGGTCGAGATGGTCATCTCGACAAATCGGAAGCATACGATATATCGAGTGGCGACCACCCTCCTCGTGTGAGAAACTCTGGTTGGTATCAGGAAATGGGCGCAATCTCTCATGGCCCCCACCCCCGTTCTCAGCGTCTAGGGGAGAGAGTGATGTGTCTTCAGATAACTTTCGTGGAAACACATTTTACGAAAAGTAGTTCGCATCTGAGCAGTGATTGGCTACTAACAAATCGGCATTGGGATGGGGGTATGATAGATGGATACAGCTGGACAGCGGTTTCCGATATTCGCGAAGGGAAATATAGGGCAGAGCCGTGTATATTGGACCACTTGTGGCTAATTTAGTCCTGCAAGTGATGTATCAGAGATAATGACTTCAATTTTTCACGTTAACTACATCATAACAGCTAAATATAGCAAACATTTATTTTTTATTGCAGGAATTATGTAATAAATACACTTTAATTCGGGTTTTGAATTGGCCCAATATACACACCAATTTTGTAAATTGAACCACGATAGTGTAAATTGGACCAGCTGACCAGTACCTTACTTAGATCAGCTTTAGCGTGATAACAGATCAATTGATCCTCATATTTTATAAGTTGATGCTGCAAACATCTAGTACTAATCGAGTATAATATAATAGTATCATAGATATAAAATAATATCATGATTAGTGTAAATACAAATTAGAAAAAGTAGTTGGTTGCGTGTATATTGGACCTGGAGATTTGCAAAATAAACCAGCGCCCATTACATATTTCATAGACGATGGTGTGTAAATTGGACCAGTGGTGTGTAATTTGGACCAGTGGTTCAAATTACACAATATATAGTGTTTGTGTTAGTATTTGCAATTTACCTGAACAAGATTGCAACAATAGTCATCGAATGCTGACATCAGTTTTATTTAAAGTGAAAACTTAAACAAAACAGGGTCAAAAAACATTTCTCTGAATTTTACAAATTTAAATTTAAGAGATGTGCCAACTAATTTGTTTTTCAAACTAGGAAGGTTTCTTCGTAATAATAGTGCCATAAGTGAAGTATTCGCCTTATTGTTTTAGTGGGTATAGTGGGTGATCCAATGTATACACAGGTCCAATATACACGGGTCTCCCCTACATGAACATCCAGATATATTTTGACAATCACGGTCCACCTCAGTCCACACATTTGCTATTTTAAGTACATCATTCCAATTATACATGCATTCCAGCATGCACTGGTTCAAACAAAAACTATGCATTCCAGCATGCACTGGTGCAAACAAAAACTATGCATTCCAGCATGCACTGGTGCAAACAAAAGATATCATTATTGATATTGAAAATTTGATGAGATGCCCCAAACTGTTAAAGCCGCAAAAAGCAAAATAATATATCAAAATAAATTTAAGAATAAATGACAAATATGCCAAAGCTGGCATTTAGACAGTTAATAAACCTTTATATTGTTGGACCGGAATTTCAATCTTCGGACATCATGAGGCTCTTGGCTCTGATTCCCGATCCTCTTAACGTCTGTCGACTTGGATCTTGCATGTCCTCAGGGACTCCACTACCCGGATCAGGGCGGAAGTTTTTGTGACCTTTTTACCACCTCCTGAATGTCGCCGTGGGGTATTTATTGACTCCAAGCAAGTCACCCATGCTGCGACATTAAGCAGCAAAGACAGTTCCTTAACGTCACAGTTTATCTGGTGACATCAATAAAGGACATCTCAGATGATTTTCTTATTGACAATTACAAAACGTTTAGTAAGAGCTGTTGGATTTTAACACTGCATGATACGATTGCCCCAAACTGCTCAAATTAATGCTTGCAATGTGCAGTGCTGTTGTGGCACTCAACGTTACTATTGAAGTACTTTTAAGATGTAGTCAGATGTAGTGTCTATAGTTTCACTCTGTCGCCAAAATGCACGAATTTTAAATAAATTAGGCCATATTTCCTCACTTTATACACATATCTTAATGTGATAAAATTAACTTGATTAACTCGTAAGAGCTGCAAGTTACAACGCTGAAATATTTTGTGTATAAACCATGGAGACATTTTTTTTTGTTCAGATTGAAACCATCATAAAGTCTTAGTTAGCTATTTCCACTTCATTTGAACACATATGCTATATGTCTACGGCTATTATAAAATGTTCTTTCAGTGCGGGGATCGACTTTAGACGTCAGAATCTGACGTCAAAAATCTGTCCCCGCACTGAAAGGGTTAAGTGAAATCATTTACACCAACTTAAAAAAACATACATGGATTTACATCGATTTGTGTAAACTAATATAAAGACAGCATAGCTTATATTTGTGGAGCCTGCTAATTTTTGTCAGCATGTGTTGAAATACATATCTAAGCATGTATTTAATGAACACAATGTCATGAGCATTTCTTGCAATTAGTGATCATTTTGAGTTCACCAACTATAAGCATGTATATTTTGAAATCTTTATAATTAACACGATGTTCGGATCCAATGTGTGAACAAGGTTGGTCCACCGTCTACGACGCTGGCCGAACATTGTTCCCACATTGGATGGTTTGATATCGGTTCGTTGATTGCGAGGACTAACTGGATCACTCAGTAATTGCGTGTATTTCCCTTTCCACGAGCACCGTTGGCTAATATCACCGTGATTGTTCAACTGATTTGCACAAACCGTGACCTAATAATCTGCCTGAAATAACAACGCAAGTGAGCGATATTATATGCAAAGCATTTATTAAAAATAATCTTATTGTATGATGACCACCTCCACCAAGCGAGATGGTGACACGATGATTGGCTTTTATAATACTGAAGTGATGTGGAAAGTGGTGACTTGCAACGACAAAACGTCGACTTCATACTGATTTTATTGTGGTTCCCCATATACGAGGGCGGAATGGAATAATATTAGAAAATATCCTCACTTCGCCATCAGTCTGATTAATACCAGCTCAAGTTACGAATTCCATGCTTGTGAAACCTGGCCCTAATTCGAGGTGAAGGCCTACGTTTTGCATTGGTATGGGTTTATTGAACAATGTTTTCTTCTAGCTCTCTACTGGCTAGAGAAAGAACGAAAGATTATTTAGTCAAAGGAACGAACGACCGAGTATCTGGAGGGAACGATTTTTTATCTAATGGAGGATTATTTTAAGGTAGCAAAAGGATGTTTCGTTTAAAATAACACTAATTCTCGTAAGCGAGATTATATTTAGAGGGGACTAAAACATATTTCGAGAGAAATAAATAACTGTTTAGATTTGGTTAACTGTTAAAGCGCTGAAATATTTTTATATAAACCAAGAGACCAAAGGTTTTTTAAAGTTGAAATCATCATAAATGTCTTAGTTAGCTCTTCCTGCCGCATTTGGATACCTATGTTATGGGTCTACGACCTTTATAAATAGTTTACTCATTCAGTGCGGGGATCCACTTTTGACGTCATGTAAAGTCCCCAATCAGCACGGGGAGCGACTTTAGACGTCAGAATCTGACGTCTGTAGACGTCAGAATTTGACGTCTAACGTCGAGCCCCGCGCTGAAAGCGCTAGAATCATAATGCAATCACCAGACCCCAAAACAACTCGTTCTAATCGACAGAAAGGCACGGTATCTGGATTTGCATTGCTGCTTTTACAGGGTAGGCCTACACGCAGAGCAGACACCACCAGACCTGACATTTACCGGAGTGGAGCCAGCTCTGTCTGGTTATTGGCAGATTCAAGCTATAAGTGCCTGAGTAGGGTGTCTGCGACCACATTGACTGGATTGGTTGTACCAGGCATTCTAGAGTAGCCTATTGGGTTTTCACAGCTATTACGGGATCCACAGTCATGTCATGGCTCCCGGTTGATCCACCCATCTGCCGCCATGGCGCCTTTGCCACTCACGCTAATAGCGGTGAGATATATCAGCCACCACCATTTCCTGGCCAAACTAGTCCAGTAAAACATAGACATTGAACCAATGTTGATTTATTGTTTTCCAATATTAAAACAACATTGGTTCAATGTTTTGTGCTTATTGGGATGGCGTCCAATAAGTGCCTTCTCCAGCAAGCACAATGCATTTGTCGTCGGCCCAACGTCTTCGACGTTGGTTCAACAATGTACAAATGCTATACACATTTTTACTGGGTCGGAACAGTGAGACGCTCTCTGGGCAGTAAGCAATCGCCATCGAGCGGCACATTATCCTAATTGGCCGTGAAGATGCTATTTCATGGAACTGATCAACAATATTCTCATACAGTAAGCAGATAAATGCACTGCGCGTCACGCGTATGATGTGTGTGCATAATGACGCATAATAAAACTCAGATTAATATGTTACATCACCAACCTAGAATCTTTACAAGACATAGGCCTACACTTTTGTATTGTCTGCTACGTCCCTGTATTCTGCAGCAACAGTAAGAATTATGTCACCAGCCACAGTCAGTGGGGTGGGTGTGTTTGCCGTGACATCCTCTTCGAGGCCGTGGATTGCTGTGTTCGTTTTAACTGACAAATTAACGTTTTTCAACATGGCGGTGATTGAGAGCGATCTGGACTCCAATGTATACGGTGGCTTATAGATGGTAACAATAGCCCATTTAGTTTTGACAAACGTGGCTTCTAAAACGATACCTTCGATATTAGTAGGCTCAATAATCACAAGTCTTCTGATGGGCAATTCCGCTCGTGTGTAAACTAGTATGCCACCACCATTTTTACTTCTTTCCTTTCTGTAAATGTTATACCCAGGATGGTCAAATTGGGCCGTAGGATAAGAGTCATCTACTTTTGTTTCATTAATCATGAAAATATCAGAAAATTTATTTTGAAAAATTTGAGCCCGAAGCTATGTAAGCCCGAAGCTATGTGATTATGCCCTACACTTATTTCGAATGCTTCAATGCTCCTTTATAGTGCACAGTACCATAGGCACAGCCCGACCGGAATTCGAACCTGGTACCTCCAGGTTACAAGCACCAGTCGATACGAATGAGCCATCGGGGCCGGCCGGAATTTTTAAGAACCTAGAGCGTAATAATAATCTAGTTTGGCTGAAAGCCACACAATCAGGCTAAAATCATTAAAAAATCAGATTTTCATTTTGGCCTCTTAACGCTTCCTTTACCAATTCGCTAATAGAGATATTTCATTACATGCGTGGTTGAAAATTGCCAACCAGAATGATTACTCACATGGAAGCAATGTTCTCTTGCATTTTTAATTTGTGCGATGTGCGCATGCGCATAGCTATAACATGTATTGTGCCCAGGGGCTACCTGAGGGGTCATCAGTAAAAACGAAGTTGGTTTCTGGGGGTAGTTTTATCAGGGGGAAGTCGGTAAAGGAAGAGTTAATATGATGTAAACATGTTTATGATGTAAAAAATTGCATTAATTAAAATTTAAAAAACTACGCAGTTCTAGTCATGTTTACAGCATACATGTATGGTCATATTAAGAAGCCAAAAGAATAAATACAGATTTTTTGACGGTTTTCGCCTGATTGTGTCGCTGTAATCAAGAGAAAATACATGCGTAATGGGGTTTAGTTCAATACCATTTACGCATACATACAGTAGCACTGACTTTAGCTGGTTTAAATGCGACAAGACTAGTGTTTTACTTTTAGAAATAATCTTCTCTTCTATTTATTGTAATCTGATTGCAATATCTGGTATCAAAGTGAGTCATATGCCAGGCAGTGTATTAATAAATATGGCCAATGTATTTTTAGCAACATCCTCATCTATGAATAGAAACATCCGATTTGCCACTTGTTGACTTCCACATACGACCCTTTAATATCTAGTTTGGCAAAATAGATTACCAGGGACCAAAAATGCAGAAAGTCACATTCTCTCACTTTGAGTCACTGGCATCCAGCCATCACTAGAGCCACCTGGTGAATGATGGCATATAGTACAATGGTTATACAGTGGGCCTATACTATTGTGTTATTATATTACACACTGAGGCGTTGCTCAACTGCTATCAATATTTAATTTATTCATGATATTGCATTTATTATCTATCAGAAACATATATCATTTTATGTCTATTAATTAAATAGCTACTATTTTCTCAACTGCATTTACTTTTCAACCTTTTGTAAATTTGTTCGTACGCAATGGATGAATGGCAATTCTAGTAGGCCTAAACGAAAAGATATTTTATAAATAAATAAATAAATAAATAAATAAATAAATAAATAAATAAATAAATAAATAAATAAATAAATGAATAAATAAATAAATAAATAAATAAATAAATAAATAAATAAATAAATAAATAAATAAATAAATAAATAAATAAATAAATAAATAAATAAATAAATAAATAAATAAATAAATAAATAAATAAATAAATAAATAAATAAATAAATAAATAAATAAATAAATAAATAAATAAATAAATAAATAAATAAATAAATAAATAAATAAATAAATAAATAAATAAATAAATAAATAAATAAATAAATAAATAAATAAATAAATAAATAAATAAATAAATAAATAAATAAATAAATAAATAAATAAATAAATAAATAAATAAATAAATAAATAAATAAATAAATAAATAAATAAATAAAAATAAACACATAGGCCTACATAATTATTGGTGTTTATTCAACTGAAAAGACATGGCAACCAAAAGGCGAAGAATTGTCAGTTTACATAAAAAAATTAGAAACAATATAGACATGATCATGCGATAATAAAATTAAATAAGTTAAAAAAGGTAAATAAGTCAGATAAGTTAAATAAGTTAAAAGGCATTTTCCGGCAACACATGATCTGCAGGCACAAGGACTAAGTAAAATATATTACATACGGCAAACATCATTAGATAATTTAAAAAAAAACGATTGGGCTAGACCCGAAACGATCAGACTTGGAAGATACAGTGGACAGATTGTTAATATTACGGATGTTGTGGCGACGACACTTGCCCCTGCGTGTTAACCAGTTGCTAAAATCAGTGCTTTCGGCAAGCCCACTTGCAAAGTTCAAACATGGTTTTGTGCGTCGTTCAGACAGGTTTGGTAGTCATGAGATATGTCTGAATCGAGTCAGGCAATATCACTCTGAGGACCTGCCTCTGTCCCTGCTCCAGGACATCAGACTGTTGGATGGTAAGTCCTAGGTTCCGAATCGGGGCAGCATACCCCAGCAAAGGCCGCACAAAAGTACAATAGCACCTCACCAAATCGACTTACTGAACACCAGATCGCTGCATTTGGCGCTATTAATGAGTATGTGGTCGTTGGTGGCAGTGTCACATATTTTACTCATTGCCTGTTGCAGATCCGGACTGTTATTGGCTGTAGGCTTACGACGGGACGCAACTGTGATGTCGGCCACATCACATTTCGAGCGATTAGGTTTCAATTCAGCTGCGTTGTTCACCATGGCCAAGAATACAACTGGGCCAACCTTAGTACCCTGAGGTACTCCACATGTCTGACGTACCAGTCTGACGTGGCTCCCTTGACTCTAACACGTTGTTTCCGGCCAGACAAGAAGCTGCCGATCAATGGTAGTATCTATTGCCGCACATTCAAATCCAATAGTTTTTTGTGGGCCACACTAATGTCAACTCGATCAAATGCTTTGCTGTAGTCAATGGCGAGAAAGTCTGCATTTTCACCATCCTTTAACGCCTGGTGAGCGTACTGTACCAGCTGCACAATTAATGGTTAGTAGATCTGCCTTATTACAGTTACAAAACTGACTGTGGTCAAGGCTCGACTCCATGTCACTCATCATCCACATGGTGATGAAGCTTTACGCAACCTTGGCTAGTGTCGGTGTAAGGGACACAGGGCGCAGTATATCCATGGATGGTGTTGGGGTCATTTTAGGTACAGTCACCACAGTGACTGAGGACTGTTTCTATTCCACAGGGACAGCTCCTTCACACAGTGGAGTATTCATGATGTCTAAGAGCGGTTTGCTGATCTCAAAAGCGAACCATTTAAGCACTTAATTAAGCAGCTTGTCTGGGCCTGGCGCCTTATTGGCCCTCACTTTCCACGCCTGTGATTTCGTAATGGTTGGTGGGGGTAAGGCACCGGATAGGAATGCAGGTAGCTTGGTGGTGTTTAGAGAGGGCAATGTGGAACAAATGGCACCAAAGTGGTAATATTTTGTACTTGCAATTTCTTCTGCAGTGTTTTTCTCGTGCCCAGGTGAACCATGATATCAGAGTTGTAGTGTCCATCTGGAAGAGCTTGGATTTTGTGAAAGTGAGCTTAGTGTGGATTGTACGGTTGATGGTGTTGCATAGACACTCCCATAAAGCCTCATCTCCGCTCTTAAAATGTTTTTTGCCTTCTGCGTGTAAGATTTCTGATTTTGTCATTCGCTTAGGACTTATCATTGCTGATCAGTTTATGTGGGTCTGCATGTAGTATTTTTGTCAAAATGCAATACTTGGTCATAAGCTGAACAGACGTGCTTGCAGCCAAGGCGCTAAACAATTAACAATACGAGCTGGATACGTTTGACTATGAGAGTACGACCGCCGTTCTGTGACCTACGTGTTTTTTTGTAATTGTATTTTCCTTGTTTGATATTCGTCACTGTTTTTAATGAAAATTTAATTCGCTCGTTCCAGTGTATCGTGTGGTGCTGCGTATAAGCATCTTCCCCACAGCATGGTTTGGCTTCTCGAGGAAGCCATGCAAGCCTTGCTGCAGGGAAGATGGGAGTGAGGGAACAATCTTATCTGTCGTATATAATTATCTTGCATAATTATGAGTATTAACCCTTTAACCGCCGGTGCCGCATATATTCGGGTTTTCTTTTTTTATTAGCACATTAAGTATCACATTTTAAATATGTTTAGGATAAAATGTGACATCAACCAGCAAGATTTGAAAAGAGTTGACCTCCATTTTGTCAAATCTGATTAATTTTCACTCACTTGAGGTTGTGGATCGCGTCAGCGAGACACAACTTCAAGTGGGTGAAAATTCAAATTGAATAATTTGGCGGTTAAAGGGTTAATATTACAGGGATAATGATCACTCATATTCACATCTTAGACAATTGCTTGCATAGGCCTACTACTTTATTTTTGAAAAGTGAATACAATAGAAAATTATTGTTAACCCTTTAACCGCCGGTCCCGATTATATTCCTGTTTTTTTTTCATGTTGTATTAGCACATTAAGTACCAGCTTTTCAATATGTTCAAGATAAAACGTGACATCAAACAACACGTTTTCAAATATTTGGCGGTTAAGGGGTTAAACGGAAGTACACTTTGTGCACCATTTGTTTGATTACTTTCAAGTGACAGATGTGCGTTTTTATGCCCTTCTGTTTTTGTAAAAACAATATTAAAAGTGGCGAGAAATTCACTATTATTTTTGCTAATGTGATCTAATGTAACTTATATTCTTCATCATGTCATGGCCTGATTTGTAAGGATATATCAGAGACCTTGGTAATGAGAGTCAGATAAACTATAGTATGACTCAGAACAATAGAGGACACTTGGTATGGAATATAGTAGTCTAACAATGTGAGATGAGTTTGTTGTATTGATGTGTAGTCTGTTCTATAGATATACCCTTCCTCTACTGAAATCAAAATAAATTGTTTTTTTTTTTCAATACCGTGAACAACAGCTTATATAAATAATTTCTGTGAATCTGATCACATTGTCATTAATTGAAGTAAACATTTTGTTTATTTAAGCTACTACAACATAGTTTATTGGGACTTCCATTGCTAATGGGTACGTTTGCCATTGTCATTACCGTGGCTAGCATGGGCTTATTGTCCGAAACAATTAGCCAAGTATTACAATGTCGGGATATCATCATTACTAATATATCGTGCTTCCACAATACACTGTAGTATCACCAGAACATCACCCGTTAACACTAGTCGAATGCACTCACCATGTTTGTGCTGTGCTGGAAACTGTTCATAATTTTTAGCATTGCAAGCGTGACTGTTGAGACGAAAGAAGAGCTAGTTAAATATATCACAGATGACAGCGTATCCATGACTAAACTGCTGGAGGAGGATTCGGTAATATATATAGGTAAGGAGAATAATGATACCGTAGAAAGCCAAAAGGCAATAGCTGCCAACTTGGAAAGTGAGCAGATACTGCATTTTGGCTTTGAAGGAAATAATGATTCCCCTCCTCTGCCTCTAATAAGATGCACCTTATTTCGTCATGACATATATTCGGCCAATTATTGTGAGCTGGCTCGGAATAAAATGGTTACAATGACGTGATTTTTAATGTGAAATATAAATTTAATGTATCTGACATCATATAACTCTAGAAATTCACTTATCTGACATCAGTGAGGTAAACTGTTAACAAAGACCATCCACAATAAGATGGTCGACTCTCCCCAAAATGTGAAATCGCTCCCAGTGCTGTCCCCCGGTATTGGGGGTCGGAACTAATGCTTTTACCATCTATCAAGTAGGATTTTACCATATTACAACGAATAATTATGACATTGATCCTATTGAAAACAATACATACTTTACATCATAAAAATCAGAAAAATAAGTAGTGACGGAGATTTACTTCTATTTTTTATCCAATAATTTGGTGGTTAGTTATCAATTTTTTTTAATTGTCTTCTTCCTTTTAGTACTTCAGAGGTTGATGTGCGCGTATAAACAAGTATGCATATTCATTGTTTACAAACAACAGGTGACGTCCAGCTAACACGAGACGTTGACCCAATTATAGAGTGACGCTGGTCCTATGTTTGTAATGCTGGTCCAGCATATATATATCATTCGTTCATGTCTCGTATTTGCTGGCAGGTGACGATGTGTGCGATGGTAGATACGGGCAAAAAACACAAAGACAAGGGCATAGAAAACATAATATTACTATACTTATATAGTCTAATGACACGGATCATTGTCATGGTTATTATTCGGAATATACCTGAACATTTTGCTGATATAAAGCATGTTACCGTTACTGCTGATTCATCTGATCTGATTAAAGTGGTGAAATTATCACTTGTTTTATATGATGATACACTTGCCAAAGCTGAGTTCTAACTCCTGTTAAATGGGGACACCACTGCATAATGTATTACACGCATTTGTATGGTGAAATCCGCAAGTCAGCCATCTTATTGTGGATGGTCTTTGCTATTAACTCTATAAATTCAGGAAAAATATAGCATGTTCCATCTTGATTGTGCTGATATAAGATCCTCGTCTACATTGTTGCTATGTTGTACAAGAAGATATGACGCTGGACCGACGGTAAACATTGATAACGTCGTTTTAGCATCTTCCTGATAGCAAGGTTTGACCTCGAGGCCACTGCATAATGTATTACACGCATTTGTATGGTGAAATCCGCAAGTCAGCCATCTTATTGTGGATGGTCTTTGCTAATAACTCTAGAAATTCTGGGAAAATATTGCATGTTCCATCTTGATTGTGCTGATATCAGATCCTCGTCTACATTGTTGCTATGTTGTATCAGAAGATATGACGCTGGACCGACGGTAAACATTGATAGCGTCGTTTTAGCATCTTCCTGATAGCAAGGCTTGACCTCGAGGCCGTCAGAAAGATGCGTTTTAGCGAAGTTTGGTGTTGGAGCATGTTCTTGTTGATATTCCAGCACGTATCTTTTTCCGTACATGTAAGGGTGTCAACTTGGAGTGGCTGTACATAAACATTCTTGTGTATATTCTTTTTAATATTTTAGCACGTACATTTTGCCGTACATGCCAGGGTGTGAACTTGGAGTGGCTGTACAGATACCTGCACAAAACTGGTCGCTATTTGCAAGTCGTGCATCTTCAAGTTGATGTATATCCCTTTTTCAAGGAACATTTTACAGAGGCATCTCCAATATTTTATTCGATAAAAAGAGGAAAAGGTATATACTATGGAGGTAAGTAACAGTAGCTTTACTTTCATTATCTATTTCGCTAATAAATATAGCTCGTTTATACCCAGCAAATACAAGACCTTGAACCAATGTTGGTCTGCGACTCTGACCCAACATTAAACAAACATTGTTTCAATGTGTCGAGGGCGGGGGCCCTAGGGTAGTGGTTAGCACCGCTTCCTTTCACGCCCGAGTTCGGGGTTCGGTTCCCGGTCTCGGCGGTTTGAAAGAAACAAAAAATGTTTCTTCCCCATCCACGTGTGAAAGTCAGTATTGTGGGGAGCCTCCGTGACCGAGAGGTAGCGTGCTCGGCCTCAGACCGCCAGGGCTCGAATTTCGAATCCTGTGTCTGGAGGACAGTGTCATCTCAATCATCTCACCATACTCAGGAGGTTATCCTGGCCCAGTTTAGCCTATATGTGCCCAAAGGTGGCCTAAAGCCTGATTCATTTCATTTATTTCAATGTGTCGTGTTTGCTGGGAACCGCCCTGACATCTTCCATTAGTACAGGATGGGTAGTAATGTTTTTTAATCATGATAATGCTTATAAAATGTTGTAAACACTGGTAAATATTGAATATAGGGCCTATATTGGACAAATACACTTGAATTGTAGCACACTCGTCCTAATAATTATTTTGAATTGTGCACATCTATACATGAGCTGTGAACATGGGAATAATTATATCAAATATATAATAATTATATATGCATTGTGATGATTTAACATATGAAAACATACATGTTTGACGATGTAACAATAGTAATGGTGATCACGATTGATTTTGGCAGGAATAGTAACATTGACCACTGTGGTAAACTGGATAGAACATACTTTTCCTGCTATTACCACAAATGAAACTAAGGTAAGGGTATGTAGATCTCATAATTATATATTTTAAGTTTATCATTTCCAATAAATGCACCATACTATAGGCTAGAATTGTTATGATGATTGAATCAGTGACGAGAACAATTCAATAAATACATGTTACCTTATGTTTTAGTTGTGGTTTACTGATGTGGCTATCGCAGAAATGACACTGGTAAAAATATAATGCACATTTTAAACTGATCATATGTGTTGTTACTGTGTATAGATAAGTATAAATTGACAACAATGCACCATGAATTGACCAATTTTCATTACGTAAAAATATATAAAGCATGAGAAACATTATTTTGTCATAACCACCGGTTTGCTATTTTCTTCATTTTTGTTCAAGAGTGTTCTACTCAGCCGCAATATTTCCGTAGCAAGAAGCGTCGTGATCTACATTTATAACTCACAGCTAACAGCCGATGCCTTTGTCAACTACCGTGAGTCGGCCGAACACTTCATCAACAAGGTATGATATACAATAACAATGTCATGTATTTCGTTCATCTTTCCAACATACTTCGTTGAATTAACCCTTTAACCGCCAAATTATTCAATCTGAATTTTCACCCACTTGAAGTTGTGTCTCGCTGACGCGATCCACAACTTCAAGCGAGTGAAAATTATTCAGATTTGACAAAATGGTGGTCAACTGTTTTCAAATAGTGCTGATTGATGTCACATTTGGATGGCATCATGCACAAGTGGGCTAACCCACATTTTGACGATTTTGAGCAAAAATCGCGCTGCAACATGAAGTACAGGATAAAACGAATAAATACAAATTAACACAAAAGGGTAGCAACATCAGTGACCAAATGGTCTAACCGTGAATGTGAAACTCGTATATTGATCAAATTGTTGCTATCAATGACATATATTTCCATTGTTTTTTAATATGGGTTAGCCCACTTGTGCATGACGCCATCCATTTTATCTTTAGCATGTTTAAAAGGTGGTACTTAATGGGCTAATAAAAAATGAAAAAGCAAATATAGGCGGCACTGGCACTTAAAGGGTTAAAACAAGTACACTTGACTGATATGTTTAGGTGCAGTTTTATTTCTTGGATTTGAGCAGCACTGAAGGTATGGCTATAGCAACACACCTGGGAGGGCGGGCAGGAAGCATGCCTGCCCTGGTATTCATTGGTTCAGATCTGAGAGCTCGAGGAGTATCACAAATACTATTTAAGGCACTGATTCTAATTACATGGATCCAGGACGTGTATGATAAAGATTTAACAGTAAGAAGGACACTGTTTGTATATAATTATAGTTTTAATTAATAATAAATAATGATTTAGGATATTTACAAATTACGTATGTGCTTTTGTGGGCTATAATTGGGACTAGTAGACTTCAATACTTAACATAAAAATAATATTCTTAATCGGATACCTTTATTACGAGCTACTTTAAATATAATAATTATTACGCGTTTTAGTACATAGATTCATTAAATATACATTTCAATCTAAGCTATATGTAGCCTCTAGTCGAATGCCATAGTCGTATTTTAATGTCTTCAACAGGGTTAGTCTCGTAAACTTTGCTCTTCAACGTTCTTTGCTTTTCAACGTTTTTTGTTTTGTCAACAAATTCAAAGTCTTTTTCCAAAACTATTCGTATTTCAAGTAAACACGACACTATTTTTTTGAGCGATCATCATAGGCCTAATAATTGTATTTTATAATATTTTGAACTAATAGCAAAATGTGGCTGCTATACTGACTGACATGCAATATAACATAAAATTAAAAAAACATGTAATGCAAAAGAAAATTGCAAAAATATGTATTTTCACGCTGTTTCAATAGCTCCCAACTAACGTTAGTTTTAAAAGGTTTTTATGATCTGACAGACATTTATGTGAAGACTGCATTAGAACGTTTATGTGTTTTGTATGCTCTTGTAAAGTTTAACCAGCTTAAACAGAGTAAGATGAAAATATATTAGTATTGTCTTATATTATGCCCTATTATGCATTATGTCTCACGTGTTATTTAGTGAATAAATTGACAAACAGAAAACATTACTTGCAAAGGATCGTATTACTGTGTAAAAACTAACTTTGATAAGTTTCTCTTCACGAGAACACCCGATTATTAAATGGGGATTTGAATCGTATTTCTCTCTGGACAAATCAATGGGAAATAATAATTAGCATACCAAAAACAATAGCAATGATATTCTCAGGTAAGAAACAACCACCACAAGAACTACCTTTAATTTTAAAAAAGTATAGGCTGAAAAATGTAAAGCAGCATAAACATTTAGGCATTACTTTTACACAAAATATGCAGTGGACAACCCATATAGACAATATAGAATCTTCAGCGACTACCAGGATTCATCTTATGAAAACTGTTAAATATAAATGGTCACGTAATAGTCTTTTAATATGTTATACAAATTTTAGCCGACCATTAATAGAATATGCTAATGTTGTGTATGCAAATTTATCAATTCAGGACCTCAATAAATTAGAGAACATACAAAATGAAGCTATGCGAATAATAACAGGAGCTAAGCGCTTATCATCAAATACAGCATTATTAAAAGAAACAGGCTTTAAAACTCTCGCTAAACGCAGGAAATCTCACAAGATGATTGTTTTTTTGCTAAATGTATTCACGGGAAACTGCCATCACTTGCAACAACAGGATGTATGCCCACTCAACTCCAATCCAGAAACACACGAGCCGCATCATCAGTCACATTTAGTATACCCAGATGCAAAACGTCTGCTTTTATACAGAGTTTCTTCCCCAGCTATGCCAAAACATACAACACACACGATACCAACTTTAGATCTGCCACACTCACAAAACAGATAGCACACCACAAACACGAAATAAATCACACGCAACGGCTACTTCTCACTCAACCATAGACATATATAAATAACACTAGCCCAAATTCGCTTAGAATTTAGTAACCGCAACAAAGCATTTGTTCGTGAAAGGATGTTTAAATAGTTCCCAATGTGAATGTACAGAAGCAGTTGAAACCCCTCTCCTTTATTTTCTTAAATGTAAACTTACAATATTCATAGACCGATAATGATGCAAACCTTAAGTAAATATGTACATCATGTTTCAGACTCCACACTGATACATATAATTCTAGAAGGGAATGGAAACGAATTTGAAAATGTAGACATAATAACAGCTGTATCAGACTTTATGAATAATACTGGGCGATTTATCTATTAATTCTATCAATTATTATTCAACTTCTCATAATTTATATAACATCTTCAACTGTAACCATGGTAACATACTTATGCAGAGTTTATTTTACTTTATTTTATTCTACTGCTAAACATCGGCATCATATAATTTGCATGCCGATGTGTTGTTATCCAGTTGATTATGAACTACTTCATTATTATAACTTGCACATATCATTGTACACTTTTATTACACACTTTGTATTACTACATAGTACCATAGATTATTTCTACTGTAGTAACATCTGTATCATACTTCATATATAATGTAGGAATATTTGAATAGTAATTTTTCATTACCTATTTGACCACTTTTTTATAATTAACATAACCTTTTCAACCATATTTATGTAGACTTCATTTTACTGTCAAACACCATTATCATATATTTTGCATGCCGCTATTCAGTTGATGATGCACAACTTCACTGCTACAACTTGAACGTATTTTTGCTTCAATTTATTTAACCTATTCATTTGTAATATATTTATGAATACTTCATTTTACTTTTCTACTTCACTTTGTATTATTGTATTACTACATAATTGAGCAGCGCTTTTGAGGAGCGTATATTGTATTAGCTCTGCTATTGTACAATCCTCGGTAAATAAATATGTTTCTACTAGCTTTGACTGTCTTTTGTTTTAACTGCCCTGACAGCGCACAGAATCTGCATGGGAAGATCATCCACTCATCACAGACATCAACGTGAGGCTATTAAATATACCTAGATAATAATAGAAGATTAACTGAGAAAGGCACTCTACCTCCCTCAAATCAACAAATATAGTGCTAATGGGGGCACCATACAATTACTAGGGGGGGGGGGGGTGAACTGGACAAATTATTTATTTTACCTCCTGCATGCAATATTTTATTTTTTCTCACTCTGCCTAAAGCAAAATATTTATTTCACTTTCTTAAAATTTATTTTTTCTGTCCACAACGTTGGATCTAAAACTAGGCTTACTATTGATGTACGGGCCAAGAAACGACCGCGGCGAGGCTATACAAATGAAAGCATCAATTTTTAATGCCGAGCGAAGCAAAGCAACATTTGTTTTTGAGCGCCATTAAATAATAATTTACGGTATGTCCTTCAGACAAGTAATTTATTTCATGAAAAATCAGTTTCAAAATATTTATTTCAAAAATTCTCCAGCGCCCCCCCCCCCCTTGGCGATTTAGTTGTAGCCCCCTAACAGGGAAACGGCGGGCTTTACTTCACAACCATTCACACTGATTCTTATGGCATACCGTGTGGGACATAAATCCCACATATTATGCGTACCCGTCTCTCAGTTACGCGTACCCGAGCATCAGTTACGTGTACCCGAGGCTTTGTTACGCATAGCCAAATTTGAACCGAATTCGCCTACACATATCAATCGCATATCCAATGTTTCGGCTAAGCGTAAGATTTACACCTGACGCTTAGCTATGCGTAAAGTATTTTGTCTATGCGTAACCGAAGTCAGTTACACGTAGACGAGATTTCGGCTATGCGTAAGATATCTCGACTATGCGTTATCGAAGTCGGCTACGCGTAGACGAGGTCGGTTAGAGATAGCTGATAATTATACTTATGTGAAAAATATTATGATTACTCGCAAACATACTGACGTATACGTAAAGTGTAGATACTATGCATAGCCGAAATCGGTTATATGCGTAGCCGAAGTCCGTTACGCGTAACTGAAGCTCGGGTATGCATAAGCGAGGCCTGAGTACACGTGAAAAGTGTGATTTATGTCCCACACGGCTTCCCATAGATTCGGGCAAATGTGGTTCAAGTATATAGTGTGTCAACTTATTGTTAAGTAAACATACTTATCGTTTTGATTGTGCACAGGAGGCGGAGTGATTATAAATACCTGTAATACCTCTAACTGAAAAGAACATGACTTTTTGGGTTTAAGAAATGAAAAAAAGTTGTTCACTATTGTTTGCATTAGCAGCATGTGTTGATGTGTAATGTTTATGTCTTAGAAAAAATCAACATATTTTGACCTGAGGAGTGGTGTAGTCGTGCTCTTCATCAATCGCAAGAAAAATGCCAGCATTGAAGCTAGGCAAGTTTTCAATGCGTTAGCAGAACGTCTTCAATTTTTTGAGGTAAGAGCTATTACTATATGTTGACGAAAATGTATACAAACCTATGCGTTCCACATTATACACATGTATATATATATTATATATCCTGGCCGAATCAACAATTCTAGTTTCTCTATATAATGTCATGCTAAAGGTTCTCATATCCTCGGTTAGGATTAGTGCCAAGGGCAAGGTTAACAGAAAATTACAAGGTTATATCTATAGGTCGTACACCCAATGTCGCGAACCACTTTTTTGGCCATTATAAAAATATCTGGTGACTACATTTTATTTTCTTTAACTTCATTCTACTTTGCAAGTAATGCGGCGACTATTTCTGACAATTTCTCGACAAAAAATACTTAACATCGCCTGATCCTTTCTTTGTCATGTATGAAAAAGTGGTTCGCAATATTGGGCGCATAACCTATAGTGCCAAAAACTTCTGGTGGTTAATATTAGGTATCCCCATTGCGCTGCCATTTGGAAGCCTGTTCGGCAAACTGTATTAGCACCGCTGCTGCGCGGAGGTCTGCAGCTTACATGTGATGCGTGCAGTTGAGGGCCCTGTGAAAACTACTCATATTTTCCTAAGTTGAGGCCAAACAGTTGAACATAATAATTTTTAAACACACATTTCGTTCCCCATAATTGATTTAAACGGCTAAAAAACGGAAGAGAAACGACTATTGTCGTGATTAGCGGTTTAAGAGTTTACTCGACGAGGCTGCCATTGGCGTGATCGTCTGGTCACACCTAATGGAGATACAAGGACATTTCTCTGAAAATCCAACGCAGGATCAGCAGGGTTCGCACACGGGACGCATGCATGACTGGAGAGGCAGTCAGGCGCTCTACCAAAGCGCCACGTCCCCATCTCTGAGGTGAAGCGCCTAATTAGAAATGGACTTACATTAGGAATGGGGTGTCAAGTCAGCGCCTGTTATATGCGCAGATGTGCTGCGCAGTGGTTGTGGGAAGTATATAGTAGCATTGTCGCAGTGGTGATTGATCAGAAACATCAAATAATTTAACGGAAAATAATGGAACTAGAACAATAATATCATTCAAAGATGTTCTAGCTTCTGACATCGGCATCTCCCGTATACGGTGGTGTAGGCCCACAAACCATGCATTTATATTTACAGGACTGTATGTAAATATTATAAATCAATGGAATCCCGTTTTTTCGGCTTTAGAGTGTTTGTATTTGTATAAGTCTTGTCTATCACTGTGAAGGAAGTTTTAAATATTGTTATTTAAGAAATGACTTTCGGGACAAAAAGCAGCCTAATATGTCTAAAATACACATTTTGTCATTTTTTAAACAATTGTTTGTTTAATGATGCAGGTAGAGCTCGGGGTGTTCGATGTGTCTGAAGAAAAGGATGCTGAGCTGATGCTGGAGATTAGTGTAGATGAAAACACAACCACACCGTATTACATGAGTATTGATTCGTCAGGTAAACGTCACGTGATGCCACCTGGTGAGCCAGAAGACGTCTACGCCTGGATAATCAAAACTACAAACGCCGGCAGGACAGAGTCGGCAGTAAGTTTTTGCTTGCTCTCTAACGTAAACATTATATATGTGACCCATCTGCACGAAATGAGTTACATGTCGGCCTCCTACAAGTTGAGAAAATGATCAATATGCATGTTATGGGGTAAAAATGGCGAATTTTGTTTTTTTACCAAATTTTGATTCTTTAAAGCCTGGAATTATCATATTAAGGCCATAAATGAGCTCTACGTAACCTCCCAAAATTAGTCAGAAATGACATATCACATTTAATTACCAGATTTTTAGTTGTTTTATTTTTTTCAAAATGGCTGCCAGCGGCCATTTCGGATTTTACCCATTTTTTTTTAAAACCCAAGGGTGACCAAAGTCCGGCAGACTCTGAAAGTAGACATCCTAGACTATAAAAATCAATCATAAAAAACTACATAACATTTTCCAGGTTTGGCAAAAGAAATTGTTTGGCTATAAGGGAATATATTTTTTTATATAAAGGACTTACAATCAAAATTGTTGCCATGACTTTAAACCATTTTCTAGAAAATTTGCCCCATTCGCGCACTAAAATGATCATAACTCCGAATCAAGATATGTTCTAGGTGGCACAATAAGGCTCCTGCTCTGTGTAATCCGATTGTTCCATATTGTACTTTTCCAACATGAGACTCATTATGTACAAATGGGTCACATATTAGAACATGTTGTCGGCCTTAAATTGCTTAAATAATCATGGCACTGCATGTACACGGTAAATAAATATGTTTGAATAAAATATGTTTAAAAATGTACACACCCGAACATGACCGAAGCAGTGAGAGCATTTCAGTTACGTTTATATCCATCAAACAGGACACGTTGACCCTATGCTAGTTTAAACTAACATAGGATCAACGTGTTTTGCTTTATGGGGTATTGCCGGAGATTATATAAATAATTTCTTAACCAATGACTGCCACAGACGTAAGCGGTGAGTGGGTGTTGATTCATGCGCCATAAGAATGTATTATTGTCCAGTGACAGACAAAATATAGTAGATTCCAGAATGATTATGAGAATCAGGCTATGTGGACCACAGTACCAGTGATTTTACTCTGGATTTTCTGGGCGGACGTCAATTGCCATCGCCTCCCTACATTTTTTTACAAAAACTAACATAAAATGTTACATGTTGCTTTGGTCCGTGACGATGTTCAACTAAAATATGATTACTTTATTATCTCTTAAAAGAATTCAATCAGGCCAGAAATCATTTTTATTTTAGCTCCTTGATATGTTCTTGAGTTTTCAAAAAGCCCATCGACTAGAATTGCGTATATCTTTTAAAATTTGGGTTGCGCAATTACCAGTTAACGGAGAAATAAGAATGATAGTTAATCTTATACATCAAAATAAGAAGTACAGGAGTAACATTAAAGCTCATTCTCATTTATCATTTAACTGATTTTACTGGTTAATGCGCAACCAGAACCATGCCAAAACCATAGCGGTCGTGTCCAGCATATTTGAGTTCTTGATATCACAAGTAGTTCCGTCACCAATATCAAGTCTTATGAGTTTTACAGAATTCTGTGAAACTCAATAGCCTTGACTTCCAATATTTCACCGAGCTGGCTAGTACAATGAAGTATTGGGGAGGGGTGTTATATAACATTCTTTTCATCGAGTTGCCATTCAAAACGGTTTCCGTTGGCGGAATACGGCGTTTCACAGAATAGCTCAAAATCATCAGTAGGCTGTACGAGGGCGGCTGGCACTATGTCAGTAGTGTACAAACATCATTCTACTCACTGCCTATTTCTTCACAAGTATAAGCACATTTTACAAATATTATGTTGTCTACAACCAAATAACAAATGTATATGCACATTTGATAGATAGCAGCAGAAAATAAGTGTGTTCTTTAATTTATAGCATCCAGATGAAACATCTAAGTCTATACCAGATTACAAGACAGGTGTGGTGTACAGGATCAGTGATATAGATGAAACAGGTTTAGTGCGGTATGGTGAGGGATTTGCCGTCCTTGTATGTAAGTATTCTGTCCTACAAAGACAAAAGACAGTATCTGCTTACTTGTAAAGTAAGCAGTTGCTGCCTTTTGGCTTTGAACGGCAGTGTTATTCTAATCAAATGTTACATATTTTGGGCCAAGATGCTATTTTTAGCATACGTTATTCTCAAATTGAAAACTCAGTAGAGTCAGAAAAACATGCTAAATTTTTCACTAGGGGTTAGTGCGAGCATGGGATGGGGTATGTCTGAACAGTGATGGATGTACCAGATATTTTGTTGGGTTAATCTGAACAGTCGGACTAGCAAACCCTACATGGACGTTTTTTGAAAAATTCTATATTAGAACTAACATCATAGTAGGCAACATTACATGTATAAAGGATCATTAACTTCAGTTGAGGCACTACCAATATAGGAGTAGAAAATTTTCAAACACAAACATTGAGCAAAATAACTTTTTGTGTGACAGCGAAAAAATACTTTTGACCCCTCAAAATGAAAAAAAATGTTTTTACTATTTCACTATTTGTTTTGAAAAAAACCTTCGAACATGAAGTCAAGGGTAATGATACAGTCCTTCAATAGGAAGCAGCACAGAACGAAATTACATTTACTCTCAAAATTTATGGGCACTGTACTGACTAACCCCTGTACGAACTAGCCCCGGTCTCCCCTACGCTACTCCAACAAATCACAGGCATCGTTTAGTCATTTTGCCAAAAAAATTGATTATCATAATACAATAACGAGGACTGTATTTAAGGGGCCCATATTTACTTACGATTATAATTCATGCAAGGAGGGACATAGAACTGTATTATTTAACCAGACATATAATGTAGGCCTAACATAGTATTTATAATTGATGAGGATCATAATAGTTTCATCACGAAAAACTGCATGTGTTTATTAAAATAGTTCACAGATGTCCCCTTTCAAAGAACAATCCCAGCAGACACAAGACGTTGAGTCAATGTTGGTTTAACGTTGGTCCAACGTCGTAGACGGTGGACCTACGTTAAGTTAACATTAATTCCACGTCTTGTGTCTGTTGGGATGAATTGTAGAAATGTTCGTTTTATAGTTGACTTGCTTCTAGCACAGTTACCACTTTGACGTATTACATGACCAACTGGTCCATAATAAAATTAATGCATACATACGTGGTAATAATGTTCATTAGTTTTAATTCTAAGCATACTAAAGAAACTGAGCATACACTACATAGATACCAATACCTCTGGTATCCCCATATAGTTCGACATCTTGATAAAACCCTTTCTCGTACATAGATATGTCCGATTATCAGATTCTAAAGGATGTGCTTGGTGTCGCAAATTGCGTAAGATGTGGAACTATTTAGCCCAGCAGTGTCGTCAAGTGTTATTCGTAGAGGTGGACAAGGAAATAGAGAGAAAATTTACAGAAATGTTGTCTCTTGGGAATGGAATCGCCTATGTCAAAAGAAACGGTGATGTGGCACAGGTTTGAATTAATATCACATAATTTTGTAGTAGTGATGCATTTTGATTTTGTGATAGTGGTAAACGATTTTTTTATTACAACAGTCCTAGTTTTTAAACGTAAGGTGTTCGGCATTCGTTTAAACATGACAATAATATTCCATCAATAGTGTCAAGGAATACTTTGAAAGCTTAATGGGTTAAAATCGATCCCAGTCAGTGACTAAAACTAAAACACACAATTTTGAATGCCAAAGCTTAAACAATATGGACGCTTTGATCATATAGGTAACGCTGCTCTGCAACTGCTTACTTACAAATTAAGACGTTCGATCTTCTTGACTTTGCATCACACCATATGGTGACGTTGCTGACAACTTTTAAAAAAATTATTGTCATGTTGCAGATATCACAATATGTATATGAACAAAGGATCTCCTTTATCAAGGAATTTATCACAAGCAGGGGAGACGAGGTTCATGTACAAGAAGTAAGACCAACATCTGTACAGTAATACGCTTTTATCAATTGCTTATCACGATACACCATATTTACTGTTTTTTATTGTGCTTTTTATGATTGATTGAGCTAGATTTCCATGTGTATGTTTACTTATATGCAAATCGTATCCGTAATAAATCATTGAAACATAATTGTTTGTACCCAAGTCATGCGCTTTTGTCATTTCAAGCCACGTTGCGATCGTGAAATATACTGATGACTGATACGGATGTTACGATGGCATACGTAGACATACGTAGGCAATAGGCATATACACATATAGGAACGGATTAGAAGATGACAAATAAAAGGCCGTAGTTGTTCGTCTACTTCAATTTGTTTACCAATTCTTTTTCTCTCTAGTATGTTGAGGAAAATCAACACACACCAGTGCTGGCGGCGCCATGGCCGGAAAATCTCAATTGCTCTCCCAATGCAGTGGTATGTAAACGCCAAGATAGTAAAAAAAAATTTAATGTACATAATGATGTCCACTTTTGAAGTTATATTTTGAAGTTACAAGACGCAGCACCTGACGCACTTTCCCCCACTAGCTGATTTGTTTTATTTTGTGGATGGTAGGACTAAAAGCACGACTTGTGAAGCAAAGCACCACGTACATATAACATGCATAGTGGTAACTGTTAACAGCTATCCACGTTTATAATAGAGAAGGGTTGTTTGCAATACTCCTCATACTATGCACCAACTTTTGAAAACCCAGTACTTGTACTTGTAGTTGTACTAGATGTGATTTTTTCGTATACTTGTATTTGTACTCGAATACTTTCGTCCAGTACTCTCAAGCCTGATGTATATGCAATTAACACAACAACACTCCCCCCGTTCTGATAACAATCTGGGGGAATAATATGTAAATTTGTATCAATGTTTTTCTAATTATAACACTGTACATTTCAGATTCCCACTACTGAAGGGAACATGGTGTCCACTGACATAGAGACAACTATGATAATTACCACGGAGACGTCGACGATCCAGGAAAACCATGTCAAATCAGATGCAGTGTCTTTTCTTACTTTGGAACATTTTGCACTAGTCTATGGCGTTTTGCTGGCCTTTTGGCAAGTTTGAATTCAACGCCTTCACTTTCGTGAAGATACATTGCAATATTTATTGATCGATTATAAAACAGCCTACACATGTTGCACACATGAATTTACCACAAACTAGTGATCAAACAACGTCCGTCCTATTATATGTGTCACCCCCCCCCTCCGACAACTGGTCGTTTTCATTAGAATTTTAACCAATTATTTCAAACAATGCACCAGCTCAACCAATGATGCCGCCAATGATTTAATAAATGACCCCGGCATTCAACTAGAACATTTCTTATACAGCAGGGCTTGATATTCTCAACTTGATATTATATCAGTCTACTTCTCGTAGAACACAGCAATGTTATTCACCAGAGGGCGGGCTATCACGGCACTCAGCAAACCGACAATATTATATTGTGTTTTTTCTCATTTATTCTGATCTAAACAAGATTAAGTGGGGGAACCTAATGTCTTCTGATATAGCAATATTAGGCGAGGTAATAGGTTCCCCAGATAACTTACCCAGTAAACACAAAAACATTTGTATAACATTTGTGCAATGTTGGACCAACGCCGACGTTGTACAAAATACGAATGTTTTGTGTTTGCTGGCCCAGTGTATACGTTGTTCTTGAAAAGTAAAATCCAGGTTTGGTCATAATAAATTATGCCCGATACATGTACCTAGAACAAAACCTATCTTTTTAAGCACACATTTGACTTTTAAACATGCATTACACTATTTCAAAGCGTTTACTAAACTTTTAGTCTGTAAAGCGCTCTGGGAAGACCCACGGACTGGAACTGCGCTATAATTATAAAAAACATTTTATTGGTGTTATTATTATTTAAAACATATTGCCTTCGTTTCTTTATTTTGTAATATTTGTTAATAAATTGTCAGATTCTCTGATGAAATGCGTCTCATTCTGTGGGAACCGCCGTAATATCAGGCATTCCAAGTATCCACAGAAATCCACTTCCACCTTTGTAAGGGATTATCTGGATCACACTTTGCGTGGACCAGTTTTTGTTTGTCTTCTGTTATTGCCAGACACTTATTCACATTTGTATTCCTGATTTGGTCGATCATCTGTGGAAGAAAGATCATAGTGCTATCACCTGCCAGTAATTACTACTTTGTCAACCCTTTAACCGCCGGTGCCGCATATATTCGCGTTTTCATTTTTTATTAGCATATTAATTATCACATTTTAAATATGTTAAAGATGAAATGTGACATCAACCAGCAAGATTTGACAAGAGTTGACCTTCATTTTGAAAAAGCTGAATAATTTTCACACACTTGAAGTTGTGGATCAAGTGGATGAAAATTTAAATTGAATAATTTGGCGGTTCAAGGGTTAAAACCCTTACCCTGCTGACCACGACTATCAGTTGAGCAAATCACTGATATATATTAGGTACGAAATGTATGTTGAAACATCAGGATTTGCAAATGTTTGGTCTCAAATTTAAAAAAGAGAGCCATTTTCACCCATTTGAAGTTGTGGATCGCGGTAGCGAGACACAACTTCAAGTGGGTGGAAATTTAAATAAAGAAACTAAACAAGATAGGAGTTAGCCGCCGGTCCCGTAATCGCTGACTTTCATTTTGCCAAATCTGAATAATTTTCACTGCTTTGAAGTTGTGATCGCATCAGCGGGACACAACTTCAGGTGGGTGAAAATGCCAATTTATTAATTTTGCGATTAAAGGGTTTTAATCAAGTCGGCATTAGAACCAAATTAAAAAAAAACGAATCGAGAGAAATATTGCAAGTCCGTCACTCGGTGAGAACAAGGTTACATAACACCCCCTCCCCCATACTTCATTGTATTAGCCAGCTCGGTGAAAATAAAAGAGGTCGAGGTCATTGAGTTTCACAGAATTGCCCGAATATAAACCCTAACCCTTTCTGCGTGGAGATTGTCTTTGAACATCAGAATCTGACGTCAATATACGTCAGATTTCGACGTCTAAAGACGATCCCCGCACTGAAAGAGTAAACATATTTAAAATAGCCGCAGACCCATAAAATAAGTATTTAAATGAAGCGTAAAGAGCTAACTAAGACATTTATGATGATTTCAAATTTTAAAAACACTTTCGGTCTCCATGGTGTATACACAAATATTCCAGCGCTTTAACCCTTATAGTGCCAGTCCCCATTATATTCGTTTTTTTATATTTTTTTTATTAGCACATTAAGTATTATCTATTAAACATGTTAAAGATAAAACGGGACGTCAATTAGCAAGATTTGAAAATTGCTGACCTCCATTTTGTCAAATCTGAATAATTTTCACTCACTTGGAGTTGTGGATCGCGTCAGCGAGACACAAATTCAAGTGAGTGAAAATTACAGGTAAATAATTTGGCAGGTAAAGGGTTAGGAAAATGGAGACGTATGACTCTCACCTGATTATACTCCCAGTAATTGTGTGCTTCGAGGACTATACAGCCGACCATGTCTACGCTAGCCCCGCCTCTTATGGGGTGCCGTGCACAGCTCTGCTCTCGGCGTAACTGTCCTGTGTAACTACAGTAGACCAGTCCAAGAAAATAAATAAGCAATTATTTACTGATGCCAATTTGCTTGCGTGACCTTTTTGTAGGTCTACTAGAATATTCAACATTTTTCAAAAATATAATACACTGGGTTCAAAATTTACCATAAATAACAAACATTACGACGTGCCAGAACCATAACAAAGAAACTAAATTAATCAGTTTGTTAAAAGTTTTAATGGTTAGTTTTTAAATGAAATGTTATTTTAACACAAAGCATTTTATGACTTTGTTGTTGGAAAGTTATATTTTACCAAATTACGTGTCAAAGGCCAGATGACATGTTCTGACTTTGGGTACTTTGTAGCTGAGACCAGACTTAACACTGAGCTATTATTCGATATGTTACAGCGTGATATCTGTCAGTTAGCATCTTCTTAACAAGCCTCAACCACCGTAAAATACATCTTGTCTTAGGTATTAGTAGATAACTAGATATAACATGTTATGACGCGATTGAATTTGGTAAGTACAGTATGTTAAGTAACAGATGACATCTTCTGGCTGTCTACAAAATCGAGGTTAACATGTTATGGCACACTGGTGTTAAGTCAAATTTTAATTATCGTGTAAGTTTATAACTAGAATAATATAGCTTATTGTATAACAATATTTTGCACGATTGCATCATCAGCAACATTATGCACTATCAGTTCCATAACGTGTCAACTGCCAGTTAGCACGTTTGTTCTGGCACGTCGATTGTTAATAATTATAAAAACGCAAAAGTAAAACAATTTTTCCAGCAATAGACTAAAAAATCTAAAACTCAAATAGTGTGGCAGGCTATTTATTTATATAAATATGTAATACAATAAGGGTTTCAGCCTAATTAGGATGGCCAATAGAAAGCTATGAATCGGTGAAATAAAATGTCAGCCGATTAGATCAAACATCGCATACATCAGAAATATTTTTTGGTGTACAATGCTGATTTAATGATGTGCCAGCGTCGCAGACACTGGTCCAACATTAAATCAGCATTTCGTGACTGTTATTTATTTGTTAATTACCACGATTAGTTTGATTAATGTTTTGGAAACCACAACACAGATGGGAAACATTTTAATTTTCACAATTCAAATAACTAAGCACGAGGCCAAATGACGGTCTATAGATTAATATCAAAATGAAAGTTTAACGCTCAAATGCGAGTCATCAGAATTGGACGTTCGGATGAAGCACGGCATACATGCACATCGGGTTTTTAAAGATAAAATACTGGCCAGTTTTCAGATGTAGAGTTTAGTCAGCATTGACAATTCTGGTTATAAATTTATTTTGCGTAAGACATCTCAAGAAAAAAATATTTAGATTTTTTTATACTATTTAAAATGTTCGCCAATGGGATTAGACTTTGGACATAGTCTTACTATCTTTTGAAAGAATGTCTAACCGGGCCATGCATGTAAATAGGTAGGCAGAGATATATCGATAGATACAAGAAAATAAGGGTGCATGCCAAGCTGCTAAAAGCAACAAACATATTCTAGGCGTACTATGTTTGATATCAAAGTGTGAGATGATCATGTCAACTGACCTCATTGAGAATATTTGGTTGAAGCTCTCCACACACTGATAAACTCCAAGCTTGTAATATGAGTTCTCATCACTGGTTAATGTGTCTACACAGAGTTGAGTATATGGATTTTTCAGCTTTTTCACATGAAATAAATAGAACAAGATATATTTTTACGCAACATAATGAATAATATTTTTAAATATAATAACTCGTAACTTCGTAAGCATGAAAAAGATGAAATTGCGTTGATTTTTTATTTATATACAACATCAGGTAAACATAAATGGATGTTCAACATCAGAACACCACCGGATATGAGAGCAAATTGAATTAAATCGAGCTGCATCTTTATCCTGCAAAGACTCATGATGGGCTATATACATTGCGACGCGATCCAGCGTGACACAGTTCTTAACTTGGTAAGTTGATTCGCGTCTCAGGGTGTACGCGAGGCTTATACTTCTGAAATATGTTTGGATTTCAGCTGGATATTCTTGGTTTGTAATTACCATTTTTTTAAATCGTTTTTTTAATTTTTAAATTTTCAAATTTATAGATCTACTTTCAATAGTTATTTCTTCAACACTGATGGTTCAACAGATGTGGTCGAAATTAATGTACCGTGTATCAACGTTAAATCTGACTGTTAACCGTCATTAAAAAATAGGAAAATAAAAATAAAACTTGAAATGTTTAGGATAACTCACTTTTCCCCATATTTTAGAATCCGATAAGAAGTCGTATTTTTCAGGGTAGACGTTTTTCATGTACCAGTCGAAGGTGTGACACTTGAGCTTCTCTCTGAGTTGACGACGCTCTGTCACGTCTCCACAGTCAACGTTCTACAATTATATCAATATTACACTAATATATCATAGAAGCCCAGCAAATACGAGACGTTGAGACAAGACTGATTTGATGTTGTGTCAGTGGCGAAGACGGTGGGCCAATATTAAAACCATGTCAGGATTTTTAAATACAGCCGCGATTGCAATAGCTTTATGAATATCTTAGCATTGTTAGTAACATACACAGACAAGTAGCAACCAACCCCCCCCCCTATAACACTTTAAATCGAACATAAATTGGGGGCTCCATAAAACATAAGATATATTTAAGCTATTTAAGATATGGTCACGTACACCTGTTTCCCATACAATTGCTTGCTTTCTTGAATCAACACTAGACTGAAAAAGTTTATAAAGTATGTTGCATAAACATGTATATTAAAGGTGATCTATCACCCCTTATATAGTATGAATAATTTTGTGACAAATAAATCAAAGTTGCCACACGATGGGGCACAAGTGTTTCCTTATTTGGGGTGATTGGCTATCATGTGACCCTCTCAGAGGGTCACATGATAGCCAATCACCCCATATAAGGACATACTTATTCATACCATATAAGGGGTGATAGATCACCTTTAACATGCGGAAATGATTCGGCCTCTTGTGATGTAGTTTAATGACTAGGATGTTTTCGCTAAATATTGCACACCTATAATCATTTAAAAGAAACAACACACCCCAGAAGAGAATTAACCTCTTAACCGCCAAATTTTCAATCTGAATTTTCACCCACTTGAAGTTGTGTCTCGCTGACGCGATCCACAACTTCAAGTGAGTGACAATTATTCAGATTTGACAAAATGGAGGTCAACTCTTTTCAAATATTGCTGATTGATGTCACATTTTATTTTTAACATGTTTAAAAGGTGGTACTTTATGTACTAATAAAAATGAGAACCCGAATATATGCGGCACCGGCGGTTAAAGGGTTAACTCATCGGTAATGTTCAGCATATCATACATCACCAGACATGGGTGGTCAGGACAATTTTGTTTTTTTTTAGCTTCATTTGATGCTTTCTGGTGGCATCTATGTTTGATATACATGAACAAACTACTTGTGAAACCGAACACCTGGGTCAGTGATTTAATGTTAAAACCACAGCAACTCAGTATGTTTGTATGCAAATCTTAATTTCTTCTCTGGTACAGGCCTGCATATCTCAGCCCTACATCATTGAGGATTGAGGGCTAATATCAGGGTTTCCACCAGGAATGTTTGAGTGGGGGCAGTGTAATGTGCATCTTATTCTGGTTACATGCCAGTTGCTGACATACAGGACGTCTGTATGAGAATCTTACATTGGACCTCTGATTCAACCGCACATATTTAACATTAACTCTTGGCAGATGTAGGACTCAAATGTATATCTGTAGAGGATAGGTTAAATATGTATATTGTTTTGAATGCTTGCTTGCATGAATAGTAACTATTTAATATTGATGGTAGCTATTTCATTCTCCAAATGAAACACAAATGTGAAGTGAAGAGAGTTAGTTCACAGCACTTAATATCTATATATCAGTCCTGAGTGTCTGCAGAAGTGAGCATGGCTGAGGTCAGTCGCTTACTGTCAGGCTAGTCAAAGCTTTGTGCTGCAGGATCTCATTCTTGGACAGGATACTCAGCCTACGAATATAGTGGGTTGTCCCATCTAGCTTTGTTGCAAATTTCCATTCTTGAAAATGTCAGTCAGGGGCCCATCCCACAAAGAATCTTGAACTTAAGATAATCTTAACTTTCTCTTATTTGCATTAGAAAAGTTAAGATCATCTTAGCTTTTTTATAGTGTCACACAGTGTGATTGAGTTAATTACCAGTGTGGTAATCATAGACGATGACACTTACCTTAAGGTCTGGTCTGTGTAGGTAATATATATGTTTATAGTTGTCCATCCACACCTCAGCCATACGCTTAGTGTTGATAGCATGATAATCTTTATTTTTATCTTCAACACAGAAATATGCCATAAAGTTAGGCTGGTGTACCGAGGGCTAGCACGGTCCTCTCATGCTTACTGCGAAAAAATAACTCGAATTTGATAGAGAAATAAAAAAACGCAGTCTTTGTACGACTAAAGCTCAGATTTTATTCCCTTCTAATATAAATGCTTTGAAGACAAATGATAAACAATGCAAGTGATGTTAAAAATATCATTTTACAAGAAGTAGTGAAAGACAGCTAGGTGAGTGATTAAGAATGTGGTACTTATTGTGCTACTTGTGCTTATTGTGCTATTGAAAAAAACGATTTTAATCGTGACTGGCGGTCAAAGGGTTAAGGAGTTACCTGGAAATCCATATGGATGGCTCAATCTGAACAAGTGTCCAACATGTGAACAGGGGGACGTCTCGATGCTTCCTCCACACATCCAGATCTAAAAAACATTTACTTTTATGTACAATGCTTTGCACTAAATTCCAATTAAAAATGGGCGGATGGATGAATGAATGGATGGATAGATGTGTGAATAAATGAATGAATGAATGAGTGAATAAATGAATGAATGAATGAATGAATGAATGAATGAATGAATGAATGAATGAATGAATGAATGAATGAATGATTGAATGAATGAATGAATGAATGAATGAATGAATGAATGAATGAATGAATGAATGAATGAATGAATGAATGAATGAATGAATGAATGAATGAATGAATGAATGGATGAATGAATGAATGAATAAATGAATAAATGAATGAATGAATGAATGAATGAATGAATGAATGAATGAATGAATGAATGAATGAATGAATGAATGAATGAATGAATGAATGAATGAATGAATGAATGGATTTTATGTGAGACCAGACAGGCTACGTCATCTCTGTCATGGAGGCTCACCATAATTATGAATTGTTAAAAATGAGCGATTAACAAACATCTTGTTTGTTGTATAAAACAACCTGTCATCTCTCAAAAAGAGTCTCACACATGTTGGACATACTAGACAATTAAACGGCAAAAAGTACATTGATATGACCCATACTGTAATCTAAGATCGATGAAATTGAATAAGCATATTACCATGGTTGAAATTTCAAAAGTTGTAGCATGTTTTATATAATTACACTACAGTCATAGTGACAGAACCAAACAACTATACTATGTAATTATATATTATACAGTATTCCACAAATCTGGAACACTACGCTATACAGTAAGCACACTTCAGTACTACTACTATGGGAAAACTGTGTGTGTCAACATTAATACTACCTTTTTATTAAGTATTAAGTATTAAGCCAAAGTGCACAGAATTACAATCTTACCCTGAATGACATTTCAAAGTTTTCGCCACCCCAGATATCCATTCCTTTGTCATAACTGCCCATATCATAAAAATAGTGTTTGTCCACTGCCAGTAAACCACCAGCTGTTGTTGGTGAACTATCGATATAAAACGCATGTATTGACATTGGATTGAAACGTTAAAAGATTATGCAAATTTGATATTAAAGGTTAATATAAACATATTGATTTCAAGAGGATAACATATAATTAGTAGCTATAAAAAGCTAATCGAGTAATCTCCTCGAGCAAAACAAAAAAATACTTGTGAAAGTATATCAGATATTAAAGGTTTATATTTTAAATATCACGCATATTTACAGGTCTTGTGACGCTAAGTTTCCATATAACACGAGGCCATACTATACGTTTATTCATTAATTCTTTATCAAGTGCAAAAATTGGTTAAGAGTCTGAAAGTGTAAAACAAGACACAATGATACTCATCATGATAATGGAGTTATATCAGACTTTTAGACAATAAAAACCTGGCAAACAAACGGATTGCAGACAATAATTTTATGTATATTAGCAGCAAGATTTAGCATAGTAGAATTTACTTGATTGTGCGTACAGGCCACATATTTCTCAAGTTGTCGGGGAAGAACAAGAACTGCATAGACCACCAAAAACCTCCCAGAAGTGGCCGTGGTGTTTCGGTGAAGTGCAGCGATTCCAGCGCAATATCGTGCATGACGGGCTGAACCACAGAAAACCTGGACTTGGCTATCCTTGACAGAAGGGGTTCCAACCTGTTGAATTGAAGAAACCAGATTTGTATTTGTATTTCATCAATATATATTATGATATTAGCAATAATTATATTATAAAATATGTGCTATATGCTGAACTGACCTGATTCGGTGTTGCTCTTTATCTGTTTATAGGGTGTGCAAGTCTACCTTCGGTGGTTATCAGGGTTATGTAATCTACATATTTGCGAATGTTTAAGTCTTACGAAGGATATTTAGATATAACAATATTATTATGATATTATGACATAACACATTATTTTTAATGTAATGAAATATAATATTGTTCTAATACATGTATCATTAGAAAATAAAGTCAAATTTTACCTTAATTAAATATACAGTCCCTATTCCTCAGTAGCTGTAGTTTAGTAACTCACCAGCCCTGTGTCGCCTCACAGTGAGCATCCAGAAATACGAGGACATCTCCCGTACTGACGTCACATCCTGCCAGTCGTGCCCGGATGAGACCGCTTCTCTCGGGGAGACGTAGAAGGCGTACTATGCCGTCTGGCCACTTCTTTCTGATGTAGATGTCAAGAGGACCCAGAAGTTCAGCTAAAACACGTGAATATAAATTCCGTTCATAAACCCTCTGTCAGCTTCTCGACCAGCTGGTGTCACACGGACTCAATAATACAAGAAGTAGAATTACCCTGGTATAACAGATTGGTAAAATTGTGGTAAAACGCCAATTCAAAATACACCGTTGTATTAAGCCGGAGGGGGGGGGGGGAGAGGGGCTGATGTATACATTTACTATTATTTATCACTCTATCAAATTTGAACCTTCAGTTATAAACAATTTTGACACTGTTAGCGATTTTTTTAGCAGACGATTGATATGTGTAAACAGCAACCTTCTGATTTGCAAAGATGTCCCGCATGCCACAGGGAGATATTAAAATGAAATGTAATATGTGCTGAGCTCGAGGTGTGAAAATCCATATAATAATACAATTCATCTGAACATATATTCTCGTTAGACAGTTTGTTGGCAGGACTTGTCTCAGCTGACTCCTTATAATGTCTTCACTGATTTAGTGATATCGATTTGCACAGCCCTTTGTACAGCTATTAATTGAAAAGTAGATCACGTTAGCCTTAACTGCTTCTAATAGACAGTAACTTTGATGGGACTTAAGCCTCCTAATTTAATGTTTCAAATGCCACCCTATCATTACAATACGACAACAGTACATAAAACCAGGTGTTCCCACCAAACACAAAACATTTTTATAACATTTTGTCTTTGACGTTGGTCCAACTTGTACAACTTGTGCTATACAAATGTTTTTCATTTATTGTGTGGTGTCAGGTGAGCTCTCATACTGGATACTCACAATTGGTACTAGCGTCGTCCACCAGTATCACTTCCTTCAGCATGCCAGGAGGGGATCTATTGACAACGCTGTGCACAGTGCGTAACACCATACTCCAAGCCTCGTTATAGAAGATGATGACTACACTGGCGGTGAGTTTATGTGCGGGGTACAGCGCTGCCTGACACTCCATAGATCTCATGTCCTTCAGGGATCTCTTCAGAGATGTCTTGTCACTTAGGGCAATGTTGAAACCCGCCTTTATCATGTTTTCTGGCAATTCTTTAATCTCCTTTGGAGTCAGTTTGATTGCGTCTTCATTACTTTGATTAAAATTGAAATCTAGTCTTTGCTGTATTCTGAAGTTTAAGTAGAATAACATTATCATGTGAGCTAGATGTTCTGGAAAAATAATAAAGTAGAGTGTATGCCATTATGTACGATTTTGTTTTATATATTAAAATTATGATTACTTTTAAATATTCAAATATGGTGAGTTCATATAGAAACTATTTTTAGCATGTAGGGTGATCATGGTGTCAAAGCAGCCTATTATATCATCGTGTTTACATAACGTACCTGTAGCGTTGTATCCTCAGACGTAGCGAGTCCTCGTCATCGATGTCTTCTGTCCCGCCAAACATGCTCCTCAAAAACAAAAACGCTGCATAACAACCGAGAAACGTCAGCAGTGGACGACGACATTTTTTCCATCTGATCCGCATTATGTAAGTACTGGATGAGTTCCACCTTTAGCCTGAACTCTTCTCCACGCCAGCTTCTTCTTCCACTCTTAGAGAATGTTATATGTTACCAGATATACAATTTTGACACCACGAAGAGCACATATCGTCTCGCAGATTGACCGGAGAGTCATGCAACACTCTGGACCGGATTGTAAACTAAAATTGACACAGCATTGTGGATTTATTGTGCAGTATAGCTCAGCGTGGCTCCTGCACACACACGTCGTTCAATACCTTGCTGGTCAATGAATGCAGAAGATAATATCGCCTCCTGGGGATTAACCTTTTCAAACCTGAATTTGCCATTGTCATCTTCATCCACTACAAGCCGCGAATTGCTGTCGCAATTCTCGACTTGTAGTAGATGAAGATGGCTGTAAGTGGGTGGCAAATTGAAACACATATATCGTTATTATTAAAACAGTTCCATGAAAACTTTTCGTTTTCAACCCTTAGGTTTTATAAAATTAAGTCATTCTTCAGTGATAGAAATGATGCATTGATGCATCGTGGGGGTTTAAAGGGTTCAGAGGAGACATATGGTACCCTATAAAAGATGTGTCCCTTTAATCCTCAGCGGACACTATATGTACAACGAAACAATAGCATGGAAGTCCATGGTATGTACAACCCGGCACAATCCGCCTTGGTCACTCTGACGCCACTACAGTCCACACGACATGTTGTGTGTGCGCCACACTAGATATGTCTCCTGAAAAGATCTAGTGACAAATTATTCCACGGCATTCTGTATGTGCCTACAACACAATTAGGAATGTTTACCTGGTGATGATTGATCCCTGTGTGAGAGCTTGCAATGCCTAATATGTCAGTTTAGACAACGTCAATTTTCAGCCCGTGCGCTTATATGCTACCACCACGCTGCTTGACAAAGACAATATTACTAAGAGCAGGAACGTGTCCATAGCTGTGCAGATCAAACGGTCATTCAATCGGCTGCGATATAAACCACTTATCTATTTTATAATAATCTATTTTATAATTTTATAATAATCTTTTTTATAATTTTATAATAATCTAAAAGTGATTTAAATATACGTAATGTATTAAGTGATGCGTGTGAAGCCGTTGATTATTCCCATATATATGAGTTCATAATTTTTTGTTCAGTGTAATTTTTTGGACAATTTGTGATAACATGTGTGTCCATCTAAAAATTGCATATTAATTTTGGAGCTACCTAGTCCTCTAGGCTGTAACCTTGTAACATATGCTACTATATTATGTTATACCTCACTTCAGATTGCAACAGCTTGTGGATACCTGAGATTAAAATGAGTGTATCTGTCAATTTTAAAAATGACCGTTACGCTTCTTTAATCACAAGGCCACGTCTGGGACAAATAGCATTGTATGACATGGGATCGTTATATTCAGTCTGAGGTGGTCATCACTGGTAAATAATCGATTGATTATTGATTTATTATTTGCAACTGTACATCACACAGTTTAGTTATGAACTGATTGGTATTATACTATAACACCCATAACAGTTCCGCTAGACAGTCATCACAGCAAAATCGCTAGTCCCTTATTTTTTTATATTAACCGTGGAGACCAAAGGGTTTTCAATTTGAAATCATCACAGATGTCTTAGTTAGCTGTCTCTGATTCATTTGAATACCTATGTTAAGTGGTCTACGGCCATTATACATATATTTACTCTTTCAGTGCGCGGATCGACTTTAGACGTCAGAATCTGACGACTGCTAAAGTTGATCCCCGCGCTGTAAGGGTTAACATCCATTTCTTCTCACAAAACACATGTCGTGTCATGGGTTCCCAATCAACCTTTTAACCGCCAGGTTATCTGATTTGAATTTTCACTAACTTGAGGGAGTGAAAATATTCATACTTGACAAAATGGAGGTCAACTATTTTCAAATCTTGCTGATCGATGTCACGTTTCCCCTTTAACGTGTTCAAAAACGTGTCTTTAATGTGCTAATAAAAAAATGAAAATCCCGAATATAATCGGGACCGGCCGTTCAAGGTTTATAACGAAACAGCTCGACACGAATCGTAAGATGAATATTATGATAGATATTTTATGTAACGCAGATTTGAATTATGAGTAACATCAAACATTTTTTCAGAACTTAATATTAGGCTAATTCAGTACAATTATCTACGAACTCAATACATTTTGATTCGTATGTGTAGCAACTTTGCGTTGAGTTTGGAGCAATTAATTGTAATCCGTGTCAAATCTTGAAATAGGTATCATGTCACGCAGAATTGAAATGTGTTTGATAATATTAACCATGTCATTCTCATAAGTAAGGTGTCCCGGCAAACACGAGACGTTGAGCCATTATTGGTTTAATGTTGGTTCACCGTCTGCGACGCTGGATAAACATCAAGCAAAACGTCTCGTGGGAACCCATCAAATGACACGTGTTTTTGAAGGAAATGTTAACCTCGGAAAGGAACAAACGCAAACGATGAGAGCATGTGAATATAAATATAATCGAATATGGACCTGTTTTGTTTATATCTTCATACTTCATACAATAATTTCAAAAAAATGATCTTAGGAACAGATTTTCCATGCCATAAAACATAGAAAAATGGTATTACATAATGCTCTGCTTCAAACAAGAGCTAAGATATTACATTTATTAATTTTGACGGTCGTTTTGACGGCTATTTTAAATTTTAACTCTATAGAGGGCGCCAGAGGTAACGCCCATATTTTTGCGATGGATTTTGAAAACACACTGCCCATACCTAACACAATGCCAAATTTCTTGTTAACAAGTGCACGATTGTTATGAATTTCCTCCCCGCTATATATGTTGGGGTTTCAACCAGGAAATGATTTTTAAATTTCAGAAGAAAGCCATGAGGACTATATGTTCAAGTGACTACCTCTCACACAGCGAGCTTATCTTTAAGTCAAAATTCAAGCTCACAGTCTATAGGCTCTGGTCTACAGCATATATATCAAGCTTTTCCTCATTAATGAATACGAATATGCCCAACATCAAAAACTGCGTCTGATAAGCGTTGGCATATTGAAGAATGCATCCCAGTTTAGTGGACATGCCGAGCAGGCTCTTGTCCAGTTTTAGTGGCCATAAGGACTAAGATCCCTGTTGCTCATGGTTAGGTGAACAGGACATTCCGGATCCCAGGAAACACGAGGCTTGTCCTAACAGTAACAATGGGCCAACAGCTGCACTATGTCTCAGACGTTGGCTCGCTAACCATTCAGCATTTAGAAGGATTTGATATTTACGTGTCATGGTAATCACGAGGGGATTTAACTGGTAATAGACTTCTGTAGGCTTTTCATGTGAACTTATCTTGGCAGGACTGGCGGCGCTTAGTTCCGTAATCTACGTGCCAGTGGAGAGGAAAGAAAGTGTAGCCCATACACGTGCCAGACTTAGTGGGGGAGGGTTTAAATAAAATCGCTTTTACAGAGGCTATAAATCTTCCATCTCTCCACAATATGCCTTATCATCATTTGACATTCACTCGGCTCTCACCTTGGAGCTGAGCAGTAAGACGGCTAACATTTGAGATTCACTAGTCTGTAACCGTTGCCATTCGAAAAGCTGTGCACCAAATTCTACTAGTGCAACCGATCGATTGCGCAAGTAATTAAAACCCTTTAAGCCCTTACGCTGCATTAAAGCATGAAACTTGTTTATCAATGCATTGCAATTTTCTTTAATTTTTCACCCACTTCAAATCATCTTCATCCACTACCAGTCGGGAATTGCGACAGCAATTCGCGGCTTGTAGTGGATGAAGATGACCATGTATAAATTCAGGCTTGAAAGGGTTAAAGCGTCCTTGTTTGATTAACAATTTTCAGGCATATATTAGGTGATAATGTGAGATTTATATCTCATTGAAATGATGCCTTGACATTGGGATTTAACTCCCGGTCTATACAGATGAATTTATCATACTGTGTACGATTCCATGAATTTGCTGATCTCAGCATACACTCTGGTATACACTGGTCACCAGAATATATAAACACAGCTTTGGCTATATTCTGCCAAATAACTCTGACCCCTTATCATGATCATAGCGCTATAGCGTGTCATTACATGTACACAAATATGACTTAAAACAACATTTAGTCACAGGGTAGGCCTATGAATCTCATAGTATCGTATCTGTCGCTGGTGGGCTGAACGACACAATATAGTGGATGTCATCTATACTGGCATATTCAAATCATGACTGTATATTATTAGTATAGTTTATATATGACCAAATTTGTCAGTGGTAAAACTAAAAAGGTTTTGTCTGATCTAGATTGGCCAGTATTGTACATGATCAGTGCTTTTGTCACTCACGCTCTGTTTCCATCTTCCCTGAGCAATTTTCTCAACCTGTTACCGCCAACGTCTTGCTAACCTGTTACCGCCAACATCCCTATGAAAATTGTATCCACATTGAATGACATCTTGTTTTCGCACGGCCAGATAAAGCAGGTGGCAGCAGGACCAGCCCCGCAGCCGACAGTCTTTTAATCAAAGCACGCCTTTTCCTGAAATAGAGGCAATAATCTGCCCCGTGACGCCCGTGTTCTTTGCAAATATCACAAACGTCGGCCCAGCGCTGAATCAACGCTATATTTTCTGTCTATCAATCAGTATGTCTCAACGGGGCCAGCAAGCTTTCGTTCTGTTCTCATTTATTTTTGGGAAGAAAACATTGTGCTACCCAACCAAAACAGATAGCATTACTTCTGGAGATTTCACGCTACAGCTGTTCCCTTTTGTGCTGATTTAACCCTTTAACCGCCAAAGTATTCAATATGAATTTTCACCCACTTGAAGTTGTGTCTCGCTGACGCGATCCACAACTTCAAGTGAGTGAAAATTGTTCAGATTTGACAAAATGGAGGTCACCTTTTTTCAAATATTGCTGCTTTATGTCACATTTTATCTTTAACATGTTTAAAAGGTGGTACTAAATGTGCTAATAAAAAATGAAAACCCGAATATATGGGGCACCGGCGGTTAAAGGGTTAAGGTGTTCAATTTCTACATGACTGGTCGATACGGAGGGGATTGGTTTGTTGCCACCAGGATACCGTGTGATCTATTTTTAGGATAATCCAGGGCTAAGCCAATTATAATGTGTTTGGCTGAGCTGTTTTGGTGTCTTAAAACACCATATTTGACCTTCTGATCGAATCACCTGCCCAAAGGTGTGTACTCTGAAGCTATAGGCCTATACAGTAGGTTTATTAGAGTATTATATTTGGATTAAATATAAAATAAAAAGCTATTTCATAATGGTAACGGATATCAGTGTACACAGGTTGTGAAAAACCTGCAAATTTATCATCTACGCTTTTTTTTAACAAGATGAATAATAACACTAATAAAATTCGTGATTTCGTTTACATAGTCCAGCTAACTTAATGGTGTGAATGATTGATTTAAATCTTTTGAATGTGTTTTAATGTTCGATATAGTCACACCCGACAAATCATCAGGCAAGCATTTTGTTAAATCAGTTATCTAACAAAAATATCCCTTCAAGTGTCACATGAAACAAATGTATTTATTGATTGTCCATGCTGTATTCAATGTAAGTGTGGAAAACAATAATTTAATTATTTTTTTCGGACAACCCATGCATTACATAATATTATGAGATATATATTCGGGTAACATAAAATACACAAAAATACAAAATATCAGGAGAATATATAGCTTTAAGCATTTTTCAACATAATATATTCTGGCGTGATGCCTAGTTATCTCTGTCTCAGCGCGAATATAATGATCAGTATTTATCACCGCGTGTTTTGAAGGCGATATAATAGTTATTTCATTGTTTGCTGCAGGAAAACTAGCTACAGGAAGCCGGTGCGAGATTTAGTACGCTTACATTAGTTTTTATTTTTAGACAGACATAAATATGTTTCTTTGAAAATATGTAACTTTGGTATCTTGCTATAAGCATTATAAGGTTTGGAATATTTCATGTTCGCACACATATGTCAACTTTGGCACGTTTGGAGCTTAAAACAAAATATGTGGACATATGCTACTAATATTGCTACACAGCGCGTGTAATGATTATCACAGCCCTTTCAAAATATCCTACAACTTATTACCAATGGTTTTTAAAAGGCCATGAACTTAGAATATCGTCACAGGAAGATCCGGCGCAGACAGAGAGAAGCAATTTGCCACCACGATAAACGCTGACCAGACGTTGGCTCTACGCTGGTCCAGCGTAGACTCAACGTTTCGCAATCTGATCAACAGTTTGTCATTTCTGGGTGCTCGTCTGCTCAGGAAATTACACCGACTGATCACGACCTCTCGCCGATCTCTCCATCGGGAGCGAACAGGAAGTTTGCGCAGTCACCCAATCGTCATTCTGGGGGACGTATTCGGGGCACAGGGGTGTTTTCAGATTTAGCGGCTGATCCACCGCTCACCATTATCACGATGTGGCGCCCAACGCACCATGTATGGTGGCTGTTTGGGGATCGTTATTATTCGAGTATTCACCAGGAAATGTTTTCGCTCACTCACTGAGGCGATTTCTAAACTGTTTAGGATTCAGGTGGTGTGAAGGTCGATTCACCAGAAAGGCCCGACAGTACATATTTATCACGCTACATTGAAGCATGGTATCGATGCAGCACTTTGTAAAATAATTTATTTTTTCTAATTGATTGCACACTCAAGAAGTGTTATCTGACAACTCTGTGATATGCCACTATGAGTTTTCACCGTGAATTTTTTTTATATAAACCAAGAGAACAAAGGGTTTTACTCAATTTAAAATCATCATAAATGTCTTAGTTAGAACTCTTTCCCCTTCATTTGAATACGGTACCTTTGTTATGTGTCTACGGCCATTTTAAATATTTTAAAGTGCGGGGATTGACTTTAGACGTCAGAATCAGACGTCTACAGACGTCAGATTCTGACGTCTAAAGTCAATTCACGCGCTGTAGGGGTTAATGTGTAACTTCTCTATATTTCACCATGTAAACTTGCAATAAATTTCGAAATTAAAAACACGTACATTTTAATATTTTTTTTTGTTTGTTTCTCACTTCGCTTAAATTTCGTCACGTTTTCTATTTTGTTAATGAAAGCGTTAAATCAGGTTGATGTGACAAGCTACTAATTAGTAATAAGCTCGTCATCAGCGGGGTGCTAATTAGCATAGATATCTCATTACGCGCGACGTCCCGATTAATTTGCATTGTCACGACGACATAGAATATCAGCAAGCACGAGATGTTGATCCAATGTTTATTTATTGTTGGGCCAGCGTCGAAGACGGTGAACCAACATGAAATAAACATTACGCCAACGTCTCGTGTTTGCTGGGATCCCAGTAATTCCAGCTTGTGTGAAAAATGGGTCCTAATGAGTACTGCTATTTTATTTGTTAAAACTTAAAAAAATAATATTTTGCCAGGATGTACGAGCATTGTGGTTGAAAGTATATTTGTATTTTTACATGGATCTATAGTCACTGGATCTCTTATTGATCAGAATCACAAAAGCAACCCACACAATGCCCAATGACTATATTGCAATGAAAAGATAAACAGTGGTAAGAGTCTCATTTTTATGTCAGCAATTACTGCTGTTTGTCTTTGAATTGTAGGTCGGCATATTATAGAAAAACTGTTTCATTATGAATTCTTTTAGCCCTGTCACACTTGACCGGAGTGAGAAACGAGCATTTTCGGATAACGCATCCGTTGGTCTCGGCGGTTTGAAAGAAACAAAAATGTTTCTTCCCCATCCACGTGTGAAAGTCAGTATTGTGGGGAGCCACCGTGACCGAGAGGTAGCGTGCTCGGCCTCAGACCGCCAGGGCTCGAATTTTGAATCATGTGTCTGGAGGGCAGTTTCATCTCAATCATCTCACCATCTCAGGAGGTTCTCCTGGCCCAGTTTAGCCTATATGTGCACAAAGGTGGCCTAAAGCCCGATTCATTTCATTTCATTTTACAACCGTTGGTGTTTGTCAATGTTCGTTTTATGGTTTGTTGTTGTCCGGTAAATAAGTTTCATGTTCGGTGATGTTCGTGAAGTCCGTTTAGCATTCTCCGGTTATGTTCTGTTCTCAGTGCCAAGTGTGACAGCGCCATAAACAATCTCATTAATTTCCACCACCAACTGTTTCTGTGTTTGGTTATTATTAGGCCTACTCTCTAAAAACATAATATTGCATCCCCAAAATATCTGCGGGCATATTTTCAAATAACATCCAGTAATAACTCCAGTTATTATCGACAGTTAGTTAAGCATGCAAATTACCTATCGATCGGCCTCTCCATTCGTATGCGTCCATTCATCAAGCCTCCTTCACCATCTCTGTAGATGAACTCTATAAAAGTCCTCCATTTGCATGGATTCTTCGAAACAGGTAATAACCGCTTGTCAAGATGTGATTTATCTTCTGCTCGCTTCGTTAAATGCCTCACAAAATTTGCACTAGCGCAATTTGACAGAGCTGCTTCACGGTGTCTGCATTTGATAAATAATTCCTACAATAGACTGATAGTCTGCGGCTTGACGGTGGTAGCCATGGCATTATATTATTTTTTTTTAATTAAAACTAGAAGATTCATCGTTTTCTTAAACAAAAACTAGAGATGTCTCCCCTCCAGCAGCTAAAAAGTTGATAGCTAATACCCAGCAAACACTGTCATTCACCCAATGCTGTTTCAATGTTGGGCAAGCGTCAAAGACAGTTGGCCAACATTGAAACAGCATTGGATGAATACCCCTGTTTGCTGGATAGCTAAGTGGACCCGTATCAGCGGCCAACTCGCCTACAACACAATGCCCAGCAAACACTACACTCAACCCAATGCCGGTTTAACGCTGATCCACCGTCGCCGACTCTGGCCATCAAACATTCAACACAGGACAGTGCTTTCTGTTGGCGGTGGTGTGTCCACAGAGTACAAGCTGACACCGATCCAATGTCTGTTAAACGTTGGCCAGCGTCGCTGGTGCTGGTCATATTTCCGGGTCAATGGTGGGCTTGTGTAACATAGACTATACCAGCACAATTCTTTAAACCAAAGCTGGGTTAATGCTGGCCCGCCGTCTGTGACGGTGGCCCACATTTAGTGTGACACCATACACGACCCATTTACTAAGTAGGCTACAGGTGGGCCAACATTAGCCCAGCATTGTGTCAACGTCGCGTGTTTGAATGAATGAGACACTCACAGACAGAGACACGCAGACAGGCTGAGCGGACACAGGTAAACCAACATGTAGCGTTATGTTAATGATAAGATGCAGAAGGGTAAGTGATTTGCCTATTTATGAGCGTGTTTCTATCACGCACGTATGTAACAACATAAGCGCATATAGAATTATAACGTACATATGCAATGAAAACCACCAGTATGTATGTGCATACATAGCTAAGCTATGGCAAGCCATGTGGGACGTAAATCTCACTTTTTACGGGTACCCGAGCCTCGGCTACGCGTAGCCGAGCCTCGATTATGCGTAACCGAGTTCGGCTATACGTAGCCAATGTTTAAGCCACGCTTAAGATCTATCCTTTACGCGTAAATATATTATGAGTTATGTGTAACATATTTTGGTTACCCGTAGCATGTAAGGTATCTCGGCTACACGTAGCCGGAGATCTCGGTTACGCATAGGGTGTCTTGATTATGCGTAGCCAAAAATCGATTACGTAGCCGGCTACGTGTAGGGTTGCTCAGCTATGCGAGCTGAAGTCGGTTAGGCGTAGCCGTAGTTCGGCTAGGCATATCCGAATTCGGCTACGCGTAATCAAGGCTCTGGTACGCATAACCAAGTCGCGGGTATGCGTAACCGAGGCATGGGTAGGCGTAAAATGTGGGATTTATGTCCCACATTGCTTGCCATACTAAGCGATAATAAAATGTGTGCAGTGTAATAATATACGTGATATAAATATTATCACGTGCGTAGATGTTATCACTCTCCTCAGGATGTTCTCCTGACCCAGTTTAGCCTGCATGTGCACAAAACCTGACGCCCCATTAATTCTACAGCACGACGTGGGCATATGTACGTAGGTTACGTTATATTAATTGGCCTACCTAACACAATCCGTTATATCAATATTAAAAAAAGATTTATAACGTGATATTAACGTTGTAATAATGTTGATATAATTTCAAATATTCACCATTCCAGGCATTCGTACTTTCTGGTCGCTGCTGGCGGAATGAAAATTATGGAAATTAGAGATCACGCTAGTGGCGCTGTAAAATAATCATTCCCTTTTCTTCTATAATAATCGCAGTGAAGCTGCATGCCAAGGACATGTGACTTATTTGATTTTGCTGGTCAGCATATGTGTGCTGAACCTGAGGCGAAACATTGTTAACATTCCTACTATTTACCCACAATTTAAAAACAAACTATTTGCTGACAACATATCTTATTTTTGCCATTACAAAGTTGCAGCGTGTACAGAACTGTACACGAGGTAGCTTACAGTTTGTGTTGTGGACAGTGTTCTGTTATATGAAACTCTCCATGTATGCTTTTACAATGAGCTGTGGTTGCACCATACGTCGCTCTTGAGTCTGTGACCTGTGGCCTCGGTTTCACCAACCGACTCTAGTAAAAAATGTTTTAACTATCAACACGTGATGAAGTCTCTACCAATCAGAGAGCTTATTACTGACTCAAGTACAAAAATGTGAAACCAAACGAATATAATCTGGACCGATGGTCATAGGGTTAACCCTTGGTTCACTGTGGAAAGGGTAGCCACTGGGCACACAACGTTGTTGCACCGTTGAATCAACGTCATTGACGTTGATTCAACGTCGCAACAACGTCGTGTGTCCAGTGGGTATGCACTTGCAGTCTGTAATCTGAGTAATTTTCTGAGGCAGGCCTATCATATATACATACCTTTGTATGCGTAAAAACAATATTCACAGAACGATTGTTATAAAATTTAGGATACGATACGATGTTTTCAGTCGGTCATTTGGAAATAAAAAACAATCACGCAGGCTACCGACGGACAAATATTCAGGTATCGCATCACAAATTGCATAGCTATATTTAACATCCACTGAACAGACAAACAAAAATTATGAGATTATAATATTATTATATTGATCTATTTGAAGTGATCAATCATCGTTCAATTACTGTGGGTGAGTTGTTCTACAGAATGTGTGAAGATTTATACTTTATAATTTTGATAGATAACAGGAACAAATCCATGAAAAACAGACACAAGTATTTGCTTGTGTAAGGTTTAGCAGTTTAATGCAGCAAATACTTAAAATCAAGAAACATAATTTTCATCATCATGTAATATTAGAGGCCTAATAGCACGATATTCTAACGACAAAGGGGATATTAACAAATAACCACAGGCACCTTTCGCACTTGAAACGCTAAATTTTATTTGCACAATAATATTGTTATCATACGTATAAAAATAAAAAAGCGAAGAAAATATTGTCGGTCTATTGAATAGAATATTTGCCAGAAATTGATTAAAATTCAACAGTCATATTATTTAAATATTACAATTTTGTCCTCTTTCAGACAATGTTTTTCTGTATCAACCATTTCTGTTGAAGTTCTAAGATAACTATATTTCTTGCTGAATGTCCTAAATGTGGAAATAACAACACATCACTTGTATTCCATTTTAGTTGCAGAAAATTTCACATTCTCGGTTGTGTCAAAAGGGGTGGACTTGTTGAAGTGTCTGAGAAATCAAGTTAGGGAGGAGCTTATTCTAAATTGTCTACCCCGCTGCCGCGACAAATGTCGATCCGACCGTTTTCTAAAGCTCACTTCCAGTGAATCGCCGCCGCATGGTCGACAAAAAGAGCATCGGCAAAAAGTGAGGGGAAGCCTAATGGGAAGCGTAATAACGTGCCTATTCACTTTGCACCGCCATTGAAGAGTCTAGAGCCAGAGGGCGCGAGTGATGCTGCTGGACGCAGAATAAGAGCGTCGACTCACCTTGCCCAATCAACCGAAATACTCCTATTACGACCTTACCATCCTTCCTAGCACCTGATCCGCATTCTTCTGCGACATCCTTCGGCACTAAAATGCGCTCCTCTCAAATGACACACTGAAGGTTCAAACCACGTGGTAATCACAAAAAAATAGGTGGAGTTGACATTCAGTTTCCAGTAGACATTCCATCAGCCAGTCAGTTAAGTGTATTTGCTATGCTACGACATAATTGTAAAATGCATGCAAAATGTGCTGTGGAAATTTCTATCCAGCAAGTATTAGTCAGTAAGAAAAATAAATCTCCTAAAATTTACACTTTATTATATTATAAGCTTAGTATTCGTGATTTGTTTCATTGTAGGTGGATTAGCGCAGTTAATAACATACTTGATGGTGTTGGGTTTTATATAATATTGGAATGAAAGTATAACACCTGGAGGAAAATAAATCGCCGTTTGCGAATTGAATATGGTTGTCGAACTCAAACTCAGCTACATACGCTTATGCATCCATTGCAACGAAAAAGGTGATGAATATCACTATCTGTTGCATGTATGTTACCCAGTATCTAAAGGTCAGCGTAAATATATAAATGGCAAGTTCTGCATGAGGTCTTCAACTAACCAGCTGCAAAAACTGTTCAAGCAAAACCATATTATTATAATGATGTGTTAAGATTAAGCGCATTATCAGAACTGATAAACATTTAAAAAACATAATTAAAATCAGTAATGTTATTATCTAGTGTATTTGTACTGTACTGTACTGTACTGTGCTGTGCTGTGCTGTGCTGTGCTGTGCTGTGCTGTGCTGTGCTGTGCTGTGCTGTGCTGTGCTGTGCTGTGCTGTGTGCTGTGCTGGAGTACAGTGCAGTACAGTACAGTACAGTACAGTACAGTAAGAAGATAAGATAAGATAAGATAAGATAAATTTTATTTTCAATCGGCATGGTACAGTTAAACCATAAAACATTAGCCTGAGGCTATTCGACCGATCCGTGGTACTAAAACTCAACAATGAATAACATTAACAATATCACATAGTATGCAACACATAGGCCTATTCAAAACAATATATTATGTTTTACTAGTCCTGTATTAAAAATATCACCTTCTCAATAATATTTTACTACTAATACTATATTATAGTCAAATTATCAAATACTATATTATTGTATATACTTATATATGTAAAGTACAGGAAATTGACTTTATCACAGAGTTAAGATTATGAATAAAATATCACGGTTACACTATGTAAAAAGTAAATTAAATTAATGACGTCCTGCATCAATGTATAATTATGATTAAAAGCAAAGATGGATTAAATACTTATCAGAGAATATTTTAAGATCTTTGACATAGTTTAAAATAGCATGATAAAAGAAAAAAAAAATAATACTAATATATTTAGTCAAAATGATCAATTACTATATAATTATATATACTTATATATACATAAATTATAGCACAATGGTTTTATCGCAGAGCTAAGATTATGAATAAAAATATCACAGTTACGGTATATATTAATTAAATTAATGACGTCCTGCATCTATGTATATATATAATTAAAAGCAAAGATGGATTAAATAATTATCCTAGAATATTTTAAGATCCTAGACATAGTTTAAAATAACATGATAAAAAAATAAATAATAATAAAAGAGCTATGTTATTTGATGCAATTTGCACATTTGTGTTGGCTTCTGTGTATACCTGACCACTTATTTATTCGCGACTTGAAGTTTTGCAGAGAGGTAGCATTGCGTGTGCATTCAGGTAGAGTGTTCCAAATCCTAGGGGCCATATAAGCAAATGAATTTAGACCATGCCTTGTTGATTTAAACAAAGGCAGGTGAAATTTTGAATTTTGTATTGGTGTTATTAGTTCTTTCAAATATCTAGGAGCCAGATTGTTTTTCATTTTGTATGTCTGAATCGCAATGTTTCTTTCCCTCCCCAATTTTAAGCTCGGCATTTTGGATTTGCAAAGAAGAGAATCATAGTCTGAAGTATAGTCACCATAAACAAAACGCAGCCCTCTCTCCTGAATTTTTTCCATCTTTTTAGTGTTCCCCACTCCACAAAAATGCCACACAATGCTACAGAACTGGAAGTGGCACAATATGAAACAGCGAAATATTGCCATTCTATGGTTGATACTGATATATGGTGAGAGTCTTTTTAAAGCATTTAAATGGTTGCCAGCTTTTTTACAGATCTGTTTTATATGTGTGTCGTAATTTAGATTTTTATCCAGATTGACTCCAAGGAGCTTGACATAATCTTCTGCAACTAGTGTGATGTCATCAATTTCGAATTTAAATTCCATGTCTGCGGATGCCAGAAAAATTGCCTGAAATTTGTGGGGATTTGCCAGCATTTCATTTAAAGTAAACCAGTTAATGGCAGCCTTGGATTCAATCTGGAGAGTTCGTACAACGAGCTGTTGTGAGTACAGCACAGCACAGCACAGCACAGCACAGTACAGTACAGTACAGTACAGTACAAATACACTAGATAATAACATTACTGATTTTAATTATGTTTTTTAAATGTTTATCAGTTCTGATAATGCGCTTAATCTTAACACATCATTATAATAATATGGTTTTGCTTGAACTTGTACAGTACAGTACAGTACAGTACAGTACAGTACAGTACAGTACAGTACAGTACAGTACAGTACAGTACAGTACAGTACAGTACAGTACAGTACAGTACAGTACAGTACAGTACAGTACAGTACAGTACAGTACAGTACAGTACAGTACAGTACAGTACAGTACAGTACAGTACAGTATTGTCACAAATGGCTTGTATCATTAATTTGCTAGAAAGGTTCTTAATGAGCAGATAAATATATTTATAATACATGATTAATGAAAAATCATATTTCAGTATGTGTACAATTTTATCCGATTCAATACAATTTGTTTAATTCCCTAGTTAAGAATTTGTGCCTCTGAGTTTTTCATGTGTCTTTATTCGGATAACATATTAGTCAACACAAGCATATTCTCTTACACCAAATCATATTTTAACTTAATGTAGCAACCAATAATAAAGATACTAAGTGGCACACTAATTTTGTTTTGTTAAAGTGTTTTTGTCAAATAGAATAGTGCTTGTATTCCAGAAGATCTAGGCTAGTTCAAACTTATTTTTATTTTACTTTGCTAACTCACTCACATAGGTGTCGGCTCTATTTTCTCAACATGAATGTATATCGATACAATTACTAGCGTACACGTCCGTATACCTAACTCTCGTCACTATTGTGTTAGGCCAACAATATATTTATAATAATTGTCTTCTGACAGACATGGTGTTTATTTCATTCTTCAATAAACATTTGCTATTTCTTTAACTACCTGTTCCAACAAAATATTGTAAAGATAATGAGCACATGTTTAATATAATGTCTAAATTAGACAGGTTATGTTGTGTTGTATAATAATCCGTATTGTCATGGTGACGCTTAACAGATTATTTACTGCTCATCCCAGCAAACATAAAACATTTGTATAACATTTGTACAACGTCGGTCCAACGTCTTCGACGTTGGTCCAACATTGTACAAATGTTATACCAATGTTCTGTGTTTACTGGGATGCTTCCTTCTAAAAGTGTTCAGTGGACAAAAGAGTAAAATACAAACATGGATGTGGTAGGGGTGTGACAGGAGTCGCAGCTGGGTCCAAACCAGTCCTGCCCTGCAAAGCCAAAAGTAACTGCTTAGGCCTACTTTTTAAGAGGGCAGTTACTGCCTTCTGGCCTTGTACGTAGCACCAGCACCAGCAGTAACAGCAGAAATAGGGCCAACATCAGCATGAGCAGGGCATGTCAGCAGCAGTAACAGCTGCTTCAGACACAGACGCAGCATCTCCATCGGTCTGCCAGCTCAGCTCGATGGAGACGGTCACGTCGTGACAGAAGAGGAAGTGAAGTGGCTGAGGGTGAGCTGGTATCGTGGTATGGCTGCACCTAAACAAGAGATATACCATGGTCAAGCGCTGGGTCGATGTCAAGTAGACGCTGGCCCAATGACTCCCCGATGTTTCTGGATTGCTGTTGGCGCCCCCTACTGCTAGTGTCAGTTGTGCCGTGTCCACAGAAATGTCCCTGTGGTGACATGTGGTTGTCTTCTCGCAGCTGATCCAGAGGCGATAGCGTGCAGACAGCCGATATCGGACACCTTACACACACAGCCACAAAGTTCAGTGTGACTCATTATGAGCTAACGTCACATGGATAAGAGTCAATAATAAAAGGCTGATCGAGAATATGTTTGAGAAAACACTGTGCCTGTGAAAAAACACATTCATCTAATTGGGTGCTCTTATCAGATCTATGTCTGACTGGAATAACAATATGACGACATGCATCCAACCACAAAGAACAATGCCTTATTGACAACCACTTACATTTTACTGTGAATACGTTTGTTATATTTCACAAACGAACACTGTAATGTGTGCATCTGAAAAGCTTGTAACGAGTATTAACCAGCACAAAAGTAGTCCTGGGCCTATTTATTTTCAGTGAGCTCAAAGACTAGTGTTAATCGAGAAAAAAACTAACACCACAATTCCGACAGACAGCCAACATGCATAATTTTAATGAGGAAAGCTTAATTGGGAGGAGCGCTGTCACCATATACAAACGGACGATTAAATATAAAGTGGTAATATTTATGTTGAAATAACGAAATGACCCTTTTTTGGATACCCTGGTGAATTAACTGACCTCACAACGTTGCATCCTCAAAGACGGTTGCGGGTAAAAACGAAAATAGAAGAACGTTGGCGCATATGCCGTTATAATTAAGTATGGAATAACAGGTCCATGCTATCCAGGACAAAACATATTGTGACACATTGGACCTGTGGACAGGCGCGGTGGTTGTTCCATATATACATAATCAGGACAATCACAGAACGTCAAATTGACAGTGAAAAAACAGCACGTAGATTCTGTATTGCCCCGGCTAATTCAGGGAGCCGCATTTACACGAACGAATACGACTTTCCTGCAATAACCCTGGGGCTTAACTGTAGCTAAACGCTACTCGTCTGTAGAAAACTCCCCAGGAGAGACAGCTGTCGCCCGCTTGTTGTGTCTCACTGCAATTCACGGTGAAATTGTTATTGTTGAACCGCGACGCTCATATTTTTAACCACACCAAGGCATGAATCGCTTCCGCGATTCATGCCTTGGTGTGGTTAAAAATGATCACTTTGATATTCAATAGGGTGGCGCGTCATAAGAAACTACCGGGTGATCACAGAGCCACTGGACACTTCATGATTATGATCTTTCCCTGTCTATTATAGGGCCATAGCACGCAGATTGATAACTACTTCTCGTTACAAGGACAAGTACACGCCGCCGGCGACCTGGGCCTCTTCAAGCGGCTGAAGATTGCAGGATCTCTACAGGCAGACCTCTACACGGTTATAATGGATGAGATTTTTAGGAGCGAGTGCAAGGGCAATCGTCGATTGACGAACAAGACTATCATGGATTGTAATTGAGATATGGATAGACTTTTGAAGTTTGTCAGTGTCCTGTTAATACTTTTAAACAGTACAAGTTCCATCACCTGCAGGTCTAATGGAATTAGCTGCTGGTATACTTGTCTCTGATTATAATGTACATTTCAATCACAACTTGACACTGGGATATTATTGTACATTTTGGTAGAAGACAGGAATGTAGTCCTGTCATGGAAGACTAATCCGGCGGTAATTACCTTATTCTCAGACTTGCGAATATTACAGACGCACCTGGTTATAATTAATTACCACATTGCAGCCTCTGAAGACGACTATCTTTTCTTTTACTGACTATGAAGATTGCGCAGTCTGATTGACTGATTTGTACAGGCTGCAGGCTTGACTGGCTGTGATGGCACCGCTGGCGGAGGAGACGTACTTGAAAGCCACCCTTGGCCTCAGATATGCCGTGGTGGGAATTAACACTCTGCTCATTATAACCGGTGAGTAATAATTCAGCTCATTTGATCTATCGTAGCGCTTTGCAATTAGCCACTACCTGTCGCGCGAGTTCAAGGCTCGCTGCGTGCATGATTTTCATAAAAATAGTCATGTTTATCCCCTTTCAATGCAGGGACATTGCTGTATCGATGTTGTATCCTTGGGCAAGGCACTTTACCCTCACGTGCTTCACTTCACTTAGGCGTAAATGAGTACCTGGTGTGACAGAGATTGCAATTGTTGTACGATAAGTTACTAGAGGCAAATGGTTACAGTGCTGTATGCTCCTCGAGGAGGTAACATTATCAGTAGTAATATTATTAAGTCAGACAAAAGACACGGGCAAACACAGCACAACCATAACAATAGTAGACTATGATATGTCATAATTATCTACCTAAGGCATCTAATAATCCACTGTATCTAATAACCTCCTGGAGTCTCAAAAGTGTACAGCTTTTACAAATTTATTTCGTTCGTCTGGAGAGAAATACTGATTTGAAAAGTAAAATGAAGATTTGTGGACTAGAGCAAATATAAATGTAAAAATACCATTTTTTGTGTATGTTTATCATAGGAATCCAAACAAAATGTTATGTTGGGATAAAAGATATAACCTTGAACCTAACTGTTAGTGTATGTGTATCTTCCGTGTGAGAGGAACAGATCGAGTTTGAATCATGCCATAGCAAGTGAATTTCACCGTTATGATTTTTCTCTGCTGCTCATATGTATCATATGTACCCCCGTGACGGGGAAGAGGAGGGGGGGTGCATCAAATGACATTAAATCTGTATTTAATCGCTCATCTTATTTTACACCTCACACACATTGACGCAACAGAAAATCAACATGTATTTAATGCAGTGCACTATATTTTCCCACTGACAACATGAATTACTTTGGCGACAAAATAATTTCATGCCTGTCATCTAGGGTCTTGGCAGTGTCATTAATAATAGGGCGTAGATTAGGCAGGCTGGAATGGCGTATCGCTAACGTTGTTACTGGTCTATTAATCACGTGTTATCAGGTTGGACAAACTGGAGTGTTTTCTTTCATTTCGCAGAAAACACTACCTATTTTCAGTCGAATGCTTGTTGTCGTTGGTGACAAAGGTTTACTTGTTATTTAAATGAATTATTTACTGTACTTGTTTTGCTTTCGCTAACTATAAAATGAAATGAACTTACCTCTTCCATAAACCATTAATTACTAGGCTATTATAATCACACCAGGGTGGTGGTAATCTATTTGGCATCTATTTTGTGTCACGTCACCTAAAGTAACTAACTGTCATCGAGGAGCACCTAGTACATTTTTAAATCAATTTAAAATGGATTAAAAATGTTCATGTGGTATGCATGCTTCTCGCACTCATGCTGTTGGCTTTCACTACGAGACGTATGGTGAGATCAGCCCATCTCACATTCTCTTAAAAACGCCCGCTCACGGCTCAGTTTGCTTTTGCCGTTTCAAATAGTTATTCGTACGAGAAAATACATACTGCATCGTTGGGCGCGGCGAGATGGGCTGATTTCAGCACTCATCACCACATCAAGCCCTCGCCTAAAGGCTCTGGCTTGATGTGTGGTGACTTGTGCTCAAATGAGCCCATCTCGCATTCCCATCGATGCCGTATGCATATAATCTTGTTGAATAGTAGAACAAAAGTTGTTATGGAATAAATATTATTTTAGCATACACTATTTATGCTATTATACATAAAAATATTGTCGATAAAGTCTTTCTTCATCTAAATTGATTCCCCCACTTAATTATTAATTGAACAGTGCACTTCTAATTAATAATAGCAGTTTACCTTGTTTATAAAAATGAAAAAAACTCCGAGAAAGAACATACAGTGTGGCCATATTAAAAAGCGAAAATAAAAATACAGATTTTTTGATGATTTTAGCCTTTAAATAACAATTCTTTATTACACATTGGGATAGCTACAAATGACAAGAATTGCATTTGTAAAGTCTGATTTTGTTTCCAACATGTTTAAAAACATTTTATAAATACTAAAGTAAAATAGTTGCTGCTACAAATGAATCATTATAATATTGCTCTCTATTTGTTGGTATACGATCTACGATATATTTTATAGTGATCGTTACTGTTTGTGGAAATTCCTCTTAAAAGATCAGTCCATTATGGTCCTTAACCCGAGTTAGGCTATATCTCGTGGACGCGATGCACAACTTCAAATGAGTGAAAAGTATTCAGATTTGACAAAATGTTATTCAACTATTTTCAAATCTTGCTGAATTTGTTTTTAACAAAATCTGACATTTAGAGTCATATAACTAAGGATGATACTACCATATGAACGAATGTCAATGCAATGTGATATTGCAAAAAAATATTACTTACAGTACGCTCAATAATAACAAAAACAGATGGAGTCTTGGAACGAATTGTCATGATGTATCAGTAATCAGATCACATAACTCTAAAATAAAATAATAGTATCTTACGAGATATCGTATTAGTATAATTGTATTTATCTAGGCCATTTATGTAAACTCACTTACTTGCTTAATAAGCATGAGAGTTCATAAACCTCGTCATGGATTCACTACTGACAATAGTAGGCTTACAAAGTATTATGATCCAGTTCGCACAAATCAGGGTGAAAAAAATGTTGTAAACTTTTGACCACAATTCCGTTGAGTGCCGCTCTTCACACATTTCCAGGAATGTCCCCTAAATGTGCTAAGTGCCGCAGAAGCATCCATTACCGGCCGTATTAGGCGGACCATTCTGATTGCAGGCCATTTGAACACGCTCGACCACCACGATGAGGTCTACATGTATTTCGGACCCTTGATTACACAAGGTGTGTCAATATTGATATCTGTAAGAAAATGAGCTGATTCTATCTTAAAAGCTACAAATTTGATAAATTATAAGCATACTATTCGTAGATATTATTAACAAAATATGCTTAGTGCACCTGTAGCCAAGTGAATGTGGAACACAGCTCAGATTAGACATATATATAAAACTCACACGATATCTCGGCATGAAAAGGTTAAGGCATTCCAGGAAAGAAGAACAGTAATGGATAGGGATTTGTTCACTTGAACGTGCTTGCCAGCAGGGCCGGTATTCACAAAATGGCAGACCCAGATCTCAGACATGTGATTGGTAGAGATTGGCATCTCGACCAATCACATGTCTGAAACCTCATGCTGTCGGCTTGAGAATACTCGGTCCAGACGTCCTCATGACTAGCCCATTAAACACAAAATATTTGTATAACATTTATGCAATGTTGGACCAACGTCGAAGACGTTGGGCCGACGTTGTATAAATGTTATGAAAATCTTTTGTGCTTACTGGTCTAGCGTCAGTTATTACAGCTTTTCTAAATATCACAACATTTACCAAGTTTGGTCAGCCGCCGTTACCCTTCCAGAATATGACCGTAATATGACCTGCCGCCTGCCGACACATAATGTTACTCATAAAATACTAGTATCTAATTATTTCATCTTCGCTACGCGGCAACTGTTTGTCTTGAATTTTTCTTGACTGACTGACTGACTGACTGACTGACTGACTGACTGACTGACTGACTGACTGACTGACTGACTGACTGACTGACTGACAGACCGACCGACCGACCGACCGACCGACCGACCGACCGACCGACCGACCGACCGACCGACCGACCGACCGACCGACCGACCGACCGACCGACCGACCGACCGACCGACCGACCGACCGACCGACCGACCGACCGACCGACCGACCGACCGACCGACCGACCGACCGACCGACCGACCGACCGACCGACCGACCGACCGACCGACCGACCGACCGACCGACCTGATTGATTGATTGATTGATTGATTGATTGATTGATTGATTGATTGATTGATTGATTGATTGATTGATTGATTGATTGATTGATTGATTGATTGATTGATTGATTGATTGATTGATTGATTGATTGATTGATTGATTGATTGATTGATTGATTGATTGATTGATTGATTGATTGATTGATTGATTGATTGATTGATTGATTGATTGATTGATTGATTGATTGATTGATTGATTGATTGATTGATTGATTGATTGATTGATTGATTGATTGATTGATTGATTGATTGATTGATTGATTGATTGATTGATTGATTGATTGATTGATTGATTGATCTTTGTTAATTAAAACAACCAAAAAAATGGGGTTTTCCTGATGGAAATAACTAAATTCTTCAAATGCTTATCAACTTTTATCGATATGATTAAATGACAGCTTGTATAATTAGAGAAACAGTCACTGTTCTGTAAAACGAGGGAGCAATTGACATGACTCAATTCGTAATGCATTTGACATCCAAGATCCAAGGCTCACTTATTGTGGGAGGTTGAATGAAAATAGATAAATCAGAAGGATTTACAGAGCAGTCGATCTAAAGCCATTGTTGACATTGACAAATGGGGCTAGAACAAGCGCCTGGAGCACCACTCTGATGTCTTTCTGCTTCCAACTGAAGTGACATGGGTGTAAAAGCGATCACGAGGTGTCTGTCCAGCGTTGGCGCAATTTTGGACCATTTCAGCGTTTGGGAATAAGCTGGGTTTAGAACACTTTTAGCAAGGTTGTTTTCTTTATGCTTGGCGATGCCTCCTTGTGAGCTACAAATTTTGCACGAATTTGTCATGATCACTTGTAATAAATACATATCCTATATGTTTAAATTGGCCCAGCACTAACACAACGTTTTTTAATATAAAACCAACTGATATTATAGTCAGGGCGTCAAACTGGGATATGTTCCCAGATAACACTTTCGCTAAACATTTTTAGTACAAGATGGAGACCGATGCCAAGACATTCCCTAGCATCTCTAAAAACCCAAACCAGGTGTCTCCAAGCTGAAATATGATTTTTAGGGTATATTTTCAACCTTTGAAATTATCACCCATTTTTACAATAATTATTCCGGTTTTTCTCGGCTTAAACAAACTCCAGCCCAATACAATGTTTCATAACTTTGGAATGGATACACAGATTCATTTGAAATTTTCACATTACATTTAAAATATGTCACATGGTCACATACATGTATGATTCCATGGTTTATAATAGATAACCTGGCGCTCACAATATGTTTTCTCTAAAGACCTTCCGGTGTGTTCCTACTTGACAATAACATTTGCCCATATTGTGCTTTTACAGTGGAAACGATTTAGTATCCCTACTCAGGGAAATCCATCAGATTGAGTAGGGAGAATTAATACAATTAATTACATTTTAAACACAACCAAATCGAGTTATTGCAAATACCAATATGACAAATCCAAATGACCACAACTAAACCTCTGACATGGGCGACTTGTCTCAAACCACTACGTGACCTGCGCAGGTATCACGTTAGTGAAACATGTGAAAATATAGGAGAGCGTCATTTCACCTTGTTGCAGGCAACCATCGGTCTATGGTTGTGCAAAATATGTAGTTGATCCATCAATGGAAAGATGCATTACCATGCCATACATACATGTTTTATTATTGTAGTTCAACAAGAATGAAAATCTAAATGACACACTGTCAATGCCTCACATGTCAAGCATACCGGAGTTGGAATTGATCACACAACCCATATACAGCACGAGAAACATAAAATAACAGAAAGTATATATAATCAAAAAAGCCTTGACGACACTTTTCTGACGACATGGTCATGTAAATTACATTGTAATAGGTCTACAACAACAAAAAAAATACAATATGGCGATAAAACTTAATGTTGTGCAAGAGATGGAATGGGTGTGGGAGTGAACAGGTAAAGAATGTTTTCGTTCCACCGGTGCTCCATCGATTGATTGCCAGTGGCGTACCCTGACTCATCCGTTCAACAGCGGTGCCAATGCAGCTCCGGTATCAGTGCAGGCACTGTCAGTGCAGTGTCACTACAGTGTAGGCACTGATGTTGGCCGTGGTAGCTTTGAAACAACCGGCAATAGAGTTCTTGAAATTATGTCTCACACGTGGGACGAATGGAGTGACCCTTAGCTATTGTAACATTGGGAACTATCTGACCCGAAGATAGCGGTGCCACTTTTGAACGTCTGAGCATGCCGGGGGGTGAATCCCCTAGACATACCCAGAACTCCTTATTGGGCGAGTGAAGGAAAACACTCTCAAAACCCACCATGCCCTCTCACCCCACCCTCACGTCATCATCTGTACATCATTCATCTTAACAATGGACTGCACCGTTTTTATCATATTACACTGTTACTGAAATGACCATTCGTGTTGAAAAGTGACGTAAAGCAACAATTTACTACTACTACTACTACCACCATTGATGAGGTATATTTCATGGAATAATCTATGTTAGTCTATGGTTTATATCACGTCCCGATGGCCACAGTCATCATTGTTGTTGTCAAACTGGACCGAACTCTTTATTACCATACTAGTGTAAGGCCGCCCACTGCTTATCACGCGGATTCTTGTGGCTAATCTTCATTGACCATGATTATGTGAATACCACCAGACGGCATATCAGGCTTTCCAAGATTAAACAGATTCCTTGGAGAAGTTCCCATACCCCGTGTGAGAGGTAGTACCCCCTCCACTTGACGGAGAATTGGGCTTAGCTGAATCCCTGTTTCCGGTTTCTAACATACATTTTCACCAAGGTTGCTAAGTCTGCCAAAAACCAATGTAACAGACAGAGCTCAACGTCATTGATTATTGATGCGAAAAGCAAGCAATATAAATCATCACATATGTCTCATATTTTGCCCGATTAACATGATTGTAATATTATTACAAAAACATTGTGTGGGTAGCAAATTCGTTGTTGTTGTTCTTGCAATTCCCGAACATTTTGTGACACATTGACTGATGCATCAGAAGAAACTATTAAAACAATAAAACATCTAGACTATTTTGGCTTAGATAATATAAATTTTGCTGACATCCCTTGCGATCTCTATTATCAGTTGATGCCGTATAATGTAAATATTTAATTTACACAAAAGTGTAAATACATTTTTGTGTCTAAACATACAATGTATACTTACAAAATATTTAAGCGGGATTTACACGCATGTTTACTGCCTTTACCGAATCGTACCGTGTAAACAAACAAGAAAAATGCCCAACTTTCAGAATTGGGATAAATACAGAAATAGTTTCTGACAGGAAAAACATCATGCTAGATCCAAATTGCCCTCTTTATAGCTGTAGAAATATGGTATATCAGTAAAACATTTCCCTATTTGCTTATATGGCTTAAATAATTTGTTGGTTTTAGCAAGCTTTCTTACGTTGTTGATAGTAAAAATTTGTATACATTCGATTTTTATAAGAAAGTGACCGCATATGCGATTATCTAATGCCTTTCCACCAGAAAATTTTACTGCATTCAAAATGACTACTTTCTTGAAATAAACCACATAGATAAGTCTAAAATATTTTTACACGTTTGTGTAAAGTAAACATTCACACTATTTTGCATATTTCTTCCAACTAAATATATGAAGAGCAATATATAACCAATATTATGAAGAGTAATATATAACCCAAATATCTGTTGGGTTATATATCTAACAATTAACAACAAAGAAATCACAAGAAATCACAAGGATATTAGTCGACATAATATTAGTAGATGACAAGTGTCTCGACAAATACAGTAACTCAATTACTTCATATTTATGGTAGAAACTGAATCCACCGAATACTGAATATTATGTCAATCAAAGAACTTAGAGCCCGCTCTAATTTCTCTGCATCAAACTCAAAATTACAAATGACTAACACGATAATTATACAAAATTTACTTTACAACATCCTTAAAATGTAAGCTCCTTCGACCTCCTTCCAGATTCGTGATCATCTCGCTAACTTTTTTTATTTTGCAGTTCTATCGATGATTGTTCTATACTGGGATAGAAATGTTTTATAAGGTTGTGTGGCGACAGCTTCGATTATCTATAAACTTACCTACTTGTTTGATCAAAAATACAAAAATGCTCAACTTGTTCGATCAGTGATAAAACATCACATCCTGTTCATGTCTTATTCCGGTTGCTTCACGAACGATGGCTCACTCAGTTCGGCTATGGCTCGAAAGACAGAGATACTGGGTTCGCATACTACTGCCATTACACTTAATTATTGTTGTCAAACAAAATGACTAGATTACAAAAAAAGGTATTACAAAAATGATAAATAACTACAATTTTCGTGACAATCACTGAACAGCGATCGAATCTTTTCATTTGCAGTCATGTAGTTAAGCAGTGTTAAGTTTTTACTTAGCAATCACAAGTAATGCTAAGAAGCGGTTCTTGAAATAACGATATTATAAAATTCAAATGACCACCATTTTATTAAAATTGCTGAAATGCTACCATAACCTCTGGTAAAAGAGATAAACAATCCCTACATAATCACCTCGGATTAGAGATTCTTTGGATTTTACACTCACAAATAATCGACAATTTTATTGGCTGCCATTTCGTGAAAAATGCTGAACTACACTCACCATCCCTTTGTTTTGCGTCCATACAGTGCAGTGCCTTTATACAAAATTACGTGTGATTTAGTTGAGCGGCTCACAAAAGATTACGAGCCACAGGGACAGCGCAGCGACTGTATAATTAACACATGCCTGCATCCCGGAAGATGCATAATTACATAACTAATCTATGCTAAAAAAAAGTTATAACCAGATAATAACTACAACATTGAGTTGCATATTTGCACAGCGAAGGAGCTCATCATATCCAACCCAACGCAAAATTAAAATAGAAACAAATAGTTCGACTTTCACAGATTGAATAATTATCTAATTTTTTTACGGGTTATTTTTATCATTGTCAATTTAAAAGCAACTATTTATATTCGAAATATGAAGTTATGTCAGTTACTCGGTAACGACTAGGCTATTTTAAATGAAGATTTTAAAAAGGCTATTCTGTGTAGAAGGACTTGTGTTAGGGAAGATTATGTCAAAGCGGAGAATCATTAAAACTGCATTTTACCGCTAAAATAGACAATGAATGGGTATGTTTTTAAAATACCTAAAATGCTCAATTTCAGCTTGAGGAATGCTAAATATAATATTTAAAGTGGTCTCTTGCTTGTACTAAAAATGTTTAGCGACATCAGTTTTTTCTAGTTTGACACCCTGACTATTAACTCATCCCAGACGGAGCCCGAGATATCTCGAGTAAGCTACTTCGACGGTAGACTGTTTCCCTGCTCTCCACCACCTGACGATTATAGTCGTGCTTAGCGCTTTGGGGGTTAAAAACCCTTAAAATTCATAGCAGTGTAAGGGTCAACCCTTTCAAGCCTGAATTTACCATTGTCATCTTCATCCACTACAAGCCGCGAATTGCTAACGCAATTCGTGACTTGTAGTGGACGAAGATGACTTAAAGAAATCGTTCTAAAACCACTAGGTTTCAGGAAATGAAGTCATTTTTCAGAGATGCAAAATGATGCTTTAATGCATCGTGAGGGTTTAAAGGGTTAAATGATGATGTTCTAAAATGAATTGCAAGCAATCTAAAGTGATCAAATATCAGAATGCAAAGGCGGGAGTAGACATACACATTTTGATTGGTTTAAGCAATTCCTGGGATATGCTGGGTTTGAGAAATTGGCTTCTGGTCTGACCACCAAGAACTCTAAATTAGCTCTGATCGTGTCAGGACCGATCAAAAACGTGACACATTGTGTATATTTTCTCACGACGCACCTAGTCTCAGGGGTGACGCACTACTAGCTGAGCCAATTATTATGTTTACTACAAAGTAGAAGCACATTGGCCTACATCTTAAAATATTCCCACCTGATGTCATAGATTTTGTTTTCATAAATTTCCGACGTTATAACTTTTTTGTAGCAAAAATTTATACATAGAAATTAACGTTTGCATCGAAAATACGACGCTAATGTTTGGTGTGAAAGACGTCGGGAATATGTTACAATTGAGTCTATAAATGGTTTTATTTTCAGCGTTGTGAATGTGATCTAAAAACAACGCCAAAACAATGTCATTCGTGTTATATTAGTTGAAACGACAGTACAAGAACGGTACAAAAAAGGGCAGTGAGGTTAAAATTAAAAAAATGATTTGTATACTAGTTGATTTGATAGTTGTGTCCTTTCTGTTTCATTAACTGAACGAATGTTTGAAAAATCTTTCTAACTTTTCGCTTTATGAGATTTTTAATATTTAAATTTAATTATGTAATCATAAATATATTTTTTTTTAATAATGACGTCATAAATAATCATGATAATTTTAACAAAGCCGCATGGCGGGTCTCATAATTATTATTATATCAAAAATATATTACATCATATTATTGTTTAACATGATATTATAAGCAAAATTCCGTCATTTTTCCCCTTGACCTAATATTTATATGCTTACTACCATGATTGTAAGTAGACAACAAATATTTCAATGTGAAAATGAAATTATGAGGTCAAAGTATTCCCGAGATTTAGATTTGGACTACTGAATAAAATATAGTTTTTATTTCAAGGAAGCTCAAGGCGCTATAACTCCTGAAATATGGTTGGACATTGACGACTCTAAGAATCCATCTCCGCGATCTGCAACTAAACTGCACGTTTTCTTTGACCTAGCTTGTTGGTCACTATATATAAAAATGCAATATAAATTCGACCAAAAAAACGTTCAAAATAAAAAGGCATGTTTTCTTTGCTAGAACCAGCGCACGAATTACAACATGTTTTGATTGTGGGCTACATTGCGATCTGGTAGATGTTGTCCCGGTGTTGTGCCATTGCCTTCTTATAGTAGACCTACGGCAGCGAAGCTTGGTCGCAACTGGATACCGTCTTCAGCTTCTCATGCGGTCAAGCGAACCATTAACGTCTCTGACGATTGCTTGAGGTGGTAAATCGTCACTGTGCCGTGACCAGTCAAAGGGGCCCAAGTATGGCATTCAACCATTTAAATTTAAATAACAACTAAATGACGGCGGTGATTGGCTAATCTCGTCATGAGGCAGGCTGAGCCACTCTTCGATTGTTCGGGGGTAGACTACTGGACTTGGTCCAATGAATTGATTTACTGTTGAGTCAAACTGTGATCGAGTGGAGTCACTTTTCTGTATATATTTGATGTACTAATCAGCTCGTCCTCTGTAAATAAAATATGTGTCTGCAATCTACAGGACTTCTGACTCGCTAGCTGCCGCAATAATCTGAGAGTCACTGTGACTTTAACAGTGTTGAATACAATATAAATGTTGAATGCAATATATTTTGTTGGTGTATAAACCTGCGCACGTATAGTAGCTAGATATAATAGAATAGAAAGGATAGACAAATAATAATTGATTATTACTTTATTATATTAAAAGCTCATACCCAGGCAAATGGCATGTTTTTGTTATAGCTCTGTTATATATTTTTGAGTGTTTGAATGAGTGAAGGCAACTTTCTGATAGATTACAACTACGAATTATGACAAAATGTCGGTCATTACATTTTAGTTTTTTAGGTCTACCCGTTTTTTAATTAGGTTGCCATGTTTGACAGGAAAGTGACATCGAGTCACCGATTTGATTATTTCTTTCTGAAGATATATTTTTTTTATAATTTACCAGCCTTAATCTATGACAAACACTTCTTAACTTGCATTAGGATAAGTAGGTAGGGTCTCGGATGTATCACATCGTCAAAGACGTTGCTAGTTTAATTACACTGTCATCGGAAAATCACCGCTTGACGGCGCTATCGCAACAGGTCTCACATTTCAAAACACGAAGGGTCAACATCTCTATACTCGGCTAATTGACATGTTTTACATCTTTGCGGCACATCATGAACATCGCCAAAATACACAGGTAATATTCATGGGATGTTCGTGGCTGGTGTAGTGACAAAAAGGAAGGGATTTTCCTCAGTGTTGATGCTTTCAAAGAAAATAAAAATCAACATCGGACCCTTCATCTAGACCCTCAGCAGCTTGGTCAAACCCAATATAAATAAGGTATGGTTGATAGAAATTGTATGAACATTCCGAAATACACACTTATCGGATACATATCTCTTTCAAATGGAGGGTGAAGATAGATAATATAGTTTTACGATGATATAAGCATATATAACACAATTTGAAACTTTGAAACTCTTTAAGTTTAAGGCACTTGGGAATGGGCCTTCAACCACATTAGTGTTATGTTATAAAAACAGCGTCAACGTGAAAATAATGTTATCACTTTATATATTAGCCATATTAAGATTATGTTATAATTATGTCGTCAGAGTGATATAATATTATTATACTTTTATATATTAACCACGGTTGCCGACCATTTATGCACATATAGATGCACTTGCCAGACATGCACCACGTGGCATTTTTAAAATAAATTTATTAACGAATAATATCATAGTTTAGAAAATAAAAACGTTCCAAAATTGTATTTGATGTATTAAAAAAAATAGTTTACTTTGCACACGTGACATAAAACTACTGTGCCGGTGCGGAGGTCGACATTGATCCAGCATACGACCGACAACAGAGTTCAGTATTATCCTTGGACTGTGAAATTGTGTAATTTCCACACGACATCACAGCAATATCACAGTGCATGTAGATATTAGTGGTGGAATCACATCAATCTAGCTTTGAAGGACAACTTGTGATTATCAGATCAATCCCGATATAGCGGTGCTGCTTATATTAACAAAAGTGGTGTCCACACCTAGGTTGCGGTGAAAAGACATTATAGGCAGTATCTGCTTACTTTTCAAGTAAGCATTTACAGCCTATTGTCTTCGTAGGACAGTTGGTTTTTATGAAAAAAAGCAGATGGGAAGCATCGACCACATGCTTAACACTATTGATCAGCGCCAGATATCATCTCGACACAGAGCAATGCTATAAAATATTGATTACATTTTCTTTTTCTAAATTGACAATATGCGCAGACGATACTGGCAATGATTGCGGATAGCAGGCTGTTTGTAAAGCATGACACATCTACTTGAAAGTTTGATGATCATGTGTTGTGTCTGGAAGCAATTTTAACAATTAAAGCAATAATTTTATGAGAGTGAATTGCAAAACCATAGAAAATTACCAGTCACCATTTTGCTGCTTATAAGCAGCTTTAAAATACAGCTGAGCTTATAAAGAGTGAGCCTAGTTGTGATATTGAGCTTGGCTCTTTCTGTCTAATATTGCACACTTTACGTCGACAAACGGAATGAATGTGACGCTGTGATGAGGTCATAGCTTACAGACCTCTTGCTTCACGTTAGCATCTGCTCTTGACAGACGCGCACAAAGAAAAATAAATAAATATTATGAGAAAATACGAGTACGATCCAAGTACATGTACTGTATACAACACCATAGTACTCTGTTTAGACCTATGGTATATTCTGTGCAATAGAAGTAACCTGGCTATTGCTTCACCATTTCCATCGCGCATTTATTTTAATTTTGCATATCTATAACCATAGTAATTTATTGACCATAGTAATCAGTAATCATTGTCTTAACAATCCGATATTTTATAGTACATGAAATGCGCTAGGCCTATAGGCTACCATATTCTTATGATTTGACATGGCAGCCAAATATTATACTTTTATTAACATGTTTTTCGCCGAATTTAACACGAATATTGCATTAGGTTATCATAATTAGAACGGAATGTCCGTTGATTGTTCAACTAACGTTCTCGCTAATATCAGATTCAGATGTGTATATGTTGTTGTTTGCTCTAGGGTCGCTGCTTATTAGTGTTGGAGCTCATATTAATCAGCATCTGGAGGTGGCTGAGGCGACCAGTCCTGAACTACCCAGGTTATGGTGCATGGGAATCATGGTGAGTGATCGCTCGAAAGCCAAACCAGCAGATACAAGACGTTTCATCAATGTTGGTTTGACGTTCGTCCACCGTCTACGACGCTGGACCAACGTTAAACCAACATGGATTCAGCGTCTTGTGTCTGCTGGGATTGCTTCCAATAACGCATCCATGTTATAACAATATTGAAGCGTGTCAGAAGCAGCTGCCACAGAGAAATAAAAAACAGTGTCCGTGATCATTTTTGTTTTGCCATATTCACTGTGGCAGACAGGCAGATTTACTTTAAACCTTAACAAGTTATATCATACCACATTTTAGGATTCAGTTGAATAATGGATACGCCTACTAGTATTGTGTATCATGTATACTCAGGAAATGTCACTAGCAATATAATATCTGCCATTTTTATGTTTATGTTTTTTAAATGTGAGGCGGTTGTAGCCGTTTAAAATAGGACACGGGCTCATTCCACTACAAATCTGCGAATATAATTCCAATAGAGCATTACCTAAACTTCTTCAATGAAAATAAGAGAAAGGCAAGATCTAAAGGGTTTTAGTGAGATGGGCATTTCAACTTTTCTGGTGGAAATAAGAGGAAGATGATATACATGTAATAAAGAAAACTAATAATCTCAATCTTAAGATTTAGTGAGATGGGCCCCAACTCCAGAGTATCGGAGAATCGCTATCAAGTCTGCCAGATTTTTTATTCAAATCATGGATTATTTTCCCGATCTAAAACACCTTTTAATTTAAAGAAACATTTATACCGTTTGTTACCGTTTGTTAAAAGTTAAAAGCCGAGAGTATTATTTAATCCTTACAGCGCGGGGATCGACTTTAGTCGTCAGAATCTGACGCTTGTAGGCGTCAGATTCTGACGTCTAAAGCCGATCCCCTCACTTTAAGAACAAAAATATTTTTACTGGCAGTAGACCCACAGCATAGGTATTCAAATGAATCAGAAAGAGCTAACCAATGCGTTTATGATGATTTCAAATTGAAAAAAACACTTCGATTTTTACAGAAAAAAGAGTTGTAAGGGTGATAGGTTCTGCACGACCCAGTAGGCCTATATCAGAGTAAATGAACATCGCTTTACGTCGCTTGCTGCACAATCATGACAATACCGCGACAGCAGGGAGCACGAAACCTTGTCTCATCGAATAACTTTAAGGGTTCTTTATAGTGCACAGTAAGCCTACCACAGACAGCTCGGCACATTCCATGCCTTTGAACAGTTTTGATGCACTGTATATGCACACTCCCGATGTCAAACATAAGACTCGGTCGAGATTCGACCCCAGTACCTCCGAGTTTTGAGCCACAACTGGAATGAATGAGCCATCTGGGCCGGCTAGTAGATCAGAGACGACCCAACTCTGACGGTTTAATTGGATAAACTCAAGGCTATGAGCTTCACCTGATACAGCACGGTTCGACTGAGTTATCTCTGCTGAGATGCTAAGATAAATGTATTTATAGCAAAAGAAAACATGTACCTTGAATACTTGACTGGCAACCGTGTTTTGCTTATTTAATCACCGACGTTGCTGACAAGCATACTATTTTATGACTAGGTCAAATGCAAAGGATTTGGAAACAAATCTATTTCAATGTAAAGCTTAATCATCAATTTGAACAACAGCGCAAAAATTATTACAAAGATTCACACATTTGTGCAGGAGTGCATTTTTATATTCAGACGAGTTTTTTTTTAAAGTAGCGCGGCTTCAGCTGCGCAGTAGCCTACATTGCGTGCAAACTTCACTGGTAACCGTGTTGACGTATTTTTCTGGAATCCTATCAATGAACACTTCATAATTGATCACATTGTTAACATGATTTTGAGCATTTCCTAATTTAAAAAAAAAAAGTTCAAAGGTGGTGATTGTAAGTAGATGGACTTCACTGTTTTACATTGAAATCGTTCTTTACTAAAATGTTGCTTGAATAATAAACAACGCTAACATGTATGCGCATTTATTTCAGCCTATCGCAGTAGCTGTTTTGGGAATCGCAGTTATTCTCTGTAAAAATCGAAAAATGGTGAGTACAAATACTATATACTGGCTCACTGTTCTTTACAGTGAGGCGTGTTTATCATCATTGAACACATTGCAGAACACCAATGTACAAAACTTGCATAGTGAGCAGATACTGCCTATTAATTGGCTTTGCACGGTTTTCCGTGCGAATTATCGTTCACTGTATTTAAGGGTGACCTGCATGGAAGCGGCTGCAGGTTTCTCTTGCATTATTTATAGCACTGCAATTGATGTAAAATGTAAGTTTAACCCTTTAACCGCCAAATTATTCAATTGGAATTTTCACCCACTTGAAGCTGTGTCTCGCTGACGCGATCCACAACTTCAAGTGAGTGAAAATTATTCAGATTTGACAAAATGGAGGTCAACAAATTTCAAATCTTGCCGAATAGTGTCACTTTTTATCTTTAACAGGTTTAAAAGCTGATATGTAATGTGCTATAAAAAATGTAAAAAACGAATATAGACGGCACCGGCGGTTAAAGGGTTAAGGATAAATAAATTAATTTGAGTTGAATTTAAAGTTCAGTGTATTTTTGTATTTTATTGTAGGTTGTACTATGGGTGGCGTGCTCCTTGTTATTGGTTTTTGGCAGCTATGTATTTTATATTTTATCTGGCTGCTTGGACCCCACGCGGTATGGCGTTCACATGCAGATATTTGGAGATTGTTTGCAAGACGGCACTTTATGTAGATGTTACTGGTAAGGTTCAACTCAAGATATGACAATTAGCATTCAGGTTATTCAGGTTAGTTAATTAGTGAAATTAAATTTACCATTCGGACAAAAACACGGTTCTAATGTTTATCTCATACCTAGACACATATTCTGTCATATATGAAAGTCTATCCAAACCTGTTCCATCTTCACTTAGTACTAATAATAAATCATTTGTTATTTACTTGTTCATGGTCGCTAACGTAAGCCATTGATATTCTTGTTTGAATGTTGAGACAGTAGATATGTTAAAGAGCTAAAATACTTTCGTATAAACCATGGAGACCAAAGTTTGTTTTTTTAATTTATATTCATCATAAATGTCTTAGCTCTTTCCGCTTTATTTGAATACCTATATTATGGGTCTACGGCCATTATAAATATTTTTACTCTTACAGTGCGAGGATCGACTTTATATAATGTGAATGCTTGTACAAAGGGATAAAACAGTCTGCGCTCCAACTTTCAAAAACACAAAATATACTGGTGAAGTTGTGAAAAACTGCAATTGTTAGCAATTCAGTCCATCCTGCACGTGTGTTAATATGTGACCTGTCATGAATCGCAGATTTAACTATCCGAGATAATAACAGATCCTGAATCTACATAAATTTATCTTTAAAACGGCATATCACACAGCTTTATAGTGTATTTAGTGTCAAAAATATGGTTCGGCAAACTCCAAAAAATGTGAAGTCTGAAATTGCATAATTTTGACAAAATGGCCTTTAAAGTTCAAAAAGGCAATCTGTACATTTTTCTATAATTGGTATAAACTTAAAATTTAAGTACTCATTTGATGAGTAAAATAAGAATTCATTTCGACCCCATTTTTACAAAAAATAAACGTATGAGTCTAATTTGTTGTGAATTGATAGCCTGGTGTTTTGATAATCAAAATGTTTACATTGCATGAATCTCTGCTACTCATTGGCGACTGTTACCATGGTAAATAGAAACAAATATCATTGATTCAAGAAATAGAACTTAAGGTGAAAAGATACATTTATAGAATATATTTAAATATATTGTTTTAAATTATTTCCATCTATTTCTATGGCACACCATTTTGGGATTTGAAAGTAAGCATACGGAAATACAACATTATGTAAATGTCATTTTTTCTTTTAGGGGCCCTGGCATCGTCTGTCAAACTGCGACTCCCGACTGATTCTGTTAGATCGTGTCACATATGCTAGAGGACACCTAGTCTCGTATTATAACTATACTACTATCATCCAGCGTGGAACAATCTGACAATTTCAAACTTTTTTACGTGGAACCAATCACTTTTAAAAATATTTTAAACAAAACAATTTAAACTTTCTATTAACATTCTATTTTAAGCCTGGACTACAAGCTACACACCAATATCACTCAGTACGTTACACCTGACATCTGTATCTGTTGCAGAAATGATTGAATTTTCCAAGTGGAAACCAGCCTGCCTTCATGTAGATGTAGAGATATAGTGTATCACACAGCTTACCTATAGTTTTTATACATGTTATAATTCCAAAATGAAATGGCACTGACTAATGCTGGGTGTTTTTATGCATTGGTTCGCCCCATGCCTGTCACCGCGGGAGTGTCTCCCGCTCTGGTATTCAGGTTTCAAAGAAATAAAATGTTTCTTCCCTGCCCACTAATAAAAAATCAGTATTGTGGGGAACTTCTGTAACCGAAACACCGCCTACAGGGTGCGAAATTAGACTCCTGTGTCAGCTGGTCAGTGTCGTCTGAATGATCTCACCATCTTCGGCGAAATTTTGAAAAAAAGTGTTCACTCTCACTGTCATCTTTAGCACAATAATAGTTTGTCCAACCAATTTATTTTGTTTTCGCTGCTATTAGGAAAGAAATGACTGTTTAAATATCACGATCTGCAAAATTACGTTTGGTCTCAAATTAAACAAACATGAGCAATTGTCACCCGCTTGAAGTTGTGGGTCGCGGTAGCGGGACACAACTTCAGGTGGATGAAAATTTAAATTATTTAAAAATTACATATATTTTTTATATTGTTGTTTTTATTGTTGTTCGTGTTGTGGCAGGTCACACGGTGTCTACAGAGGAGTGTTGCAGTTTTCTTCTTGTGAGAATATACGTCACACAACAAGTCTTTACCTGGGCCTTGTAGCACTTCTTGTGCTCTGTTTGACGGCTGTCATTATCAGCTGTATCTTGGGCGCCGTGGTCGGCTGCTGTGTTCACATATGTATCCCGAGGGTATGTTATTTAGAAGATACGTTCACCCGTTTACCGTGTTTGCTTAAAAATACAAAAAAATATATCTTTGACGAAGGATTTTCGCTCAGAGTTTCATCCTGGATAGTCAGGGGGCCTAATCCATATTTACCCCTGAACTGTTCAAATCGTCCCAAGAGAAAACGTATGGCCAAGGCCATATACTTTTGCTTTCTAGAGGGAGTCAAGCTGGGCTCCCTGCCGTAGGCGCCATATTCGATAAATTCAAGATGGCCGCCATTTAAATTAGGGTCATGTCATAATTTGATTTGAGAATAATTTAAGGTAGAAAAATATATTTAAAGGTATATTCGTCAAAATATACGACATTATACCGGCTTAATTTACGCAAATTTTCTGTAAATCTCCGCGTTACAAGGTTTTTTACTGGTATTCGATATAGACATGAAAGTGATGCAAAATTGTAGATGTAGAGACATAGTGATGACGGACAGACAGACAAACAATTACAGGACTGACGGCCAACATGTAGAAAATAATGCCTTCGTGGAAGTGGCATAACATTGGGACTAAGCATACCAGCTTATAAGTATTATGTAGCAGATTAGAACAGTTTTCTCTTTTATATTCATCATTCTATGAAACAAAATAATGAAAACACAGGTAGGCCTAGTGAGTATGGAACTATCATTATTTTGTTTCCCAGGAAGAGGATGAGACACTTCAGTTAAACACTAATATATACGGAGTGAACTTGAAGCCGCCTGTGTCTGCTGTGTCCCAGTCAGTATATCTACCTCAGTACTTACTGACACCACCTGACAATGGCATGTATCACGAGAGTAGTGTATCAGTCTGACACAACCAAACACACAACAGAGTGTGTGCTACAGAAGTACTATGAATGGTACGTAAAATACAGTTTTAAATAATGTTAAGCACATTTTCTTACCGACTGTGCCATTTTAGTAAAGCTATTGTTTTTAATTTCTTAATTGATTTGTTACAGGTTGTCTGGCCAGGGCAGGAAAGTACACAAGCACTGAACGAGTACACAATGAATTCTAGCTGATGCGCTTAAAATCAAACTATTGAAATGATACTGTGGATGGTATTACTGAGTTTAAAAATTACCTCAACAGAATGGATGTACAATTAAAAGGGTCCAAACTGAATAGTTAAAAGTTCGACCATATTTAACATGCTGGTGATTAGGCTCACATCTGTTGTGTGACAATGTTTCAACGATCACCAGATGGCGGTTCAAAATACTGATAGCTGCTGACCAGCATTTATAACTAACTGAGGGATTCTACAAAACATCGATCATATAAGTGTGGAATTTATATGTAGGCTCCTGGGATTATATAGCTGCTTAGACTCATCCCCACAGCAAGGCCTGGCTTCTCGACCCCGAGAAGCCAGGCCTTACTGTGGGGAAGCTCACGGCACAAACACTACTGGTTAAAATATAAAAGTGACTGCATTTATCAGTTTAAAATTGAAAACAGAAACTGTCGTGATTAATGTGATAAGACAATGGTGCTTCAGAAATATTATAATGTCTTGTATACATGTAGCTTTGTATACATATATGTAGCTTTGCTTACATGTAGCTTTGTATATATACTGTAGATCTGGTAATATTAATTATTATCTGGTTTTAATTTTCGCGAAATTCGCGTGGAGAACAAAATCGCGAATTCAAGAATTACGTGAAAATCACTATTACAATAGCGCTACCAAAGAAAAAGGAAAATTCGCGAATTCTAAACTTCGGAAAATGAAATGAATCGGGCTTTAGGCCACCTTTGTGCACATATAGGCTAAACTGGGCCAGGAGAACCTCCTGAGGATGGTGAGATGATTGAGATGACACTGTCCTCCAGACACAGGATTCGAAATTCGAGCCCTGGCGGTCTGAGGCCGAGCACGCTACCTCTCGGTCACGGAGGCTCCCCACAATACTAACTTTCACACGTGGATGGGGAAGAAACAATTTTGTTTCTTTCAAACCGCCGAGACCGGGAACCGAACCCCGGACTCTGGCGTGAAAGGCAGCGGTGCTAACCACTACCCTAGGGCCCCCGCCCTCTAAACTTCGGGAAAAATCCAAGAATCTGAAAATCGCGAAAATTTAAACACGCGAAAAGTAGGCCTACGAGATCTACACTATGTGGATTTGCAGACATGTAGCTTTGCATACATGTAGCTTTGTATACATGTAGCTTTGCATACATGCAGCTTTGTACGCATGTAACTTTGTATATATGTAGCTTTGTATACATACATGTAGCTTTGCATACATGTAGCTTTGCAAAATGTAGCTTTGTATACATGTAGTTTTGTATACATGTAGCTTTGTATACATGTAGCTTTGCTTCGTTAACTGCTCAATGATGCTTTTGTCAATTAAAAACAAGGATTTTTGACCACACTACGTTCATTCAACGATAAATTCTCAGCCCTTGATTTCAGCAGTCAAAAGAAAGCATTTTGATCTCATCATAATTGAAGTCTTGTTGTATTCTTCGATCCCCTTCTCATCTGAAATCTACTTTTCCAGGACAGTTGGCCAATTGGGAGTTAAATTGACATCAGCATACGACGATATAATATCATCATCAGATACTTGGCCCAAATAGTTTGAATCCCGGCGCAGGTCAGCCATAACGACACCCTTTGCAATGAAGCGTCTGGTTGTTCAGATGTTCTTTTAACCCTTTAACCGCCGGTGTCGCATATATTCGGTGTTTCATTCTTTATTAGCACATTAGTACCACCTTTTAAACATGCTAAAGATAAAATATGACATCAATCAGCAATATTTGAAAATAGTTTACCTCCATTTTGTCAAATCTGAATAATTTTCACTCACTTGAAGTTGTGGATCGCGTCAGCGAGACACAATTTCAAGTGGGTGAAAATTCAGATTGAATAATTTGGCGGTTAAAGGGTTAAGCCACCTTATTTTACGCACTGTACATGTATTACTATGTTATGTTTGACATCGATGTTTTCACATTTTCTGTATAATAAGGTTTGGGGTATTCATTTAAGCCATTTTGTTGCTACATGCGACAAAATTAGTTTAACTTATACAATAATGACAATTAGATTGCATTTCAGTTATATTTTACAAAATTTATGTTTGTCTACATAATATAATTGATGTACTAGATCCACACTTTAACGTTAAAAATTGTGAATCTCTGTTTTTAATAATAAGAATAGTATAATATGCATCAATCAAGAGGACAAAATATAGCATGAAAAGTGCTTCTTGATTGCCCCTGTTCTACAAGAATATTTAAGACCACCTGAATATTTTTCAGACGAAAGAAAAGTTTTGATCTGCCCTTGACTACAGTTTTGATTATATTCTGCCCTGAACTTCCTAATTTATAAATGTATATAGTAGAAGAAATAAAATATATATATTTTTGAGATATTTGAACAATACATTACAGCATAGACATTGCTATTGTTGTTTGCATATTTTCACCTTTGATAATTTTATTTCACACATTACATGTATTGCTTATGTGCAATAAAACCATGCCAACCGCGTATTGTATATATTAATTATTGAAACTCATGTTATTCCGTGGATTATGTATGAATGTTTAGATGGGGGCTATGCTGAACTTGTTAGAGTTGCCTGCCTATCACGCCGTGGGCTTGGTATTCAGTTTTTAAAGTAACAAAATGTTCCAACCCAGCTCACTCGTAAAGATTCAGCATTGAGGAGAGCCTCTGTGACCGAGAGCTAGCGTGTTTGGCCTCAGACCACCAGTGCACGAATTTCGCATATTGCATCTGGAGAGCGGTGTCATTTGTTTCATATAAACATCTTCAGGACGTTCTCCTGGTCCAATTTAGCATGTTTATATTCAAAAATGGCCTAATATAAGGACCCATTCATTCACTCACTCATTTAATCTCAATAAGAAGGAAAACGCTCTCAATAACCCACCATGCCCTACCCCCTCCCCCCCCCCCCCCACCATCACATCATCATCTGTACATCATTCATCTCATCAATTGACTACAACGTTTTTAACGTATTAGAATGTCACTTAAAAGACCATTTGTGCCGAAAAGTGACGTAAAGCAATGATTTACTACTACTACTCAATAATTTTATGTGTGAAGATATAAGATTTTGTTTTTATTTTGATTTACAACGCGAGTGGTATGCCTAAATAATTGATAACATTACAAGAAAGGCGATATTTTTATTTTATGAAAGCTATATTAAGACTAAAATAAGTTTGCTAGTTATCCATCTATAATTTACATGCGTGTTTTTTCGAAAGTAAATTTCCTTCTATACTCGCTAGGTGACTCTGTCTGTCTGTCCGTCTGTCTGTCTCTTTTCCATCCACATGGTAGCTCACTTGTCATATGCCAAATAGTATATATTTATTATCGTCATGTTACACACCTCTAATACGACTCTTACTGTATATTAGTTATCTGCTATATAATTCAGAATATGGATAATGACATATTAGAATTAATTGGTGAACATGATACAAATTTGCTGAATAATATTCTAAACAACAAATAGTCACCCCTGTTACTGTTGCCCATGTGCTGGTTCAATGTTGGCCCATCGTCTGCGACGCTGGCCCAACATTGAACCAGCACATGTGCAATGATGCATCTGATTCCAAATCGTTTCGTCATTTTTGAAATAGAAATGTATTTATTTGCTTTAATACAACAGGTAGGCCTATTTGGTCAAAATCTGACCAAATTGCAATTTGACCAAATTTATATATTTTCTATATTAACTATCGACCTCCTATAGATAATGCAGCCGATTATAAACCATGCATTGATGACCGTTCTCCAACACTTCTTTATTTGGAAAGCATAAAAGATAAAATTATTTTATCTGGTGATTTCAATATAAATTTAATGAATATGAAGAACAAGGGTATTTTTAATACAGCAACTTCACATTTTTTCTGGAAATTACTTGACCGGGATCTTATAGATCAAATTTTTTTTGGACCACAAACCCTACTTGTGTAACATGATAGATATAATTGATAATAGTTTGGCTGGTAACCCTGTGATAATTATACAAAGTTACAAGACATCATAACTAAATTAAAAGAAAGAAAACAGTTTTAAATAAAACAAAATTGAATCACAAGAAAACACCGTAGATCACTAGAGGAAAAAAAACTCCTCCGGATAATGCTGCGCTCAAAACAAAATTACAAAATTACAATATAAAAATAAAAATTGTTAATTAAGAGAGGTAAAGCCATTACTATTTTTGTAATTTAAAACAATTAGAAAAGCATTGCTAATAAAATAAATACAGTTGTTTTATCAATTTCGAATCAAAATTAAAAAAAAATGTTCCTCGTGATAAAACAAATTGTCTGACAAACGGGATGAAAATTTTAACTTTATCAGTTTAAAGCTGTTAATAAAAATAATATTAGAATAATAGTAGAGCGATTGGACAGTAAAAAAGTTGTGGAATGGATGTAACCTCTAACATTGTGGTAATATCCACAATCGATATCTTAACTAAACCAATTATTTTTCCAGATGAACGTAATTTATGAAAAAAAGGAAACGCCACCCTATTGACAAACAGAACTATGTCTATTTTCTCGTCTCCTTAAAATATTTGATTACGTTTCCTGATGACAATAAGTTTGTTTAAGTTCAAATCTGTTTTTAAAGGTCAATATAGCTTCCATAAAGGACACTCTACCGAAATGGCATACTTACTATTAGTGGGCAGACTTTTATCCATTATGGATAATAGTGATACATGGGAATATTAAAACCCGAATAGTTTACTAAAGATACTGATATAGCAGATGCCCCCTTTCATGTTCGAGGACACGATGTGTTTTATATGATGTTGGCATAATATGATAATGCAGATGATGACAGTGTTGACGATCGAAGTATTATTTTCTTTGATGTGGCATCCACGATATCGATCTATGGTTTCAGTGGAGGTCTTCTGATCAGTTTTAAGTTTAAATATGTAATTTCTATCTGTAGTTGCTTTTGGATCAAATAAAATGAGTCCAAGTCTGTTTTCAGATATCAATTTAGTAAACCACTCAATAATAACACAGTGTTTTTAAATTGACATAATTATTTACTTCAACAATACGTCAATGTTGGTATTTTTAAATGGGAAAATATGCCTCTTTACCAGCTGTAGACTTTACGCACATACTCAATGATTTAAAACACAAATTTAACACATTGATTCAATCACTCACTCTCGGCCAACGCCTATGATAGGGCCCTTTTCACAAATTGGAAATTAATACTTATCTGTGGCAAAAAAGGATTGTCGCATGGTACCCTAGTTTCACAAAATCATCTAGTATTATCATACAATCTCTTAACAACATAAACTAAACTATCAGTGGATAATTCCATCAAATTATGCAGAGGGCTGATTATCACAGGCAAACTTGAAGTAGGCCCTATATAATCAATCATGTTGTCACCAAAGGCTCGAGTATACAGAATCATAATATTTGTTAGTGATCATCATAGCAAAAGAACCACTTCCGCAAGTCAGGACCGGGGACCAACACCCCATGTTCTACTGCCCTTGACTACTGTAGAAATCTCACAAAACCTTAGAGGGCATTAGAGCTGTACATTTAGGCCTACTGAGTAAATTTTGGCCAAATAATCAATGTCTATATCACAATGATTTATTATGTGAATCTTCATAAAATCCATGTGGGCTCAAACAATCGTGAACTCTGTATATATCGGGTCAGGGGCTGCGTTAAGCGTTAAAAGATAAAATATAATTACACACAAAAACATCATTGTTTATAAGTTGTCATGAACCAATTTTACTAACGTTCCCAGTGACACATGTTGATTAGTATCTATATACCCAATAACCACATATCAAAGAGATTAGATCTATATGCCCGTTATAAAAAGCTATAAAGATTGACACCTCGAAACCACACGCTGATACCTTTATTTGTGTTTTTTCTGTTAGGTGTTCAGACCTGGCATGGTGGGTGCGTGACACTTAGCCCTTTAACCGCCAAAATATTCAATTTGAATTTTCACCCACTTGAAGTTGTGTCTCGCTGACGCGATCCACAACTTCAAGAGAGTGAAAATTATTCAGACTTGACAAAATCTTTAACATATTTAAAATGCGGTACTTAATGTGCTGATACAAAATGAAAACCCGAATATATGCGGCACCGGCGGTTAAAGGGGTAATTAGCATTGATTTTTGGGTCGGGAAGTATTTTTCTGAGAAAACATGCCCGTTTGCAGATCTTAAATTGGTGATATCAGAAATTCATAGTACAATGCATTTCTGGTAATATTTCCATTGTCAGTGTTGATAACCCTTATCCATGACCATCCTGTCATGATAGCAGGGTGTGTGTACACAGCTACGGATCCCTCTTCTATATGACAGGATGCCCATGACAGACATGAGATCCCAGTAAACACAAAACATTTGTATAACATTTGTACAAAGCTGAACCAACGTCGAAGACGTTGGGCCATAGATAATAGGAATTTCGGTATTGATAATAAGCATTTCAGGTTTTTAACTATAGTATGCTGTAACCTATTTGCTTGAAATAATCTACTTTTAATCACATCAGAATGGTTAATATATTTTTATTTCCTCTCGACGCTAAATTCATTGTTTTGTTTTTTATCCGCTGGCTTTCATGTGATACAGTCCTATATTTGTATAACAATTGTATGTAATATAGGTTTTGTAATATACATTTGATGTTATACGCTTTAATAAGCCGACTGATAAACACTGTTGCAATGTGGATATTGCACTAGTTGATTTGATAAATTTATCCATCATGTCCATATATAGCTTAGCGGATTTTGAAACTGCAAAATAATGAAATTGGAATTAGTGATAAAGGTAAAGGTTTTTATGCGCACACTGATCTTATCTTAAAAAAAAACATTTTAAAGGTAAATGATATACACCTACACCAACAACTAACATTTTATTTTAAATTAATTAACAACTCTCTTCCGGATCACTTTTATGAACTTACTTTTGTTCTAGGGCGGGGGCCCTAGGGTAGTGGTTAGCACCGCTGCCTTTCACGCCAGAGTTCGGGGTTCGGTTCCCGGACTCGGCGGTTTGAAAGAAACAAAAATGTTTCTTCCCCATCCACGTGTGAAAGTCAGTATTGCGGGGAGCCTCCGTGACCGAGAGGTAGCGTGCTCGGCCTCAGACCGCCAGGGCTCGAATTTCGAATCCTGTGTCTGGAGGACAGTGTCATCTTAATCATCTCACCATCCTCAGGAGGTTCTCCTGGCCCAGTTTAGCCTATATGTGCACAAAGGTGGCCTAAAGCCCGATTCATTTCATTTACTTTTGTTCTAAATTCCGCGATTCATGATTCTAGCACCGTGGGAATTCAAATTGGGAAATGAGAAATGCCAACTTTAAATTTGCTCGTAATAGTATCAGAAACTAAATGTCCCATTTAATAAATACCACATATTTATCAACATTAGAAAAAGTAGTCACTCATATAGTTTAAAAGTTTTGGACAAAATACTAAACTGTTTAATTTATAATGTTATGTTTGTAACCTAAGTGATACATTAAATAGATTTTATTTTCAAATTTATCATGAATAAAAACAATTAACAACTTATTTTTTTGTTTGTTCACAACCACATCCTATATTTATTGCAAAATTATCAAATTCACAGTCGTTATAAGATAATTTGCTCTCATCTTATAATTTTGTATGGTGAATTACTTTAAATAGTCATTCATAAATATGAATGACTATACAAATGAATAATTGGTGTGAGGATGACTCCCATTAAGACTCAGAAGAGTCACTGGCATGGACGCCATCTTATCTTAAAATTATAAAAAATTATGTTATTTTAAACTAAGGTGGCTTCCATGCCATTGACTCTTCCGAGTCTTAATGGGAGTCATCCTGACACCAATTATTCGTTTGTATTGTATCACAGTGTTGTTATTGTCTTATTGTCGAATAATTATTTTTTTCTTCTTTAGGCTGTGTTTTTAGATGTTTGTATCATTGAATTGAGGGCACACTCATTTTGAGGCTTTACATGATATATTTTAATAACCATGTTGTGTTTTCCCAGCGGCTATATGTAAGAAACATGAATATATATATATGACTTACTTTCATCCCAAAGTGACACTGAACCAAACATGTAAAATTTCTAGCAAAACTTTTCTTAATCATTAGGATCTAAGAAACACATTAATAGTACGAGGTACCTAAACCGGCGGTACAACATTTTTCCACATGTCTAGAATTGTTCTCAGGGATCTCTAGATACAGAATCTGGTTGATGACATTGCCGGAAAAAGGGGCGGGCTGAGAATTTGACACTTTTGTACACCCACCCAATTTTTACAGAAAATATTCCCTTAAATATGATTTTCGCGTCATTCTCACTCTATCACAATGCTGGGCCAGTTAAATCAAATATTGTTGTATTTAGTTTGTTCTATCCATCAGGTCATATATCTGTGGAGATAAATAGTAAAAAAATACAATTTTGCAGAAGCATCCCACCTGGAAGAGCTTTTTTTTTATATTGTAGATATATCGCAAAATGCAATTTTTTTAAATTGTCAATTTTTTTCCAATATTTTGCATATAGTTTATGACAACAGGTTCGTTCCTGCACGAACGTCTCTATGAGCGGTACCATTTGGTTCAGATACATGGTTTTCTTAAATTTCATATTATAGTCACAGTTTTGGTATCTAATCTTACATTTTAATGCTCGATTAAGTATTTACAATTGCTGTAATGTTATATTTACCACCGAATCCAAGATGCACAGGCTCTAATGGTGTACAATAACCTCCATGAGCGGTATCATTCCATTGAGAGACACGTACCTATGAACAAAAATCGGGTGATTAATGCTAGATGTGTTGAATAATTAATAATTATGGCCTATTTCAAAATAGGCGCTGTGAAATCAATTACCGGTGATTCTCGTAAAATGCATTATTGAACATCTTTGTTACACAGCTATTTCACAGACACGATTTAAGTGTCTTATCTTACATTTTAATCCTCACCATGTCTATTAAAAGTATAATAACATGGGAAAAAGTAGAAATTCAAGATCGCCGCCACAACATTGTCAAAATGTCGCACCATTTTACAAATAATTGATGAGCACACGCTCTATTCCATATCTGTATGGAAACCTCAATGAGCGGTAATATTTATTTCTGAGACGTCTGATGAGTCAAGATCAGGTTATTAATGCTTGATTTGTTAAGTAATTAATACTTATGGCCGATTACAAAATAGCCGCCATGAAATCAATGAATACTCCTAAAATGCTTTATTGAACATGTTGTACATAATATAATTGTCATCTCACAAACACGGTCTTAGTATTTAATTTTGCATTTAAATTTTCAGTGAATCCACTAAAAGTAATGTTAAGTACTTTAAGATAGAATCTAAGATGGTAGCAGTGAAAAAGACAAGAAAATATGCGTTTGTTTAGCTTTGGCCCCGGTGACACAAAGCCTTGTCACCAAAAAAATGAACAGTAAGTTCCATTTAATTATCGTAATCGTTAAACATGTACCATGTAATAATCTAAATCATTATAGAAACACTGTTTTGGTGTTTACTCCATATATCACAACCACCTTAAAAGTTATCTCAGCCACTATAAAAGTTACCTTGTCCACTGAAGAAGTGATCACAGTCACATCAAATGCTATCTCAGCCACTACGAGGGTGATCATGGCCACTAACAAACTGGTGTCAGCCAGTGACAAAGTTATCTAAGCCACTACAAAGTGATCTTGGCCACTGAAGAAATAATCACAGCCACTTTAAAAAATATCTAAAAAAGTGATCTTGACCACCGTAATTACAACCACTTCAAAAGATATCTCAGCCACTACAAAAATGATCTTGGCCACTGCAGAAGTGATCACATCAACTTTACATGTAAAAGTTATTTCAGCCACTCAAAAGTGATCTTGGCCACTAAAGAAGCGATCACACCCACTTTGAAAAAGATCTAAGCCACTACAAAAGTGATCTTGACGACTAAATAAGTGATCACATCCATTTAAAAGCTATCTCAGCCACTGCAAAGGTGATCTTTGCCACTAACAAACTGGTGTCAGCCACTTTAATTATCTAAACCACTACAAAAGTAACCTTGACCACCGAAGAAATAAATACAACCACTTTAAAAGTTATCTCAGCCACTACAAAAGTGATCTTGGACACTGCAGAAGTGATCACATGAACTTTAAAATTTATCTCAGCCACTAAACAAGCGATCTTGGTCACTAAAGAAGCGATCACACACACTTTGAAATGATCTAAGCCCCTACAAAAGTGATCTTGACGACTAAATAAATGATCACATCCACTTTAAAAGTTATCTCAGCAACTACACAAGTTATCATGACCACTGAAGAAGTGATCATAGCCACTTCAAAAGTTATGTCAGCCACTACAAAGGTGATTTTGATCACTAACAAACTGGTGTCAGCCACTGAAAAAATTATCTAAGCCATTACAGGGTGATCTTGGCCACTGAAGAAATGATCACAGCCACTTTAAAAAAAAATCTAAACCACTACAGAAGTGATCTTGACCACTGAAGAGTTAATTACAACCATTCTGAAAGTAATCTGAGCCAAGACAAAAGTGATTTTGCTCACCCAAGAAGTAATTACTACCATTTTAAAAGTTATCTCAGCCACTACAAAAGTGAACTTGACCACTGTAGACGTGATCTGAGCGACTTTAAAATGTATCTCATCTACAACAAAGGTGATCTTGGCCGGTGAATAAGTGATAACAGTCACCTTTAAAATTACCTAAACCACTACAAAAGTGATCTTGACCACTGAAGAAGTGATTACAACTATTTTAAAAGTTTTCTCAATCACTACAAGAGTGATCTGAGCGACTTTAAAAGTTTTTTAAAACTTGTGCAGTTCCAGTCTATGGACATGTTTACATCATATGGTAATATTAAGAAGCCAAAAGGGAATTACCGATTTTTCATGATTTTAGCGTGATTGTGTAGATTTAAGATATTACATCGAAAACCGTGTTTATGATATGACTTCAACGATGTTCAATAATGCATTTGTGACTCGACCCGCGAACAGGGCCATAAATAAAAAAATTCAAAATTGTTTTTCATAGTTGATATGATAGCCGTGTCCTTTCTGTTTCGAAAACTGAAAAAAAAATTGAAAAATAAATAATGATTAATTACTTGACCAATCAAAAATAAATTACCTGATTTTGACTTAATATATGCCTCTGAACCAAATAATACCGCTCACTGAGGTTTTCGTACAGAATAGAACGTGTGCTCATGAAAAGTTTCGAAAAAATGTTTCGCCATTTTTACGGCGGCCATCTTGGATTGGTTCTTAAAAAACACATCTATCACTTAAAATATACGTAAATATATTCAGTGGATTCAATCAGCATTAAAATATAAGAATAGACACAAAAACCATGTTTCTGAGATTACAATTAAGCAAACCATGTTGAATTATGCATTTGAAGATTAAGCATTGAATTCACGGTGGCCATTTTAATATCTGCCATATTGATTAATTACTCAAACACTAATCAAACACTAATCATATGATTTTCACTCAAGGATTGTCTTTGAACCAAATGACACCGAACGTGTGGGTTTCTCACAAGAAAATGTGAAAATTTGAACATTTTCTTGATCATTTCTGGCAGCCATCTTGGATCGAGTCTTAAATATCATATTCCAGCATTTGTATATACTTGAACGAACAATAAACTGTAAGATTAGACACTCAAACCGTGCTTGTGATGCGAAATTTCGGAAAACCAGGTTCAATAATATATTTCGGGGAAAAACATGGATTTTACGGCGGCCATTTTGAAATTGGTCATAATGATCAATAACTCGACGAATCAAGCATTGGTAATTCTGACTTAAGGAATGTATCTAAACCAAATGGTACCCCTCATGGAGACTTTCTTGCGGTAACGAATCTGTCGTCATAAACTATATGTAAAAAAATGATTTTTTTTTTTTAATTTGAAAAATTGCATTTTGCGACATATTTACAATATCCAAAATAGCTCTTAGAGGTAGGATGCTAGTGCAAAATTATATTATATTTTACTAGTTTATCCCCACAGATATATGACCTGATCAATAGAAAGAAAAATAATCCAACAATTTTTCATTAAAATGGCCCAATGTTATAATAGAGTGAGAATGTCGTGAAAATCATATTTTAGCGAATATTTTCTCTAAAAATCGGGTAGGTGTACAAAAGTGTCAAATTCTCAGCCCGCCCCCATTTCCGGCAATGTCATCAACCAGATTCTGCATCTAGAGACCCTTGAGAACAATTCTAGACATGTGGACAAATGTTGTACCGCCTGTTTAGGTAACTCCTTAAATATGGTTCTTTTTTGGGTGTCTGCTGCTGTACTATAACGTATTCAGAATAAAATTAACCAGCTGATCCAACCATTCCACCACATGCGACACTATGGCCAAGTACTAAATCACTAGGCGGTGCTTCTGAAATTACTGGAAAGCATCTTCCAATTAGCGTTTTAATCTTCAGATGAGGAGCTTGAAAGGAGGACAAAATATTTATTATAGGATGATATATTTTCAAAATTCATATAGGCCTGCCTAAAACGAGGTTTTTATATCGCTTTCAGATCACCCTGCTTATGTATGTTAATAATTATGTTGCTCCACTATAAATATGTGTCCTAACCAGAATGTGGATATAAAACGGTATGTACTTTTATATTGTCCTATACCATATAATATCAAATGGATGACAAAGCAATGTTTAAATAAATATCTTTTACTTTGACTTGGTAATACAAATACTTCTGTGCAGTATTATAATGTTTTTAGTATTTTTGCGCATGTAAATTATTGAAATTATATAATTAGTATGTGGACTTGATGTTTTTAGTAGTCATATATCATGTACCGGTATATAAAGTATACAACTGCCTTCTGCGAATTCGGTTAAAGGGACATGCCCAGGTCTAAAATCATCAAAAAATCGGTGATTTTATTTTGGCTTCTTAACATGACCATATGATGTAAACATGTCCCTAGAGCAGAACTGCAAACGTTTTTTTATTTTTGTGCTGCGCACTTACCAGTTAGGCTAGATATAGAGACGAAATTCCCGTATTTCTTATTTTTGACATGGTTGTCAATAATTTAATAATTTCTCATATTTACCTATGATCAATAATTGTGTTAGTCTTATATTTTTTTAGTCTGGAGATCACACTTTCCCGTATAGAAAACCATCCCGCTTGGTGTGGATGCTTGTTAAGTAATGGAATGCAACAATAATCTGGAGTAGTAATAGTTTTGAATGTTGCACATAATGTTGTACATGTGATACATTAGCATTGTTGTTTTTTTTTCACTCAACATTATTGGTAGATGTTAACATTTTGTTTTTTATCTGTATTTTTATATTACCACGATACATGAGTTGACATGGCAATAATGTTCTACACTATAATTATTGGTTGCCACATAATGAGAAAATCAATAAATTCGTTTTGTGACATATCAGAGTCATCCACCATTGAACAAGCTTAGAATTTTTCGATAGCTTTCACAACCCACATCTAACTCTGAGCATTATGATAATAATATAATGTAGTATTAAGCCCAACAACGTTATGCTAACATTATAGTTTGATGAATACTACGATTCAGTAACATATGACTACTTTCATGCTCGTTGAAATGTTGAAAAAAAAGGATTATTTAATTACATCTGGAGAATGGTACAAAATGACATATTAATGTTTTGAGAAGCGCACTCACCACTGCTTACATATACCTTGAAGTCATGGATATTCTTTGCGAATGCATGGAAATCTCAGATTTCCAAACTTAATCGAATGCATTGTTGTACACTGCTGTATTTTCATCCTTAGCATTAAAACCTAAACAAATGTGATAATTAGAGAGCGGCACGAACGCCTGACCTGAATAGCTAGCAAAAGGAGTCACTGGCACTAAATTGGCCAAACCCTGGATCCACGTCGCAGTCGGTGGCCCAGAATTAGGCTGTTGGAGGCCCAGCGCCTGGTATCGGTCGGGTAGCAAGGGAGCGGTAAACAGAATGGGGCACGTTGACAATTCCCGAACGTATCGTTCCCAGGATTGGCCTGAAATACACTGTCACAAACATTTCAACACCACATTTCTCCCGCTGATAAACATGGCTGAATTAGTAGTGTTATTTACTTCGACTTCTTTCAACCATAGGAGGACCAAGTATAGTATTCTACCCCCGAACGACGAAACAGTGGCTCAGCATGTCACATGACGAGATCAGCAAACACAACCATCATTACTATTTAAATTAGAATATCATATTTGGGCCCATTGGTGTATCAGAATACCACTGTGAATTTGAAATGCCAGACCAAGTCTATTTGTTACCCTTATTAACCCTTTAAACGCCAAATTATTCAATCTGAACTTTCACCCACTTGAAGGTGTGCCTCGCTGACGTGATCCACAACTTCAAGTGAGTGAAAATTATTCAGATTTGACAAAATGGAGGTCAACTGTTTTCAGATATTGCTAATTGATGTCACATTTTATCTTTAACATGTTTAAAAGTGGTACTTAATGTGCTAATAAAAAATGAAAACCCGAATATATGCGACACCGGCGGTTAAAGGGTTAACTAATTGGCAGTCTGCCACGTGACGGGATGAGCTCTCATTCCGCTGTTATATAAATAGGGGTTTAGTAAAATACACTCTTTTGCGGAAAGTCGCAACTGTCAAACCACATAAGACACCAATGAATGATCGAATTTATTAAACGTTGGTTTATTCAGCGGTGAGTGTTTAACAAACCTAACAGCATAATTAATTCGCATTAGTATCTCGTATACATTGTCGGTCTGATTATAATCTCATTTTGGGTACAATTCAGAATTGATACTACTTCGAACATAAAGGTGGAAAACGTTTCAGCTCGATGCGATACTTAAAGCTGTTGTGTCATGTTTTCTTTGCTCTAGCATTATGTCTTGACAATCATTCAAATGAATAAGAACAATTATGATAAATTAATAAATTAATAAATAGACATATTCGCCCAAATAGCAACTTCAACATCATATCTGATTTGTTCTGGAAACTAACCAAATAGACAGTTTGTCAGTCAGAGACTGCAAACCTTCACCGAAATTAATGATCGTAAGTCGGATTCTGGATCCGGATCGTAATCCCGATCGTCCCCAAAATTTAATGGATTGGTCCTTGGTCCGTGACACACCTCTTGTAAACTTTTCACAAGTAAATTTGTGCGATCCGGATCCGCGTAAATCCAAATCCTGGATCTGAATCAAAATTCGGATCATCCCTAAAAACTAACCGGTTATTCCTTGACCCGAGACAAACCTCTGGTCAATATTTCCTGCAAATCAGTTCATTACTTTTTACGTATTCAGACGGCAGACAGGCAGACAGACAGACCAAACAGCAATACCAAAAACATAACCTTCTTGCCGAAGATAACTAGATTCGTTTACTGGGTTATGACCATAACAACTAATAGCATCATGTCTGGAAGAATGGCAATCATGACCAAGTGGGCTAGAACAGCGTCATGCCGAGATAGGCTACCTCATTTCCCGGCAACCAGTAGAAACAATGTTGCCTTAATGTTGGGCCAGCATCACAGACAGAGGTCCAACGTTAGGACAACATCGGTTTAACGTATCTTGTTCAAATGGGTTATCACTACGGAAATAAAGCTGCTAGTGTAGTCCATATATCTGACTGGCTTCATTTTTATTTCTCTGGGCATGATGAGATTAGACCCGTTGATTAGTTGTGCATCTGAGACAAAAAGAAAAGCTGGATATGCCGCGTGATGTCCTTAAAATGTCATATTTTTATTCCACTAAAATGTTGCACCTTACCCTAAATACTCTAAACATACATACGGATTATTTCTATGAACCTTCTCAATTATGTAATTACACAGAAACTGATAAAACCGGGATATGACCACATCCTTGAATATTCACGGTAAGAAATACCTTCACGGAATTGCCGTGGTGAGAAAGCCCACAAAGTCATATCTTTTCTCGGGGGCAGATGACACCTGTATGAGTTTCCGTCTTTTTGTGAGATCACTGTGAGATCACTGTGAGATCACTGTGAGATCCCTGTGATGACGGCGCTTTGCATGACAACCGGCGACATACGAAAATGTATAAAAATGCGGTTGTGGAAGAATCCACAACAATAAGCGGACATATAAATCTTTTCCGAAGAGTCCACGGGTGGCGCCTACCTCCTACCTACTTAGTGTACCTATCTGCCTACCCATGGGCTATACCCAGCTACTAGATACTCATCCACACACATGTGAAGTTGTGACTATTTGTGGTTGTTTGACCAGAGCTTTGCCTGGCGTCCTGGTATGACACATTACAAGGCCGAGCTGGTCACACGATTTGGCAGATCCAGAGAATACATTACCCGTTATACCGCCAATAAACTGAGTGAAATATGGAGTCCGGCAAATTGTACGGACCTGAACTACACGACGCCTCCCTTTGGAGATAAAGCCTAATGAAACGTCACCGTCATTAGCATCATCGGCTATGTACATCCTACCCTAGGTTGATCCTGTCACCACACATTGACCAAGAACTAGCCGATCGAGAGCCTGTGAACAAGATGGTGGTCACAAACCTCCCCTAATGTGACAGCAAAGTCCTCAGGAGCTAGTCTGGCGTATAATACACTAAACAACTCTCAAGTGGGCGAGATGAGGCCAACACGAGACATGGACCCAATGTTGGGCCAGCGTCGTAGACGGTGGACCAACATTGAGTCGATGTCTCCTGTTTGCTGGGAAGAAATGTCATCTTATAAATGCCATATAGAAAATAAACATTGCATACATGTGTAGGCCTATGTTATATTTTTATTTCAGTTGAATTTGGAAATTGCGCCACTTGTAGGAACTGAAGTGAGGTTATTAAAAATATAATATTACTAAAGAGAAGCCACAAGGTTTGCATATAAAACCACGTCATTGTCTTAGTCAATCATTAAGCAGCCATAAAATGTTTTACAATGCTTGATATAATGCTTGATATATTTGATTCTTGTTTTATCGATTCGCTGTTGAAAAGATCTTGGTAATATAAAATCTGCTATAATATAATATATAGCGGTAATATATATTATATATCACCGCTCTTAAAGCTCACCTTGGATAGAATTTGTTTGTGAATACAATGTTTGTAATAATACCAAAATTATCAGGTTGAAGTATTTCCCATTATGTAATATGATAGCATCACTTCGAAGTAAAACAAATGTTAACAAGATTCATTTAAGAAGCTTTTTGTCTCCAGCGCGTTTTCAAACACAAACAAATGCGACAGGGATTTATCAAAAGTGCAGATGCAGATTTGAAATAAGGTAACATTTCCAAATTATAACAGGTCCAGTTTTCAAGCGCTTTGATTCATCGAGCATCGGAAATCACTCCACAATGCGATCTTGATTTTATTGTCAAGGAGCAATCTAGCACTTAATAATCTAGCAGGTGATAAAAAGTATACAGATATATTGTTTGACAGTTTTCAGCGTCGATTATTTGAAATAATGATGGAAAATATCAATGCTACGAACGCGAGTAGTTGAGTTACCCGGCGGTCACGATTATTTTTTTTTTTCATTTTTGTATTAGCACATTAGATACCAGCTTGCAAACATGTTAAAGGAGTAGTCCACTGTGTACGAACAGTGGGACACATTTGTGCCCAGAAAGCACTACCTTGATTACAGAGATGGAGCAACTGGAATACTACTAAAACCAGAAACATACATAGAATGGTTCATAGCTCTAGCGACAAAACGTGATCAATTAGCAAGATTTCAAAATCGTTGACGTCCATTTTGTCAAATCTGAATAATTTTCACTCACTTTAAGTTGTGGATCGCGTCAGCGAGACACAAATCCAATTGGATGAAAACTCCTATAAAATAACTTGGCGCTAAAGGGGTCAATAGCAGAAAACAAGCAGCAAGGACTGCAAAGTTCGTGCTGGGACAGCAGCTATTATTGCAGCAGTGCTTTCCTCATTGCGGACTAGCGTGTCCTCAGTTGACGTCATTACCGGGTGATTTAGTGTCTGCGCATGCTCATGACCTAATTTCATATTAGATTTGGAGCACACAATGAACTACAAGCTGGATTATTTAGTGTTCAGTGGTCCAGCAGAATATAACATGCATTTCAACAAGGCCTTGGGACAATCTAGTAATCCCGGGATCAGGCGCAGCTAAAAGCCCAAAATAGTCGACTGAATATTTAATAAGCACCTTATAATCTGGCTATAAGCTGGCAGGACCATTCGTGTGCAAATTTACAGCGACCTGACTAGAAATTACCGTATCTCAGCTTTCCCCTACAAACACAAGTATCAGAATGCTGACACTGTTGGTTCAATGCTTGTCCAACATCTAGCAGTTTGGCCCAGCATTGAGTTAGTGTTGTTCCAATATGAAATATTTGTTGGTTATAACTGGACACCCGTTATATCTTATCTAGCTAGACCATCACACACTTACCACGAACTATTTTGTGCTGAGAGTGCAACCAGAAGTTAAGTTGATTCATTTTATGGACAGACAAATGAACAAATGCTAACAGGCCATGTGACCTCGAGGTGGAGAGCTGGGAGTGTTACTGTCAAGTGGGCTAATCTGTGGGTCAGTTCTATTTTGGTTTGCATAAGTCACAGTGCCAATGAGGGCAGTCAGCCAGAGTCTCTTTATCGTCCCAGAGGAACACAAACGAATGGATGCTGATTTAATACATCACATATTATATTAATTGTAGTACATAATGACGTTGCTTAAAGTTTGAGAATAAACTCAAGTAATATGCAACATACATGCATGTATTTATGTATCAATGACAATACGTTAAAGTTCCTTTTGCTACACTGCAAATCACTTCCGGTCTAAATATTATAGTATCTATAAACGTTCACAAACTAGCACCAAATCATTCTCCCGCGACAATAATAGTTATTACGTATAATAGTCGAGACTCCATTCTGGTAAACTGAAGTCCATGCGGACATCAGAAGTATAATTAGGAGACAGCATCATTCTTATAGGAAATTTTGCGTAGATTCCAGAAATCACTGTCTCCAAGCTAAAATATTATCCGCCCATAGTCAAATTAACCATTTTCAAAATGGCCGCCAAGAGGTTATCGTAACAAAATATAATCTTAATGAACGGCCTAAAGTTCCATTCAAACCCTCTAATATTACAAATCTACGGATGCACAAATCATTGCTGGCATTACTTTTGCTTTATTGTTCATGCAAATTTTCAAAATTCAAAATGGCTGACAAAATGGCTGCCAAATGGTCTTTCTATCATAACCTGTGTATTAGTTCAGCGGATTTGATTAATATTTTGGGAGAATCGTTCTCATCGTGTTAAAAGCACCAATTTTTTTACAGAGCTGGACTAGAGTAATTATTCTTATCCATATTGGAAGCAGAACCACCTTGCATTTGTACTGCATGAGCTTTGTTCATGGCATTTCCAACCCCTTTTATTTTTTTCAATAATCGAAGTTATTATTAAAAAAAAATATGTTTCAGCAGAAATGTCCACAGAACTGTTTATTAATGCTTTTATCAGTTTATTTAGTCACGACAGGGGCGGATACATGAGGTGTGTGTGTGGGGGGATCGCACCCCTTTTTTCGACAAATTAACATAAAAAATACCGTAAATAGAGTAAAATAGCTCAAAATGTGATTAACCTAGTAACTGTAGCGAAAAGACTTCGCCAAGGGCATTTTTCACCCACCCATATTTTTTTCAAAAAAGCAGTGAGTATTTTTAAATATTATGTTTCACCAAAGATATTTACAAAACTGTTTATTATTGCTTTTAGCAGGTTATTTAATCAAAGCAGTGGTGGATCCATTGCACGTTTTTTCAACCAATTATTATAATAAGTACCCTAAATTGGACAACCAGTTTGTAGCTGTATTTTAAGGGGTTTTTTCCTCAGGCCATTTTTTTGGCTCAAACACCCCTTTTTTGCCAAATTATTATAAAAAAGTGCACTAACCTGGCTTGAAAACATCAACAAAAATCTTTGGGGCGGCGAATCACCCACGTCAGCCACAAAATATGGACTAGCTATTACATTTAAACACTAAAAACGACCAAATTAAAAAAAAATAATCTGTTTTTATTTTGCTTTTTTTTATTTTAAATAAGCTTGAGATTTTTCCGGTATTTTACAAAAAAAGATGCAAAAAATTAAAACATTACCTAAAAGTAAACTTTTACCAATATCTAAAAAAACTAACAATATTTTTTTAGATCTATGAAATTAGTGTCTGTACATATGTTTTCATTTTCAATTAATAAAATGAGCAAGAATTAAACATCTTAAATATTTTTGTAGAGCCTTATACCAGTAGGTATGGTAATATAATGTGACATTAACAGACGTACTAATGTAGTAAAGTACAGCTAAGCGCTTCAAAGCATCAGCAGTTGTTGCTGTTGTGCGGTAGTCATGTATTAGAGGGGCAGATTCTTAATATAAAACTTTGATGCAATTATTTATCCCAAAATGGAGTGTGCCCAACTCATTATTTTGCTGTAATATTGACAAAATCAGAATCAAGATGTGGAAGCTTATATGTGTCTCAGATATTTTAAGAGACATAGTGAAGAACCAGAATAACTGAGATACCATTTCACTGTCGTCATTCTATCCTACTTTATGTTTTTTATGACTTTGGTAAGTTTGATTGTACCCAGCATGTAGATAGGGAAATATGGTTACACACTATTAGCTACAATTTTAGTGATACGTAATGGCAAGCACATTTCCCACCTGCAAAAAATATTAAAACGTGACGAAGAGTGACAGCTCAGTAAAAAGTGGAACAGCTGATGGGGTAAGGTGGGACAATTTCATATATCTCCTTAGATACATCGATACTAGAAAGAAAGGGTATTGTAAAGAGGTGTGAATGATTAAAACAGTATATGAACACATTTACACAATGAATATCCAGTTGATGAAGTACTGGAATCGTACGTGGAGAAGTGGGACATTTACGAAGAGAAACGTTTACTCGATGCCTAACACTACTTATTGCTCCAGTTCTCCATCTTCCTTCTAAATTTATAATACATTCACTTACTCAATAATCACTACTATATAATTATAGTGAAAAAAAGAAAGAATTATACATACAGATGAAGAAGGTAGCGAGGGTGATCTGAACACAATAAATATGATATACTAGTCTATACAGTCATATTAAACTTGCTTTACATCACTATACTCTACTAGCGTCTGTAATTTGATTCTGGAAGAGGATGCTACAAATGAAGATGAACAGTTGCATCCCGCGTCTGATTCAAAGATGAGACCAGACACAAACCTGGTCAAACTTTTCACTTAAATTTCCCTTATCGCTTCAAATTTCTTTGGGTAATGATATAAAATCAGGGATACAAATTCGCACTAGCCCGGTAACACGAGGCTGGTGGAATATTATAAGGGCAAGTGAATTTTCTTTACAAATACATAGTAAACGATGATAAGGGCTAGTTGGGTTTCGCTCTGGGCTGATGAAACATTTAGTCGAATTTGCACCCCTGAAAATAACTTCTGGGGGCATCCTCATCGACACACGACGTTGATGCGACGTTGAATCAACGCCAGTGACGTTGATTCAACGTTGCAATAACGTCGTGTGCCCATTGGGATACTATACTGCTACTGAAACTTCTGCACCCATTGCCCATACTCCGATATAGTGGGATATTGTAAGGGCTAGTGGATTTTCCTTACAAATACATAGTAAAAGATGGTAAGGGCTGGTTGGACTTCGCTCTGGGCTTGTGAAACCTTTAGTTGAATTTGCACCCCTGAAAATAACCTCTGGGGACGTATAATACTGCTACTGACACTTCAAAAACCATTGCCCATACTCCGATATAGATAATTAAACACAGACCTGATCACACTTAACAGTTAAATAAATGTATATCTCTTTGAATGACCTTGGTTAGTGACCTTCAATAACCTCTGGTGTCCAATTCCACCACTGCCAGCATCTTAATGTCCATTGTCAGACTCCCACGGGCCAGATAGATAACATTTCCAATGATACCAGACACAAACTTGGGCAAAGTTTTTAGTTAGGCCTGAATCAGCCTTATATTTTGAAATGACCTTGGATGATGACTTTAAATGCCCTCTGGTGACCTTTTCAACCACTACCATTTCATTTGCCATACTCTCAGATAGATAGCCTTACTAAACAGACATATCTGAACTGGTTTAGTGAAATCACCTTTGCCTGTTTGCGTGATTTGAAAGTTATGATCAAAAAGACGATTTGTCAGCAATTTTGGCGGCCATCTTAAATTTGGACAATTTATATGAGCAAAAAAGTACAAATTGTGCCGGCAATACATTCGGCACTAATATATTAGTAATAATATAGCGTTTGAATATATTTTTAGGCCGGCTATTATGATTTTATTTTTTTACAGCAACTTTGTGGCGGCCATTTTGAAAATGGTCAATTTGACAGTGATCGGACTATATGTCAGCTTGGAGACAGTGATTTTCGCCTTCTACGGGAAATTTCCTATAAGAATGAGGATGTCTCCATATTCTAATAATGATGTCCGCATGGACCTTTTTCTAGGCTTCGCTTCGGAAATGGAGTCTCGACTATAAATTGAATAAACGATTTACGTCAGCCAATGCAGTTTGAAACGACGTGTCCATAATCGGTCTCATATTACGTTGTCATATTAAATTTACATCAAAATGAAGCCGGGTGAATGGCTTAGGGGCCTTGCAAAGTTAAATATAATCCACACATCCAAAACAAATCTGGATAGAGCTCACCCCCAAACACCCACCTCCCTATCCAATTTGTTTTAATCAATCTCCGACATGAATCATCAAAGATTGTAATTTTTTTTCGGTTTTCCAATTTTCTATTTTCTATCCAAAATGGCCCTGGACCCACCCACCCACTTCCAATTTTTTTTTATGTTTGCAATTTTTTTTAATTCCGCAACATCCCTTAATTACTGTTATTTTCCTGCAATATTAACTGACTTAATTGGGATAAGGCAAATTACTGGCATAACTGGAATTAACATACCTTTTCACATTAGCTCCCAGTAGTCCGTGTAGTCAAGACGTGCAAATTATTATCTCACAGAAATATCTGTTCATAGCAACATGGACTGTGTAGATTCTAAAGTTGAATTATTTGCTTTTCTTTCAGTCCAGTTTTCTTATCCATAATTATTGGAGCTATCATGTTAAAGCAGCGTGGAGGAGTGTATTTGCATGGACGAATCAATCTCTTTGTTGTACATGATCCAGTTTAATATGGTGAATCTCTATTCTGATATGATGTATTATGTCTCGTACATAATGGGTCGAATCGAGCACACAATTAGAATATCGAGTTGAAGGCATCATACATGCAGTAACAGTTTATGTATACATAGAGTCATATCATTTTATTTGCGTTCATCTCATTCAGCTAATCTACATTATTTACTTTTATCAATGCATTTGACCCTCACAGCGCGGAGATCGGCTTTAGACGTCAGAATCTGACGTCAATAGACGTCTAAAGTCGATCCCCACACTGTAAGAAATAAAATATTAGTAATGGCCATAGACCCATAACATAGGTATTCAAATGAAGCAGAAAGACATTTATGATGATTTCAAATTGAAAAAACCCTTTGGTCTCCATGTTTTATATAAAAAGATGTCAGCGCTTTCAGGGTTAGTCACGTGCGATGTACTTGTGACCTTTGACACAAGTTAAGTCCATAGCTGCATGAGCATCGGGAGGATACTGCGGTCTGTAGATTGCTGTGAAACATTGGAGACTTTTATGGTCAGCCGCACAGTGTGCAAATTAGTTACAGGATCACATTTGTCCTTATTGTCTGCAGGACTTGTCTGCAGGACTCCTACGAAACGATCACCTAGCAACGACCAGCTGACTGCTGCCACCCGCAATGTAGGTGTGAACACCATCCCAGTGAACAAAAAACATTTGTATAACATTTGTACAATGTTGGACCAACGTCGAAGACGTTGGGCCGACTTTTGTACAATTGTTATGCAAATGTTTTTTTGTTTGCTGGGATTACATGCTGGACGAGTGTAGGTCTATAACTGGTCATACGCTCAATGTGTATTGGTTGCCAACGTCAAATCGTTAAAAATATAATTTCGTCAAATCTAGATACAAAACACATATGATATAAATTACATATACTGGCGTGATACATACCATCCTAGTGTGTGTCTTAACATCATTATTTGCAAACGTTTGGTGTCAAATTAAAAAACTATCAGTAATTTTCAGCCACTTGAAGTTGTGGATCGCGGTAGCGAGACACAACTTCACGTGGCTGAAAATTTATATAAGTTAACTTAGCAGGATACTTAGCAGTATACTAACAGTATAGCAGTATAGAAACTTAGCAGAGTTTAAAAAGATGATCCTAGCTGTGACGGATATTTTTAAAATAGGGCTTACATCTAGTTTCCTACTTTATAATAGGATCTATTTTGTTTTCAAGTATTGTTATTTTTGTACTATTTTACCACCTGTAAAAGTCAACTTTCAGCATGTCATATACGTCTTTACAAAAGATTGAATTGTAAAACACGTTACAAAAATCGTATTACATGTTAGCATGTATCTGTCAGCCACCTGGTGCTTACTGATTAAGTCTGACTGGTGAAGCTCATTCATCGAAGTTGAGCTGTCTGGTTGCAGAATATAATCATATTAATGACAGTATTGAAAACTGACCAACACAAAATGTTATTAGCCAGTTGATTTATGTACTATGACCAAATACAATTAGGATCGAAGAAATATAACACTATCCGTCCATGTGAAATGACTCTCACTGTCGTGGACTTCGGTCAACAGGTAAATATTGCCAAACGCGCCGCTTTAACCCTTTAGCCGCCAAATTATTCAATTGGACTTTTCGACCACTTAAAGTTGTGTCTCGCTGACACGATCCACAACTTAGGGTGAATATTATTCAGATTTGACAAAATGGAGGTAAACTATTTTTCAATGCTTGATGATTGATGTCAGGTTTTATCTTCACCATGTTTTGAAAAAAGCTGATATGCAGCATGCTAATAAAAAATGTACAAAACGAATATAATCGGTATCGGCGATTTACGGTTAACCATTTAGCCGCCGGTCACGACTATATCCGTTCTTTTATATTATTTATTAGCACTTTAAATACCAGCTTTCTAATAATTATAGTAAAGATAAAACGTGACATCAGACAGCAAGATTTCAAAAGCGTTGACTTCCATTTTTGTCAAATCTGAATAATTTTCACTCACTTGAGGCTGTGGATCGCGTCAGCGAGACTCAACTTCAAGTGAGTGAAAAATCCAATTAAATAGCTTGAAGGGTTAAACCTGGCTCAACACCGTACGGTTCTGTGTACGGGTTGTTGGTCAAACAAGCAAAATTATACAATAAATCACTAAATATATGCAAAAAATATGTCACTGTATTATATATATACTGTAAATCTGGTAATATTCGCGAGGTTTAAATTTTCGTGAATTTCCCGAGGAGGACAAAGGAGGACAAATTCGCAAATACCAAAATTACGCAAAAATTATTATTATTACAGCACTCTAGAGAAAAATGAAAAGTCGCAAATTCTAGGCTTCATGAAAAGTCCCAAAATCAGAAATTCGCGAAAATGTGAACACGCAATTTTTTTTAGATCCACAGTAATAATACAGCATGTCTGTTATATTAAGAAATCTGTTAAAAAATGTGAATTTTGTTCCTCTATTAATACCGGACTAGCGTTGGATTTCTCATGGAGGGCTGTTGACAACATGTGTATTTCGCATCAGTTATCTCTCATTGACCAGTCATAGAAAGATAAAGTATTATCAGATTTTGTACAATGTAAAAAATGTAAATGAGTTGAGAGTTCATAATTCCTATTATTTATTTGTAATAAACGCGAAAATATTGGTATAGAAATATTAGATCAGTTCGGAATCAAACAAATAAAACGTAAATATGCATTTTAAATAAAAGTATTAAAGATAAAATTCAGAAAATATGCTGATTAACCTTTTAACCGCCGAATTGTTTGATTGGAATTTTCACCCACAAGAAGTTGTGTCTCGCTAAAGTGATCAGAGTGAAAATTGTTCAGATTTGACTAAATGGAGGTCAGCTATTTTGAAATCTTGCTGATAGGTGTCATGTTTTATCTTTAACATGTTCAAAAGCTAGTATTCAATGTGCTAATAAAAAAGGAAAATAACCGAATATAATCGGGACCGGCAGTTAAAGGGTTACTAAATCCAGCAATTACAGTAAAACATTCATTCACAACACAGATCTACAGTATATTTTTGTTTAACTATTGTTCTGAGTCAAACCGTCTGCCAGTGTTTGAAATTCGCGTGCTGTGTCCGGAATATATAGCTTGCCCTGATTATGTAATAAACAAATCATTATAATTGAAATAACGCACATTTTAGATTTCCTGTCGAGTGTCGAGTAATAGAGTAATCCAATGTATAATAAAGACCAGCTCAACAAAGATTAAAAAGCTATTTTTTTTATTTCACGCAATTGTTTAATATATCTGATATATCACAAGAAAACAAGCAGAAGTAACAAATAACGTCATCACACAAACAATATAATATTAAAATTTCAACGTCTTTTTTTCACTTTATGGATTTGGATGAGAACGGTATACATTGATCTGTAAGTTATCATTGTAAAGAACACGCAGCTTGTTACAAAATTATTACACAAAAACTTGCTGTACAGGATCTACGCTAGTCTGTGAGAAGTACCCGGTGTAAACTATGTAAACTACGGTGATCATGGGAGATCCAAAAAACCTGTTAAATCACTGCTGCAGTGGACAGGTTGATCTCCCCAACCACCCAGCAGTCCTACCGCTCAATACAACGAGCCCAGTAACCACAATACATTAACCCAATGACGGGTCAATGTTGGGCCAGCGTCGTAGACGGTGGCCCAACATTGACCCATCATTGGCTTAATGTGTCGTGTTCGCTAGGAAATCAAAAGGAATAGTTGCCCCTTAGCTGGGTAAGCTTTAAAAAGAAAAAAATTACAACATGTGTTTAGAAACTTTTATTATCATTATTATTTACCTATTTACTTATTTACATTACATTGATTATACATGCTATACATTAATTTTTTTACTAAACATTACTCAGTTGTGTTTGTTCATCTGTTCGTTCGTCCGTCCGTCCGTTCCTCCGTCCATCCCTTTATCCCACCCGTCTGTCTGTCTAATTGTTACGTATCGCTGGGTTTCATGTAGGCTTATCATGTATTCTCAGAAAATCTAATGCATACAACAAAGTACATTGCGTGTAATGCCAGACATTTAAGACAATATTGTTAGTCCTTAAGCCCCCACGACCGTGGGGTTTGAGAACTAACCTAGTACAGAATTTCTTCCTATGCAGCCTACTAATTTCACTTGAATCCCCCACGTGTTGAAACAAGCGGAGAGAGATCAATCTGCAGAACAGTAAGCGAATCGACCTTGGTCAGCGCCTCCCTGACATTCTCAAGCTGACCCCGCAACCTTTCAGGACGCAACGTGGCGAGAGAAACAAATTGCCGAATGTGCGTAGCTCCTTATTACTGACCGGTGCTGACCGTGCCACCTACCAAGTATTGTGCGTTGCCCAATGCTGTTTCAAAATCGGGCCAACGTCACGGACGTTGGTCCAATTTTGAAACAGCATTGGGCAGCAGGATGACCCTGCGCATGTAATCTGCGCGGAGGAGTTCTCTCCTATTTTAGGCTGCTGATCAAAGACTCCATTTCCTTTCCAGACCACCTGGCTGGGCAGTCGCACAAAAACAACCAGCAACATTAATTGTGCGTATGTTGTGATCATCACTGGTATGTTATGGTCGTTTGTATTTTGGGGATAATGTAACGACAGTCAACAGGTTTTTCACACAATTCGTGCAACAAAAGGTGAAAGATTGTTGCTGCTTGTATTTAATAACACAATGCTGGTTAACTTCGCTGTTAAAAACAATGTGTTCATGCTGCGCAGGCAAATCGTACAGTTCGTGTAGGCCTCCCTGACTTGCTATAAAGCTATACTCTGATTTCTCACGTGTGACGCTTTTAGATATGTCTTCATAGAACAGTGAGTTAAATTCGGGGGTTTAGTGTTTTTGAGTGTTTTTGAGTCCATTGTGACAGTCGTTACGGCGAGATAACAATTACATGCCAAAAAAAGTCAAAGGAAATCAACTTCAAATTTTTTTTTTGCACGAATTTAAAAGACCGCGAAGTGGACAAAAATCGATTTTGCGCAAAAATTCATGCCCGCAAAATCAATTTACTGTCGTGGTAGATGGAGATATAAGAATGTCAAACCCATCTGTAATGAATTACTATATCATTACACAGATTAATTCACATACATCTGTTTATATGTGACCCGCCAGCGGCCACACAAAAAGGCGGTGAGGTTGAAATTTGCAAAAAAATAATTTTTCAGTTGATTTGATAGCCGTGTACTTCCTATTTCATAAAATAATTTTTTTTTTTGAAAAATCTCTATTATGCCTAATTTTGGTTATATGATTTTTATGTAATCATTACAATTAAATTTTACATGACGTCATAAATTATTGTAAGAAAACCACAGGGATGTACATTCTCACACGATATGCATGGCGGTTCACATAATTTATTTATGGTCAACATAAAGTGTAAATCACACCAGCGCGAACGCGAGAACGAGTATGCACGCGACGAGAGACTACGACGACAGACGCGAAAATCGCCTGACTGTTATGTCTACAATGCCAGTTTGTAGTGATTTCATTTGCTTGGATTTCCCACGCGAAAAAAAACAGTTCTGAAAATTTTCGCGTTGCCTTTCGCGCTCGCCTTTGTCTTAGCCCTGGTATGTTTTGATGATGGTAAAATAATTAGTTTGATAATTTTCGCGTGCCGCTCCCGTTGGCGCTGGTATGTTTTGCGTTTTAATCCAAATATTAACCCTTTAACCGCCGGTGCAGCATATATTCGAGTTTTCATTTTTTTTTAGCATATTAAGTACCATCTCTTAATGATATGGATCATTGTCAAAAGCAGGAACGTAATTCAAACGTATTTTGCAATATATTAAAGGGACCTGCCCAGGTCTATAATCGTCAAAAAATCGGTGATTTTATTTTAGCCTAATAATATGACCATATGATGTGAACATGGCCATAGACTAGAACTGCAAAAGTTTTTTCAATTTTTGTGCTGCGCACTTCCTAGTTAGGTACCCTGATGACATCACGCAGCAAATGAGTTAGCTGGCCCAGTCATATGGGTAATAGTTAGGCTAGATTTAGAGACGAAATTCCTGATTTCTAAAATAAGAAACATGGGAATTTCGTATCTATATCTAGCCTAACTGGTAAGTACGCAGCACAAAAATTAAAAAAAATTGCAGTTCTAGTCTATGGACATGTTTACATCATATGGTCATATTATTAAGCTGAAATAAAATTACCGATTTTTTTATGATTTTAGACCTGGGCATGTCCCTTTAAGTCTGTAACCAAATTATACCAAACGAATTTATCTGGGGCCGTGATGCTATATATGCTGTAGATGTTGCGGCCACTCTGTCTTCTGCCGTCGAGTTCGCTTTGCTAAGAAATAATTTACGAGTGTTTTTATGTGGGTAGCGTCGTAAACCGGTGCGCACTGCTGACCAGCTGCTGAAAATCTGACTGGTCAAGTTACCATCAAACAGTTGTTTACCCCTAGCAGCCCACTGAGCGACCTTCAGAATAGCTGAGAGTCTACTGTTTCATTGTGAAGTGTTATGTCAAGTGACACATCACAATGTTTTAGTCTTTGATTACTACATTAAGGGGGGCGGGGGCCCTAGGGTAGTGGTTAGCACCGCTGCCTTTCACGCCAGAGTCCGGGGTTCGGTTCCCGGTCTCGGCGGTTTGAAAGAAACAAAATTGTTTCTTCCCCATCCACGTGTGAAAGTTAGTATTGTGGGGAGCCTCCGTGACCGAGAGGTAGCGTGCTCGGCCTCAGACCGCCAGGGCTCGAATTTCGAATCCTGTGTCTGGAGGACAGTGTCATCTCAATCATCTCACCATCCTCAGGAGGTTCTCTTGGCCCAGTTTAGCCTATATGTGCACAAAGGTGGCCTAAAGCCTGATTCATTTCATTTTTACTACATTAAGGGAATGCAATAATCCAACTACTTGATAGTTCTCTTGTATTCAGAGCTGGCTCTCCTGATACGATTTACAATTTCAATAGAATGAAAAATACTCCCAGGCGAAATATGTCGTTTAAAGATATCATTCAAAAATCATGTGTATACATATAGGATACATAATAGGGGAGGGGGTCAGCTATTGGCTTAACACATAAGCTTATTATTCCAGCAGAGCTTGAGTAGTTTACAGCTGCTTGCACAAGTAGTACAAAAACATCATACTGTATTATTTTACATTTGAGCTGTAGGTTTATACAACAGTGCATTAGGGGTTTTAATAAACAAATATTATGACAACTTTGCTCTTTTATATTTAACAAGTGTAGGCGAAGTTGTTACTTGATTTCATACAAGATGGCTTAAAGGTCGGGGTTCGACGGATTAGAGCCTGGTCCTTTCACCACAGAGAGTCATATTGGGCGCCTCCCAGCAAACACAAAAGATTTTTATAACATTTATACAACGTCGGCCCAACGTCTTCGAAATTGGTCCAACATTGTATAAATATTACACAAATGTTTTGTGTTTGCTGGGCTATAATCGAAAAAGTATATTTCTACGTTGACTTTCAATAATTTCAGTGTATATGTACAGATGTACACACTTTTATATACAGCATACGGAATTAGATTCAGAAGTGTAAGTGAACATTACTACTGTTAAATGTTTCACTTTTGCGAGGAATGCCTTGAACTTTTGTACTATTGGTGCCAACAATCTCGACCGCCGTATTTTGTCATTTTGAGTTTAATGGCGATGTGTGATTCGGTAATACCCGGACGCGCACTGTCCAGTTGTCAGGTTGTGAGATTATCCCATCAATCACGTGATGTTGAAACAATGTTGGCTTAATGTCGGGCCACCGTCTTCGACGGCTGCCCGGCATTAAGCAAACATTGGCTCAACATCTCGCGTTTGCTGGGATCGCCACGCGCCAATTCTGTAATTATACAGCCGGCGATAATGCCCCGAAAAGCTGCTCATTTTCTCTATGAGGTACTTGGCCGAGGGCATGCCCTGTACTCGTTGTACTAGCGGGTACTATAGTCTACGGCAGTGGCCCAATATGAAAACAACATTGGCTCATTGCACTATTTTTGCTGGGCAGGCGCTTTCTACTCGGGTCCTCAGGTAATGAGTAAGTGAATATTGCTTTACGCGACAGGAGGTAGCCTAAAGTCGGGACTATGCCCTACTCTTTTTTTCGAATGTCATGAGTTGAAGATTTATACAGGACAAACGCGTCCCAATTTGCAATAAATTATGCACCAATATAGGTTTAAAGTCTAGAATGGGCCAGCGTCGTAGACGATGTTTCAGCATTGGGCCTACATTGGTATAACGTCTGATAGAATGCACTATTGGATTGTTGATGCTCAATGCTGTCATATTCATCCATTGCAAATGGAATAATGAGCATGTCTAGCGCTATCAGGTTTTTGCTTTATCTTTCTGAGCTTCCCTTGTCGGTCTAATGCAGTTAACCCTTTAACCGCCAAATTATTCAATCTGAATTTTCCCCCACTTGAAGTTGTGTCTCGCTGACGCGATCCACAACTTAAAGTGAGTGATAATTATTCAGATTTGACAAAATAGAGGTCATTTGTTTTCAAATATTGCTGATTAATGTCACATTTTATCTTTTACGTGTGTAAAAGGTGGTACTTAAAGGTGCTGGCCCAGGCTAAAATCATCAAAAAATCGGTGATTTTATTTTGGCTTCTTAATATGACCATATGATGTAAACATGTCCATAGATTAGAACTGCAAAAGTTTTTTAATTTTTGTGCTGCGCATTCACTAGTTAGGCTAGATATAGAGGAAAAATTCCCGTATTTCCTATTTTTGACATGGTTGTCAATAATTAGAAAGATTTCGTCTCTATATCTAGTGTAACTGGTGAATGCGCAGCACAAAAATTAAAAAAACTTGTGCAGTTCTAGTCTATGGACATGTTTACATCATCTGGTCATATTAAGAAGACAAACTAAAATCACCGATTTTTTTATGATTTTATCCTGGGCCAGTCCCTTTAATGTGCTAATAAAAAATTAAAACCCGAATATATGCGGCACCGGCGCTTAAATGGTTAAAGGTGGGTGCCCCTATTACTACCCAGCAGACACAAGACGTTGAATAAATGTTGGTTTACGTTGGTCCATTGTCTACGACGCTTCTGGTTACATTCCGTTTTACAAGGATGAATAAACTGATAAAGGAAAGTTCAAATGTTTCAATTATTATGGTTTTGTATTATAGTAGGACAATCGTTCATTATCTACTTTCAAGTTATATGCCTAGAGTAAGTATTATAACGCACATTGAAAGTATACACAATAACGAAATGAATGATTGAATGAATGAAGGGGGCTTTAGCACCCCTTTGTGTACATATATAGGCTGAACTAGGTCAGGAGAGCCTCCTGAGGATGGGGAAATGAATCATATGACACTACCCTGCATAAACATGATTTGAAATACAAGTCCTGACGGCCTGAGTTCGAGCACGCTACCTCTCGGCCACGGAGGCCCCCACAATACTGCATACTCAGTAAGCGGGGGAGTAAATACTTGATATCAACGTTGTGTCAGAAAAAAATATTTTCCCGAATTTCGTTGATCGAATTGCACTACAAAGCAACGTAATATTTCGATTTTTATCGTTAACATAAATAAATCATTAATTTCAAATATATAAGCTGCTTTGTAATTTCTACTTAAAATTTCAAAATAATAATTCTACATCAGATCTCACGTAAATCAAAAGGTTTTCACTATTATCAGAAATAGATCTATTTCTGCTACTATACATTTCTTTAGGATCACAATGCGGCTGGTCTTAGTATCGAGTCCATATTTAAGTGATGGATGAATGAATTAATGAACGAATGAATTGACTGACTTACTGATTGACTGACTGATAAATAAACGAATAAATAAATAAATAAATAAATGAATGAATGAATGAATGAATGAATGAATGAATGAATGAATGAATGAATGAATGAATGAAAAAATGAATGAACGAATGAATGAATGAATGAATGAATGAATGAATGAATGAATGAATGAATGAATGAATGAATGAATGAATGAATGAATGAATGAATGAATGAATGAATGAATAAAGCTGTATGGCATTTTGTGCACATACAGGTTAAACTAGGCTAGTATAATCTCCTGTGGACTGTGAGTTGAATCAGTGGAGAGTACCATCCAGACACATGATTCGATATTCGAGCACGCTTTATTCTGACCTCAGAGAGCGGGGGTGGACCTGGGCGACATCTATTTAATATGGTGAATGGTTATAGTGTGATCATACTACATTTGAGGTTGAAAAAATGATACAAAAAGGTTTCCAAAGGTTTTTGTCTCTACCGCAGGATGGCGAAACATTTTTTGTACTTTGGGCTAGAAGGGAAAGTTTCTGAATAATTTGTCAACGAATCCATTATCCGACCTATTTATTTGATTTGAGATGTATTTCACTTCAACAAATCCAAGATGACCGCCAAAATAGTTGGTGGACATGAAACTTCATGTGGACACACAATACAATAATTTCTGCCCTATAATATGAGTATAAAGCAATCTGATATAATTCGTTTGTTGAAGTAAACAGTACATTTATTGGGCTTCGTCTCATATGCCTTCACATTCGGCACTTCGATAATCATCAACTTATAACGCAAAGAATCCACGACAGGGATGATGGTAATACTGACACTGCATGCTGACACATATCACGCAGAAAAAAATCATCACATTTACAATCTTTTTGACAAATGCGCCCATCTGTTGTCGCAGATCAATCCTAAGCAATAATGCCGAATGACGAATATAAAAGAAAAAGATAATTGGTGGTTGACACACGTACTGCCTTCAGATTCTTGACTAGTATATATTCTCTAATATGGAGAAATATTTGATTGAAATAGTTAATTTTTAATATGTCATATAAGGGCGCTTGGCGACCATTTTGGATTTTAGATAGATTCCATTGATGAATTCTGTTACCATTTTACTATGTAACCAGACGGCCTATGTAGACTCTAAATCCGTTGAGAAATCCTTTGTATCATTTTTTTACAATTTCACATAGAATGATCATCATAATACTGGATCCGTGAATAGATAACATTAATTAAAAGCTCATGAGCTTTCACGAAAGTTTATGAATTCGTGAATCGCCCATGATCGTCTCGTCTTTGCTTCAGCTATCATCGCATGTCATTTGACAACAGGCTATCTGATAACATAATATAATATTTAAAGCGAGATTAGAAATGATAAAAATTATGATGTGTTACTGTATTAAATTTATCACTAAAACAACATAATTGTACCTGGGAAGCACACCCGGTATAATGTATACGATTGTCTTTTATCGTATTGGTAATTTTATACTTCGGCTATAAAACAGAGCTCATACACATGTTACCACTGATTACATGGTTAAATAACACTATTTTCTCGTATCTTAGATCTCAGTATGATAGAAATTAGCAAAGTATAGCGCGTTATATTACCATTACCAGTTTCAAGGGCGGATACAGAGCCTTTGGGCCCAACTGACAAGTTAAATTTTGAAAAAATCGCTTGGGGACCCCTCGCCCCCTTTCAGGAATCCTAGATCCGCCCCTGTTTCTTGTATTTGCTGCTTGCTATGGGTGATTTATGAGCGGTTGTGTAGGTGCTGCAATTTCTTACACGTACGTAGTTTAGCTCTTCTTTGCCCACAGAACGTGCTCCAAGAACTGAAGTATATTTTCGTTAAATCGGGATGTAAGATTTTAAGTAAACCATTATATATATGCTACCGTTTGACGCAGAATAATAATACTTGGCACATAGTTATATAACCATCAGGTCATTTCAAGGCCAAAAAGGCTTATTCTTTACTGTATGATAATCGCATTATTACGAACTTGGGCGACTAGCGAGGTTTCGCATTATTGCGAGCTTGGACAAAGAAGAGTTAACAAATACGTGGGAAAATGAGAATAGAAGGGAACTGATAGGACTCTAGCACTTATTTCCCTGAGAGGCTTGCCAACTTGTTGTGCCTGAACCAGTCGCATGTGTGGTCTAGGTAATCGTTTAAACTACATGTATACCTAAAAACTAGGCTCCATGTTTGTTTATATATTGTTACATCGTAATTAAAGCGAAAACATTTGCGCATTGTTTTAAAATGATATATAAACTGCCAGCCTTTCAGGAATGACTTTGTGATTTAGGCTCGATCGTTCCACAGTGATTTATATGTTTTAGTCAGGGCTGTTAGGGCAATTAATGGACTGTTTGGGGCAAATTGTTCCAAAGCTGTCAAAATTGGCCCAGATGTCGACAGAACCCTACTTGATCGATTTAGGGTGGATGCCAAGAAAGGCATCGCCTTGCGCCACCGTAGGGACTAAATCCAAAATGGCCGCCACTAGATATCAGAAATATCAGAATAAATCAATATAATAAATAAAATCTTAAATTACATGAAATTAAATTCGCTACTGAGAAGCATAATTTATGATCCTTATGTTTTTCATAACTTTCGACTGATTTCTCCCTAAAATTTCACATTTTTATGTGAGATATTGGCACAGCGCCTAATTATCATAATCTATTCATACTATGTCAAATAACTGCGCGTTTTTAATCATTTCCACACGAGTACAACAATTATATGATCACAAGCCCAATAATAAATAAACAGTATCAGTGATAAATAGTTAAATTGATTATTGAACTGTATTAATTTTGTACTTTGACGTGAATAATATATAAGATATTGTATAGTTAGGCCTTTGACGTGTAGTACATTTTTTACTTATGACACCCTTTATAAACCCATTAAAGGGACCCCGAGACATTTTCCATTTTGTCAATTTTGAAAATTTAATTTATATGAAGCTATATAGCCTACTGATCTTAACTAAAAACACAAAAAAGTCAAAAAACAATTTTAAAGTACCGAAAAAGAGTGTAATAGTTATATTTCCAGGTCGTATATTGACCTCCCTACTTTTTTGCAGACAGACAAATGAAAAAATGCTAACAGGCCATCTGACCTGGAGGTGAAGAGCTGGGAGTGTTACTGTCAAGTGGGCTAATCTATGGGTCAGTTCTATTTTGGTTTGCATAAGTCACAGTGCCAATGAGGGCAGTCAGCCAGAGTCTCTTTATCGTCCCGTAGGAACACAAACGTGTTGATGCTGATTTAATACATCACATAGTATATTAATACTAGTACACGATGACGTTGCTTAAATATTAGGAATAAACACAAGTATTATGCAACATACATGCATATATTTATGGATCAATGACAATACGGTAAAGTTCCTTTTGCTACACTGCAACTCACGTTCTTGTCTAAATATAGTATCTATAAACGTTCACAAACTAGCACCAAATCATTCTCCCGCGACAATAATAGTTATTACGTATAAATGGAATGAACGACTTACGTCAGCTAATGCAGTTTGAAACGACGTATCCACAATCGGCCTCAAATTACGTTGTCATATTAAATTTATATCAAAATAAAGCCGGCTGGATGGCTTGGGGGCAAGTTAAATAAAATCCACACATCCAAAATTAAATTTGAATAGAGCTCACCCCCACCCAACCCCCCCCCCCCCCCCCCTATCCATTTTTTTCTTTTAACCAATCTCCGACATGAATAATCAAAGATTTAAAAAAAAAATCGGTTTTCCAATTTTTAATTCAAAATGGCCCTGGACCCACCCACCCAGTGCACCCACTTCCAATTTTTTTTTTATGTTTGGAATTTTTTTAAATTTTGCAATATCCCTTAATTACTGTTATGTTCCTGCAATATTAACTGACACATAATTAGGATACAGCAAATTACTGGCATAACTCGAATGCACATACGTTTTCACATTGGCTGCCAGTAGTCCGTGTAGTCAAGACGTGCAAATCGTAATCCCACAATTATCTCTGATAAGATGGCACCAATAAAAATATGGAAATATCTGGTCTTAGCAACATGGACTGTGTAGATTCTAAAGTTGAGTCATTTGCTTTTCTCTCAGTCCACTTTTCTTATCCACAATTGACCTATCATGTTAAAGCAGCGTGGAGCAGTGTATTTACATGGACGAATAAATTCAAGTTCAAACTTGTTGTTGTACCTGATCTAATTTACTATGGTGAATCTCTATTCTGATATGATGCATTATCTCTCGTACATAATGGGTCGAGTCTAGCACACAATTAGAATATCGTATTAAAGGCATCACATATACAGTAGCAGTTTATGCATACATAGAGTCATCTCATTTTACTTGTGTTCATCTCATTCAGTTGAACTATATTATTTACTTTTATCAATGCATTTGACCCTCGCAGCGCGGAGATCGGCTTTAGACGTCAGAATCTGACGCCAATAGACGTCTAAAGTCGATCCCCGCACTGTAAGAAATAAAATATTAGCAATGGCCATAGACCCATAACATAGGTATTCAAATGAAGCAGAAAGACATTTATGATGATTTCAAATTGAAAAAACCCTTTGGGGGTTAATCACGCGCGAAGTACTTGTGAACTTTGAAACACGTTTAGTCCATAGCTGTATGAGCATCGAGAAGAGACTGCGGCCTGTAGATTGCTGTGAAACATTGGAGACTTTTATGGTCAGCCGCACAGTGTGCAAATTAGTTACAGGATCACATTTGTCCTTATTGTCTGCAGGACTTGTCTGAAACGATCACCTAGCAACGACCAGTTGACTGCTGCCACCCGGCAATGTAACGAGTGTAATGGCTGATGATTGGCTCAAAGTGCATTGGTTGAGACAAATATAATTTCAACTCATACAGAAACAATACATATAACTTTAAATTATAATGCCTACTGCCGTGATAACACCATTCTAGTAAATATGGTCAAATAATAACTAATAATAACTGTAACTGATATTTTTCATATAGGGCTAATTACATGTGGTTTCTTACTTTATTATACGATATATTTTTTTAATTTCACGTGTTTTCTCACTATTGTACTACCTGTAAACGTCATTTTTTCGTATATCATACATGTCTTGACACTAGATTGAATTGTAAAACATGTTAGCATGTATCTGTCAGCTACCAGTTGCTTACTGATTAAGTCTGACTGGTAAAGTTCATTCATCGAAGTTGAGCTGTCTGGCTGCTGAATATAATCATATTAATGACAGTATGGAAACCTGACCAACACAAAATGTTATTAGCCAGTTGATTTATGTACTATGACCAAATACAATTAGGATCGAAGAAATATAACACTAGCCGTCCATGTAAAATGCCTCTCACTGTCATGGACTTCGATCAACAGGTAAATATTGTCAAACGTGTTGCTTTAACCTCTTAGCCGCCGGTCACGATTATTCGGGTTTTTTTAATTATTCATCAGCACTTCAACCACAAGCTTTCAAACATGGTAGAGATAAAACGTGATACCGGGCAGCAGGATTTCAACATCGTTGACTTCATTTTTTGTCAAATCTGAATTACTTTCACTCACTGGAAGTTGTGAATCGCGTCAGCGAGACACAAGTTCAGGTAAGTCAAAATTCCTGATTTCTAATTTTGGACAACCTGTATTAAAATCTATACTTCTGAGTAACTTATATTACACAAAAACTTGCTGTACTAGATCGAGGTTAGCTCGCGAGAATTATGCTAGCTAATCTGATAAGTAACCGGTGTAAGCTATGTAAACTATGGTGATCATGGGAGATCCAAAAAACCTGGTAAATCACTGCTGCAGTGGACAAGTTGATCTCCCCACCCAGCCAGCAGTCCTACGGCTCAATACGAGAAACCCAGTAAACACAATACATTAACCCAATGACGGGTCAATGTTGGGCCAGCGCGTAGACGGTGGACCAACATTGACCCATCATTGGCTTAATGTGCTAGGAAATCAAAAGGAATGGTTGCCCCTCAGTTTGGTAAGCTTTAAAAAAAAATACAACATGTCTTCAGAAACTTTTATTATCATTACTATTACTTATTCATTACATTGATTATACATGTTATACATTAATTTATTACTGAACATTACTCAGTTGTGTCGCGTCACTTATGTCGCTTCATCTGTTCGTTCTTCCGTCCGTCCGTTCCTACGTCCATCCCTTCTCCCACCCGGCTGTCTGTACAATTGTTATGTATCGCTGGGTGTCATGTAGGCTTATCATGTATTCTCAGAAAATCTAATACATACAACAAAGTACATTGCGTGTAATGTCAGACATTTAAGACAATATTGCTAGTCCTGAAACCCATACCACAGTGGGGTTTGAGAACTAACCTAGTACAGAATTTCTTCCTATGCAGCCTACTAATTTCACTTGAATCCCCACGTGTTGAAGGGCGGGGGCCCTAGGGTAGTGGTTAGCACCGCTGCCTTTCACGCCAGAGTCCGGGGTTCGGTTCCCGGTCTCGGCGGTTTGAAAGAAACAAAATTGTTTCTTCCCCATCCACGTGTGAAAGTTAGTATTGTGGGGAGCCTCCGTGACCGAGAGGTAGCGTGCTCGGCCTCAGACCGCCAGGGCTCGAATTTCGAATCCTGTGTCTGGAGGACAGTGTCATCTCAATCATCTCACCATCCTCAGGTGGTTCTCCTGGCCCAGTTTAGCCTATATGCGCACAAAGGTGGCCTAAAGCCCGATTCATTTCATTTCCCACGTGTTGAAACAAGCGGAGGGAGATCAATCTGCAGAACAGTAAGCGAATCGACCTTGGTCAGCGCCTCCCTGACATTCTCAAGCTGACCCCGTAACCTTTCAGTACGCAACGTGGCGAGAGAAACAAATTGCCCCATGTACGTAGCTCATTATTACTGACCGGTGCTGACCGGGCCACCTACCAAGCGCTATGCATTGCCCAATGATGTTTCAAAATCGGGCCAACGTCACAGACGTTAGCCTGATTTTGAAACAGCATTGGGCATAATGGTGGGCCAGCGCATGTAATCTGAGCGGAGGAGTTCTCTCCTATTTTAGACCACAGATCAAAGACTCCACTTCCTTTCCAGACCACTTGGCTGGGCAGTCGGACAAAAACAACCAGCAACATTAATTGTGCGTGTGTTGTGATCATCACTGATATGTTATGGTCGTTTGTATCTTGGGGATAATTTAACAACAGTCAACAGGTTTTTCACACAATTCGTGCAACAAAAAGTGAAATATTGTTGCTGCTTGAATTTAATCTCACAATGCTGACTAACTGCACTGTGAAAAACAATGTTTTCATGCTGGCAGGCAAATCGTATAGCTCGTGTAGGCCTCCCAGACTTGTCATAAAGCCTACTATGATTTCTCACGTATGACACTTTTAGATATGTCTCCATAGAACAGTGAGTTAAATCTGGGGTTTAGTGTTTTTGTTGGAGCATTGTGTAAAACTACACAAGTACAATTAAAATATTTGTTTTATATTTTTCTGGTTATTTTTGAGTCCGCCATGCATACAACTTCACACAATTGCATACATTCATACAATGAATGAATCAATGAATGAATCAATGAATCAATCAATGAGTCAATGAATGCATTGGGAGAGGTGAATCAGATCACACTGCCCTTCAGACCCAGGACTCGAATTATACTTAGGTTGCAAATTTGTTTCATGTGGCAAAGCTGAACACGGCACTGCCGAAAAAAACTTTGTTCTATGTGCAGCAACCAAATTTGGACTGAACGTTGACCCATAGTTATTTTGCTCAACTATAATATGAATCGTATACCGCTACAAACAGTAGAAGAGATACACGATTTGGACGTTACAATAACCATGGTTTATGCGAGCGGGGAGACACTGAGACTCAGTGAATGATGGTGTATGCTCCACTCGTCAATCGAATGATTCTCCTTTCCTCATGCATGTTGCCACCTTAATTAAAAACAATAATAACAGTTTTGTTAGTAGTGAATGTTGTTCATGTTTTTTAAATGTTTGTGTTGTAATTGTCGTTTATCATAATTATAGAGGAGGGCTGGTGGAAAAAGACACGTGGTAATATGTTAGGGTGGGAATTACTTGGAATGGCTCCGATGGATCCTGTTTAGTTTCACTCTCGGGTGTACATGTACATATACTGTTTATTATGGTTTGGTATAGTTATATCATTACTTATATGTAACTTGTAGTTATATATATTATAATGTTATTGTTATCAAATTTTTACTACATCGAGGTTAGTTCGTGTATTCTCAGAAAATCAAATGCATACAACAAAGTACAATCGCATGTTATAATGCCAAAGATGTAATCCAATATGGTTAGTTCTTAAACCCCCACGACCGTGGGGGTTTCAGAACTAACCAGACAATACTAGTACAGAATTTCTCCATATACAAACTTCTAATTTCACTTGAATCCCCACGTGTTGAAACAAGCGGAGGGAGATCAATCTGTAGAACAGTAAGCGAATCGACCTTGGTCAGCGCCTCCCTGACATTCTCAAGCTGACCCCGCAACCTTTCAGGACGCAACGTGGCGAGAGAAACAAATTGCCGCATGTACGTAGCTCCTTATTACTGACCAGTGCTGACCGGGCCACCTACCAAGTATTGTGCATTGCCCAATGCTGTTTCGAAAACTTCCTTTCCAGACCACTTTGCTGGGAAATCGGACAAAAACAGCCAGCAACATTAATTGTGCGTATGTTGTGATCATCACTGGTATGTTATGGTCGTTTGTATCTTGGGGATAATGTAACGACAGTTAATCTGGGGTTTAGTGTTTTTGCGTGTTTTTGAGTCCGTTGTGACAGTCGTTACGGCGAGATAACAATTAGGGGAAGGACGGACACTTAACGTTTCTATGGTATTTAAGGAGAATATTTGAACTATTTTAAAAACAATGACTGTTCTATGTAGGCTACATGTAATGCAGGTACATATAGCAGACCTACTTAGTGTTTCAAGGATACATTATTTTAATTATAAGCCAAATAAATTTGCTTTCAAAGTGGCCCCCTTTGCCCAATAGCTTGGGCAAAGGGGGCCAGCGCATTGGGCAAAGGGGGCCACCCTCACTTTGGGTACTTTTTTTATTTTGATCCACAAGTGTGTATACTGAAGAGAGCTTAATAAAAGACATATGAAAAAAACCTCTCATTTGATGTATATGGTGACATACTTTGTTGGACATAATACTAGGTAATATACTAAATACTTCGTTCACTGGGATTAGTTTGTGAAATGTGTACCCATTGAAAGTTTGCGGGCGAAGGGGGTCATGCCGTATCGTCTTTGTATTGAAATGGGCTGGCCCCCTTTGCCCTGACTCCCTTTGCCCAAGGGGTAGAGATGGGAAATTTAGCCTATTATCTCTGCCCAAAGTGATCTCCTGACTAAAGTAATGACTAGAAAACAAAGGCAATATAATGTACCACACAAAACAAAAGATTTTCAGAAGAAATCACATATATTCATCAAGAGATTCATACAAATATATAAGCTTATATTCATAAGATTGTTGCGAAAAACTCCCTGTCGTCTATTATTTCTATCTAAGATATGTATGCGATGTATATTTATGTTTTTGTGTATACATATGTTCATAATTCATAACTATGACGTCATTAATATTTCATACAACATGTCACAATTAAAATATCATTGATGGCCCCCTTTGCCCACCGGCCCCCTTTGCCCCCCTTTGCCTCACATGATATGCATGGCAGGTCACATAATTGCATTATGGTCAACATAAAGTGTAAATCACACCAACGCGAGAACGAGTATACACGCGACGAGAGACTACGACGACAGACGCGAAAATCGCCTGACTGTTATGTCTACAATACCAGTTTGTAGTGATTTCATTTGCTCGGATTTCCCACGCGAAAACCGGTGAGAAAACCGGCGCGGCGCCCGAAAAAAAACAGTTCTGAAAATTTTCGCAATGCCTCTCGCGCTCGCCTTTGTCTGAGCACTGGTATGTTTTGATGATGGTAGAATAATTAGTTTGATAATTTTCCTGCGCGAATTCGCGCTCCCGTTGGCGCTGGTATGTTTTGCGCTTTAATCCAAATATTAACCCTTTAACCGCCGGTGCCGCATATATTGGAGTTTTAATTTTTTTTAGCATATCAAGTACCACCTCTTAGTGATATGGATCATTGTCAAAAGCAGGAACATAATTTAAACGTATTTTGCAATAGATTAAAGGGACATGCCCAGGTCTAAAATCATCAAAAAATCGGTGATTTTATTTTAGCCTAATAATATGACCATATGATGTAAACATGGCCATAGACTAAACTGCAAAAAAATTTTCAATTTTTGTGCTGCGCACTTACTAGTTAGGTACCCTGATGACATCACGCAGTAAATGAGTTAGCTGGCCCAGTCATACCGGGTACTAGTTAGGCTAGATATAGAGACGAAATTCCTGATTTCTAATTATTGACAACCATGTCAAAAATAAGAAACATGGGAATTTCGTCTCTATATCTAGCCTAACTGGTAAGTGCGCAGCACAAAAATTAGAAAAAATTGCAGTTTTAGTCTATGGACATGTTTACATCATATGGTCATATTATTAAGCTGAGATAAAATTACCGATTTTTTGATGATTTTAGACCTGGGCATGTCCCTTTAAGTCTGTAACCAAATTATACCAAACGAGTTTATCTGGGGCCGTGATGCTATAATATGCTGTAGATGTTGCGGCCACTCTGTCTTCCGCCGTCGAGTTCGCGTTGCTAAGAAATAATTTACGGGTGTTTTTATGTGGGTAGCTTCGTAAACCGGTGCACACCGCTGACCAGCTGCTGAAAATCTGACTGGTCAAGTTACCATCAAACAGTTGTTCACCCCTAGCAGCCCACTGAGCGACCTTCAGAATAGCTGAGAGTCTACTGTTTCATTGTGAAGTGTTATGCCAAGTGACACATCACAATGTTTTACTCTTTGATTACTATATTAGGGGAATGCAATAACCCCACTACTTGATAGTTCTCTTGTATTCAGAGCTGGCTCTTCTGATACGATTTACAATTTCAATAGAATGAAAAATACTCCCGGGCAAAATATGTCGTTTAAAGATATTATTCAAAAAACATGTGTATACATATAGGATACATAAGAGGGGAGGGGGGGGGGGGGGGGTCAGCTATTGGATTAACACATAAGCTTATTATTTCAGCTTGAGTAGTTTACAGCTGCTTGCACAAGTAGTACGAAACATCATACTGTATTGTTTTACATTAGAGCAGTAGGTTTATACAACAGTGCATTACAGTGCAAGTGTAGGCGAAGTTATTACTCGATTTCATACAGGATGGCTTAAAGGTCGGGGTTCGACGGATTAGAGCCTGGTCCTTTCACCACAGAGAGTCATATTGGGCGCCTCCCAGCAAACACAAAACATTTTTATACCATTTATACAACGTCGGCCCAACGTCTTCGACATTGGTCCAACATTGTATAAATGTTACACTAATGTTTTGTGTTTGCTGTGCTATAATCAAAAAAGTATATTTCTACGTTGACTTACAATAATTTCAGTGTATATGTACAGATGTACACACTTTTATATACAGCATACGGAATTAGATTCAGAAGTGTAAATGAACATTACTACTGTTAAATGTTTCACTTTTGCGAGGAATGCCTTGAACTTTGGTACTATATTGGTGCCAAAAATCTCGACCGCCGTATTTTGTCATTTTGAGTTTAATGGCGACGGGTAATTCGGTAATACCCGGACGCGCACTGGCCAGTTGTCAGGTTGTGAGATTATCCCATCGATCATGTGATGTTGAACCAATGTTGGTTTGTTGTTAGGCCACCGTCGAAGACGGTGGTCCAACATTAAGCAAACATTGGCTCAACATCTCGCGTTGGCTGTGATCGCCACGGCCAATTCTGTGGAGAGATTGATCATCCAGTTCTTTGCGTAGAAACTGTTTTTCACACTCGTGTAGACATCTGGTCAGTGATTGATAACGACCGGTGTAATTATACAGCCGGCGATAATGCCCCGAAAAACTGTTCATTTCCATACGAGGTACTTGGCAGAGAGTATGCCCTGTAGTAGGGTAAAAAATAGAACTCCCGTGACCGTGGAAATAGGACCAAGGTTTTATGGATTTATTCACTTCATTAGATGTTAAGCTCAAAATTTGGCGGGGGCCCACCTCCGAAATGTGTGGGCGGAATTCTGTAGGCGGCCATTTTGACAATGGCCGATGTAATAGTGTGATACGTCAATTTAGTGATAACTCGGGTCAAATAATTCACTTATGACAATTTCAAACCAAAATAATTATTCCCAAGCCAAAATCCAAGATGGCTGACCATATAAAATGGTGATATTTGGCATATCTATAATAGTCCGGCATGTATCGGGACCCCTCCCCCCTGCACCCCTCATGATCCTCTGAAACATTTTTTTTTTTTTTAATAGTTTTTTCTGCTCTTTCAGACGAAACATGTTCCTATTGTCGAAAATTGGACCTAAAGACCGAAAAATTCAAAATGGCCGCTATCCAAAACACTATTTCTTATGAAATTGTATATCTTTTGATATAATGATGCTACACAGGTCAGTAATACCTCTATTCCTATGTTTTATGGCATGCTGAATGCAATTGAATACTCAAGAAGTGTTAACAGTGAATATGTAAATAATAAAATCCAAGATGGCTGCCAAAATAAGTTTTTTTTTCAACTTTCGTGATCTAATTTCACTGACTTATCAGTGAGTGCCACAATACGTCACTCAGTGATCTTTTTCGTCGCATTTGCTATTGCTTAACACCAGGGGTCTCTGTCGTCTGTTACGTCACCGTCTGCCAACCAGCAGCCAGCTATTCATAAATCGCTCAAGCGTGGGGTAGATCGTGATTAGTCAGTTGCGTTTAGACGCACATTTGCCAGAACGTGGGAATCTGTACACGCATTGCGCACCATACAAGCCAGAGGGTATCCAAGAGTGTCCTCTTTCTATTTTATATTTAGTTATACTTATTTTAATGGAGTTCTTTAAAGCATGATCTGAGCATCATTTTTGCTATAGGCCTATACGATATACATCACTATCAGTGTATATTTAGCCTAGATATTTTATTGCATTTTCAGAAGTATCAGTGCTAATAACATGAATTGGGTTATTTTACACTCTGTGAGGCCACCATTCTGAAAGCAGGTTTTTTCCACACACCTGGACGCGACAGTACAAGCAGTGGCTGTGAAAGCTGTAACCCCTGGTGGTGATTATTAAATCCAAATCATGGATCTGAATCATAATTCGGATCATCCCCAAAAACTAATCGATTATTCCGAGACAAACCTCTGGTCAATATTTCCTGCAAATCAGTTCATTACTTTTTACGTAATCAGACGGCAGACAGACAGACAGACAGACCAAACAGCAATACCAAAAAACATAACCTTCCTGTCGAAGGTCACTAGATTCGCTAACTGCGTTATGGCCATAGCAACTAATAGCAGCATGTCTGAAATAATGGCAATCATGACCAAGTGGGCTAGAACAGCGTCATGCCGAGATAGGCTACCTCATTTCCGGCAACCAGTAGAAACAATGTTGCCTTAATGTTGTCAGCATTGCAGACGGAGGTCCAGCGTTAAGACAACATCGGTTCAACGTATCTTGTTCAAATGGGTTATCACTACAGGAATAAAGCTGCTATAGGTAGTCCACATATCTGACAGGCCTTATTTTTATTTCTCCGGGCATGATGAGATTAGATCCGTTGATTAGTTGTGCATCTCAGACAAACATAAAAGTTGGATATGCCGCGTGATGACCTAAAAAAATCCTTTTTTTATTCCATTAAAATGATACACCTTATTCTAGGTTCTAGAAATATAAACGGACACTTCTGGTAAACCTTGTCATGTATGTAATTACACATAACCCTTTCACGCCCATACGGCCCCTGAGGGAGGGTGAATATGACGTCATTTTTCACATGCCTGTATTTTGCGGTCACGTGGGCTTTAGATTGCCACAATACATTTAAAATTGTATAATTTTGGTCGGAATACATTGCGCAATGTTTAATTAGTTCGGTAAAAAAAATGTACCCTCTATCCCAATTATATCTTAACTTTAAATGTGCTAATCCTGGACCCAGGGATAATGGTTGTAATTTAAAGGCAATGCACGTGTTTTGATATAATCGCTTTAACTGAGGATCTACAAGGTGTATTAACCATATGTACACATGTGGGATTCGGCAGGGGCGGGCCTTTATGGGCATGCAACATTTAGGTGCGTCAAAGGTCACCTCATAAATTCAAATAAAAACAAATATACAAGGGTAAAGCCAAGCCATGTTGTCCACTTCTGGATAGGCGCAATTTATATAAACATATGTGTGGCAGTTCCCCAGATTCATGTGAAGTGAAATGACCTTGAGCGGACCCTGAGTACGTGAAGAATCTAACCCCATCCCATAATATTAATGATACCCTTTTTGATATCCCCAAAATGTCTTGCAAGCCTAGCGGTAGCTACTGAAATAACTCCTTTTATACATTTTATTTCGAAATAATGAAATATTTTGCATGGAAAGGATTCATGGCTGTTGACGTATATACCCATAGCAACAACAGCTACTGATCTTATATTGAGGATTCGTTGTATAACATGTTCCACGGAATCCTACAATTCCATCAATATATAAATATAAAATTATTCTTTATTAATTTGATCATGTGCATTGGAATAACCGTTTAAAAGATATCGTAATTTTTTACTGAGTTATTTTTTTTATTTAAATTCCACTATAAAAAGTCGGGCTGGAAAAAAGCCGGAATATGAGACATCCACGAAGATTCACGATAAGAGATACCTTCGCGGCATTGTCGTGGTGGGAGAGCCCACAAACAATGGTGAACCAGTTATATCCTTTCTCATGACGGTAGCAGATTGAGAAGACACCTGTATTAATTTCCACCTTTTTGAAAGTTTGAGGTGATATCATGACAACGTTTAGCATGCCAACCCACGACATACGATAATTTATGAAATTGCAGTTGTGGAAGAATCTACAACAATAAACGGACATATAAATGACACATCATGACGTTAAGGTATCAACCTGATATTAACCCTTCAACCGCCAGTGCCGCATATATTCGGGTTTTTATTTTTTATTAGCACATTAAGTACCACATCTTAAACATGTTAAAGATAAAAAGTGACATCAATCAGCAATATTTGAAAAAAGTTGACCTCCATATTGTCAACTCTGCATAATTTTCACTCACTTGAAGTTGTGGATCGCGTCAACGAGACACAACTTCAAGTCGGTGAAAATTCAGATTAAATAATTTGGCGGTTAAAGGGTTAATATCCTGACATAAAAGAACCATATCCTCCCGTTAAATTGCAACATCCTCTAATTTAATGTCATATTCTGACATTCTAAAATAATATCATCATATTACAATACCATGCAATGCCATAACTTGTTTACGTAATATCCCAATATTCAAATGCAATAAGGTCATATTCAAATGCCTAATTCATGATATTAAATCACAATATTGACATTCGCAGAAAATAAACCAAATTAAATAAGACAAACTCTGTTCAAGTGTTCAAGCTAGTGTAATATTTTACCTGACTCTGCTATTATGTTATATCCTCAAACATTCACACTGAAGTCTCATATTCACATCCTAGATTAATCACAACTAAACATTGCCGAAATCGATTTCATGACGTCCATATTGGATTTTTGTGTATCAAGGAATGTCAGGATGTTAATTTTTATTGCAGACAAGAATTCCTTGACCCACCGCATGTGAATTTCCCATTACAAAAATTTATTGAGCCACAGCTTTTCTAAATTTCATAGTTCGTGTTAGCCTCCAGTTTCAAAACGTGCCGCCTAAAATCCGCCCACACTTTTCAGAGGTACATAGGGGCCAATGTTCTTAGTTTCTTAGTTAATCCCCAAAGATGACAAAACCACAAAAAAATTAGTACTGACTGAAATCCGTGGTCACGTGACCTGACCCAAATATATACCTAGCTACTTATCCACCCACATGTGAAGTTTTGACTATATGTGTTTGTTTGACCAGAGCTTTGCCCGGCGTTCTGGTATGACACATTACAAGGCCGAGCTGGTCACACTATTTGGCTGCTCCAGAGAATACATTGCCCGTTACCGCCAATAAACTGAGTGAAATATGGAGTCCGGCAAATTGTACGGACCTGAACTACACGACTACTCCCTTTGGAGATATAAAGTCTAATGAAACGTCACCGTCATTAGGATCATCAGTTATGTACATCCTACCCTCGGATGATCCTGTCACCACACATTGACCAATAACTAGAAGACCGAGAGCCTGTGAACGAGATGGTGGTCACAAACCTCCGCTAATGTGACAGCAAAGTCCTCAGAAACTAGTCTGCCGTATAATACACTAAGCAACTCTCACGTGGGCGAGATGAGGCCAACACGAGACATTGACCCAATGTTGAGCCAGCGTCGTAGACGGTGGACCAGCATTGAATCGATGTCTCGTGTTTGCTGGGAAGGAATGTCATCCTATAAATGCCATACAGAAAATAAACATTGCATACATGTGTAAGCCTATGTTATAATTTTATTTCAGTTGAATTTTAAATTGCGCCACTTGTAGGAACTAAAGTGAGGTTTTTATAAATGGAATATTACTAAAGAGAAACCACAAGATTTGCATATAAAACCACGTCATTGTCTTAGTCAATCATTAAGCAGCCATAAAATGTTTTATAATGCTTGATATAATACTTGATATAGTTGATTCTTGTTTTATCGATTTGCTGTTGAATATAACTTTGTAATATAAAATTTGCTATATATTTTACCACTCTTAAAGCTCACCTTGGATAGAATTTGTTTGTGAATACAATGTTTTTGATAATATTAAAATTACCAGGTTGAAGTATTTCCCATGATTTAATATGATAACATCACCTTGAAGTGAAACAAATGTAAACAAGATTCATTTAATCTTTTTGTCTCGAGCGTGTTTTCACACACAAACAAATGCAACTGGAATTAATCAAATTTTAAGTGCAAATGCAGATTTTAAATAAGGTAACATTTGCAAATTATAACAGGTCCAGTTTTCAAACGCTTTGACATTTTGATTCATTGAGCATCGGAAATCACTCCGCAATGCGATCTTGATTTTATTGTCAAGGAGCGATCTAGCCCTTAAAGAGGTAATAAAAAGTATACAGATATATTGTTTGACAGTTTTCAGCGTCAATTATTTGAAATAATGATGGAAAATGTCAATGCTACAAACGCGAGTAGTTGAGTTAACCGCCGGTCACGATTCTTCTTCTTTTTTTTCTTTTTTGTATTAGCACATTAAATACCAGCTGTCAAACATATTAAAGGAGTAATCCACTGTGTAAAAACAGCTGTGTAAAAAATACCTATATCTTATCTAGCTAGACCTTCACACACTAACCACGAACTATTTTGTGCTGAGAGTGCAACCAGAAGTTAAGTTGATTCATTTTATCGACAGACAAATGAACAAATGCTAACAGGCCATGTGACCTCGAGCTGGGAGTGATACTGTCAAGTGGGCTAATCTAAGGGTCAGTTCTATTTTGGTTCGCAAATATCCAAATATTACCCCTTAACCGCCGGTGCCGCATATATTCGAGTTTTCATTTTTCATTAGCATATTAAGTACAACCTTTTAAACATGTTGAAGATAAAATGTGACATAAATCAGCAATATTTGAAAACAGTTGACCTCCATATTGTCAAATCTGTTTCACAATGAAGGCTGGAAACTACAGCAAAACAACTGACATGGATCCTTGTCAAAAGCAGGAACAAAATTCAAACGTATTTTGCAATAGATTAATGGGACATGCCCAGGTCTAAAATCATTAAAAAATCGGTGATTTTATTTTAGCCTAATAATATGACCATATGATGTAAGCATGTCCATAGACTAGAACTGCAAAAGTTTTGTTAATTTGTGTGCTGCGCACTTACTAGTTAGGTACCCTGATGACATCGCGCAGTAAATGAGTTAGCTGGCCCAGTCATACCGGGTACTAGTTAGGCTAGATATACAGACGAAATTCCTGATTTCTAATTATTGACAACCATGTCAAAAATAAGAAACATGGGAATTTCGTCTCTATATCTAGCCTAACTGGTAAGTGCGCAGCACAAAAATTTAAAAAAATTGCAGTTCTAGTCTATGGACATGTTTACATCATATGGTCATATTATTAAGCTAAAATAAAATCACCTATTTTTTGATGATTTTAGACCTGGTCTCTTTAAGTCTGTAACCAAATTATACCAAACGAGTTTATCTGGGGCCGTGATGCTATATATGCTGTAGATGTTGCGGCCACTCTGTCTTCTGCCGTCGAGTTCGCGTTGCTAAGAAATAATTTACGGCTGTTTTTATGTGGGTAGCGTCGTAAACCGGTGCACACCGCTGACCAGCTGCTGAAAATCTGACTGGTCAAGTTACCATCAAACAGTTGTTCACCCCTAGCATCCCATTGAGCGACCTTCAGAATAGCTGAGAGTCTACTGTTTCATTGTGAGGTGTTATGCCAAGTGACACATCACAATGTTTTACTCTTTGATTACTATATATTAGGGGAATGCAATAATCCCACTACTTGATAGTTCTCTTGTATTCAGAGCTGGCTCTTCTGATACGATTTACAATTTCAATAGAATGAAAAATACTCCCAGGCAAAATATATCGTTTAAAGATATCATTCAAAAATCATGTGTATACACATAGGATACATAAGAGGGGAGGGGGTCAGCTATTGGCTTAACACATAACCTTATTATTTCAGCTTGAGTAGTTTACAGCTGCTTGCACAAGTAGTACAATAATATCATACTGTATTATTTTACATTTGAGCAGTAGGTTTATACAACAGTGCATTAGGGGTTTTAATAAACAAATATTATGACAACTTTGTTCTTTTAAATTTAACAAGTGTACTTGATTTCATACAAGATGGTTTAAAGGTCGGGGTCAACGGATTAGAGCCTAGTCCTTCCACCACAGAGAGTCATATTGGGCGCCTCGCAGCGAACACAAAACATTTTTATAACATTTATACAACGTCGGACCAACGTCTTCGACATTGATCCAACTTTGTATAAATGTTACACAAATGTTTTGTGTTTGCTGGGCTATAATCGAAAAAGTATATTTCTACGTTGACTTTCAATAATTTCAGTGTATATGTACACACTTTTATATACAGCATACGGAATTAGATTCAGAAGTGTAAATGAACATTACTACTGTTAAATGTTTCACTTTTGCGAGGAATGCCTTGAACTTTGGTATTATATTGGTGCCAAAAATCTCGGCCACCGTATTTTGTCATTTTTAGTTTAATGGCGACGTGTAATTCGGTAATACCCGGACGCGCACTGGCCAGTTGTCAGGTTGTGAGATTATCCCATAAATCACGTGATGTTGAAAAAATATTGGCTTAAGCAAACATTGCTTTAAGCAAACATTGGCTCAACATCTCGCGTTTGCTGGGATCGCCACGCGCCAATTCTGTGGAGAGATAGATCATCCGCTTCTTTGCATAGATATTGTTTTTTACACTCGTGTAGACATCCGGTCAGTGAATGATAACGACCCGTGTAATTATACAGCCCGCAATAATGCCCCGAAAAACTGCTCATTTTCTCTACGAGGTACTTGGCCGAGGGGCATGCCCTGTACTCGTTGTACTAGCGGGTACTATAGTCTACGGCACTGGCCCAATATCAAAACAACATTGGCTCATTGCACTATTTTTGCTGGGCAGGCGCTTTCTACTCGGTTCCTCAGGTAGTGAGTGAGTGAATATTGCTTGACGTCGCTTTCTGCACAACCATGGCTACATCGCGACAAGAGGTAGCCTAAAGTCGGGACTATGCCCTACTCTTTTTTCGAATGTCATGAGATAGTAAGCTGAAGATTTATACAGGACAAACGCGTCCCAATTTGCAATAAATTATGCACCAATAGTCTACATTGGACCAGCGTCGTAGACGATGGTTTAGCATTGAACCTACATTGGTATAAAGTCTCATGCACTATTGGTTTGTTGATGCTCAATGCTATCATATTCATCAATTGCAAATGGAATTATGAGGATGTCTAACGCTATGTCCCTTGTCGGTCTAATGTAGTTAAAATTAAAGCTATTACTACCCAGCAGACACAAGACATTGAATGAATGTTGGTTTAACGTTGGTCCACTGTCTACGACGATTCTGGTTACATTCCGTTTTACAAGGATGAATAAACTGATAAAAGAAAGTTCAAATGTTTCAATTATTATGGTTTTGTATTATAATAGGACAATCGTTCATTATCTACTTTCAAGTTATATGCCGAGAGTAAGTATGGTAACGCACATTGAAAGTATACACAATAACGAAATGAATGAATGAATGAATGAATGAATGAATGAATGAATTAATGAATGAATGAATGAATGAATGAATGAATGAATGAATGAATGAAGGGGACCTTAGCACCCCTTTGTGTACATATATGGGCTGAACTGGGTCAGGAGAACCCCCTGAGGATGGTAAAATGAATCATATGTCACTACCCTGCATAAACATGATTTGAAATTCGGGTCCTGACGGCCTGAGGTCGAGCACGCTACCTCTCGGCCACAGAGGCTCCCACAATACTGCATACTCAGTGAGCTGGGAAAAAAATAATTGATATCAACGCCCTGTCAGAAAAAAATAGTTTCCCGAATTTCGTTGATCGAATTTCACTACAAAGCAACGTAATATTTCGATTTTTATCATTAACACAAAATTAATTTCAAATATATAAGCTGCTTTGTAATTTCTACTTACAATTTCAAAATAATATTTCTACATCAGATTTCACGTAAATCAAAAAGTTTCTGGTGGTTTTAGAATCGAGTCCATATTTATGTGATGAATGAATAAATGACTGACTGACTGACTGACTGACTGACTGACTGACTGACTGACTGACTGACTGACTGACTGACTGACTGACTGACTGACTGACTGACTGACTGACTGACTGACTGACTGACTGACTGACTGACTGACTAAACGAATGAATAAATAAACGAATGAATGAATAGAGATAATCTCCTGTGGACTGGGAGATGAATCCAGACACATGATTCGATATTCGAGCACGCTCAATTCTGACCTCAGAGAGCAGTTGACCTGGGTGACATCTATTTAATATGGAGAATGGTTATAGTGCGATCATATTACATTTGAGGTTGAAAAAAATGATAAAAAAGGCTTCTCAACGGTTTTTGTCTCTACCGCACCTTGTTCTGGTTATAAAATGCTACCAGAATCCATCATTGGAATATGCATAAAATTCAGGATGGCGGAACTTTTTTGTATTTGGGCTAGATGGGAAAGTTTCTGAATAATTTGTGGTCAACGTGTTTATTTTTTGTGACCTAATAATTTTATTTGAGATGTATTTCACTTCAAAAAATCTAAGATGACCGCCGAAATAGTTGGTGGACATGAAACTTGAAGTAAACAGTACAGATATTGGGCTCCGTCTCATATGCCTTCACATTCGGCACTTTGATAATCATCAGCTTATAACGCAAAGAATCCTGTTGTATCCGCGACAGGAATGATATTAATACTATTCAATCACTGCATGCTGATACTTATCACTATTACGCAGAAAACAATAATCACATTTAAAGCACTCTTTTTGACAAAAGCGCCCATCTGTTGTTGCAGATCAATCCTATTGAATAATGCCGAATGACGAATATAATAGAAAAAAGTTAATTGGAGGTTGACACACGTACAGCCTTCAGATTCTTGAAGGCCAATGTGCAACATTTGAGGGATGCAGGACTTGCAACATATGGATTGATACTACTTCGAATATAAAGGTGGAAAACGTTTCACTTCGATGCGATGCTTAAAGCTGTTGTGTCATGTTTTCTTAGATATAGCATCATTTCTTGACAATCATTCAAATGAATAAGGACAAAATATGATAAATTAATAAATTAATAAATTGACTTATTCGCCCATATTCAACATCATATCTGATTTGTTCTGAAAACATAACCAAATAGACAGTGTGTGAGTCAGAGACTGCAAACCTCTATGAAATTAATGATCGTAATCCGGATTCTGGATCCGGATCGTAATCCCGATCGTCCCAAAAATGTAATGGATTGGTCCTTGGCCCGTGACACACGTCCGGGAAAATGTTCACATATAAATCCGTGCGATCCGGATCCGCGTAAATCCAAATCCTGGATCTGAATCATAATTCGGATCATCCCCAAAAACTAATCTATTATTCCGAAACAAACCTCTGGTCAATATTTCCTGCAAATTAGTTCATTATTTTTTACGTAATCAGACGGCAGACAGACAGATCAAACAGCAATACCAAAAAAATAACCTTCCTGTCGAAGATAACTAGGTTCGCTAACTGCGTTATGGCCATAGCAACTAATAGCATCATGTCTGAAAGAATGGCAATCATGACCAAGTGGGCTAGAACAGCGTCATTCCGAGATAGGCCACCTCATTTCCCGGCAACCAGTAATAACAATGTTGCCTTAATGTTAGGCCAGCATCGCAGACGGGGGTCCAGCGTTAAGACAATATCGGTTCAACGTATCTTGTTCAAATGGGTTATCACTACGGAAATAAAGCTGCTAGTGTAGTCCATATATCTGACTGGCCTTATTTTTATTTCTCTGGGCATGATGAGATTAGACCCGTTGATTAGTTGTGCATCTGAGACAAAAAGAAAAGCTGGATATGCCGCGTGAATATACACAATACATAAAATTGGGTACTGTTTCCATGCAAACCGTTTCTAGGGAGTAAGGGTACGTCTTCGAAGGGTATGGCAAGAAGCTTGTGTTGAACCCCTTCCCCCCCCCCCAAGTGTTCTTTAAGTGTGTAAAAAAATTCATGTGCATTGGAATAACCGTTTAAAAGATATCGAAATTTTTTGCTGAGTTATTATTTTTATTTAAATTCCACTATAAAAAGTCGGGCTGGAAAAAAGCCGGAATATGAGACATCCACGAAAATTCACGATAAGAGATACCTTCGCGTCGTGGAGGGAGAGCCCACAAACAATGGTGAACCAGTTATATCCTTTCTCATGACGGTAGCAGATTGAGAAGACACCTGTTTAAATTTCCACCTTTTTGAAAGTTTGAGGTGATATCATGACAACGTTTAGCATGCCAACCCACGACATACGAAAATTTATGAAATTGCAGTTGTGGAAGAATCTACAACAATAAACGGACATATAAATGACACATCATGACGTTAAGGTATCAACCTGATATTAACCCTTCAACCGCCGGTGCCGCATATATTCGGGTTTTTATTTTTTATTAGCACATTAAGTACCACATTTTAAACATGTTAAAGATAAAAAGTGACATCAATCAGCAATATTTGAAAAAAGTTGACCTCCATATTGTCAACTCTGCATAATTTTCACTCACTTGAAGTTGTGGATCGCGTCAACGAGACACAACTTCAAGTGGGTGAAAATTCAGATTAAATAATTTCGCGGTTGAAGGGTTAATATCCTAACATAAAAGTACCATATCCCCCCGTTAAATTGCAACATCCTCTATTTTAATGGCATATTCTGACATTCTAAAATAATATCATCATATTACAATACCATGCAATGCCATAACTTGTTTACGTAATATCCCAATATTAAAATGCAATATGGTCATATTCAAATGCCTAATTCATGATATTAAATCACACTATTGACCTTCGCAGAAAATAAACCAAATTAAATAAGACAAACTCTGTTCAAGTGTTCAAGCTAGTGTAATATTTTACCTGACTCTGCTATTATGTTATATCCTCAAACATTTACACTGAAGTCTCATATTCACATCCTAGATTAATCACAACTAAACATTGCCGAAATCGATTTCATGACGTCCATATTGGATTTTTGTGTATCAAGGAATGTCAGGATGTTAATTTTTATTGCAGACAAGAATTCCTTGACCCACCGCATGTGAATTTCCCATTACAAAAATTTAATGAGCCACAGCTTTTCTAAATTTCATAGTTCGTGTTAGCCTCCAGTTTCAAAACGTGCCGCCTAAAATCCGCCCACCCTTTACAGAGGTACATAGGGGCCAATGTTCTTAGTTTCTTAGTTAATCCCTAAAGATGACAAAACCACAAAAAAATTAGTACTGACTGAAATCCGTGGTCACGTGACCTAACCCAAATATATACCTAGCTACTTATCCACCCACATGTGAAGTTTTGACTATATGTGTTTGTTTAACCAGAGCTTTGCCCGGCGTTCTGGTATGACACATCACAAGGCCGAGCTGGTCACACGATTTGGCAGATCCAGAGAATACATTACCCGTTACCGCCAATAAACTGAGTGAAATATGGAGTCCGGCAAATTGTACGGACCTGAACTACACGACTACTCCCTTTGGAGATATAAAGCCTAATGAAACGTCACCGTCATTAGGATCATCAGTTATGTACATCCTACCCTCGGATGATCCTGTCACCACACATTGACCAATAACTAGAAGACCGAGAGCCTGTGAACGAGATGGTGGTCACAAACCTCCGCTAATGTGACAGCAAAGTCCTCAGAAACTAGTCTGCCGTATAATACACTAAACAACTCTCACGTGGGCGAGATGAGGCCAACACGAGACATTGACCCAATGTTGGGCCAGCGTCGTAGACGGTGGACCAACATTGAATCGATGTCTCGTGTTTGCTGGGAAGGAATGTCATCCTATAAATGCCATACAGAAAATAAACATTGCATACATGTGTAGGCCTATGTTATATTTTTATTTCAGTTGAATTTTAAATTGCGCCACTTGTAGGAACTAAAGTGAGGTTTTTATAAATAGAATATTACTAAAGAGAAACCACAAGATTTGCATATAAAACCACGTCATTGTCTTAGTCAATCATTAAGCAGCCCTAAAATGTTTTATAATGCTTGATATAATGCTTGATATAGTTGATTCTTGTTTTATCGATTTGCTGTTGAAAATAACTTTGTAATATAAAATTTGCTATATATCTTACCACTCTTAAAGCTCACCTTGGATAGAATTTGATTGTGAATACAATGTTTTTGATAATACTAAAATTATCAGGTTGAAGTATTTCCCATTATGTAATATGATAACATCACCTTGAAGTAAAACAAATGTAAACAAGATTTATTTAATCTTTTTGTCTCGAGCGTGTTTTCAGACACAAACAAATGCGACTGGAATTAATCAAATTTTAAAGGCAGGTGCAGATTTTTAATAAGGTAAAATTTTTAAATTATAACAGGTCCAGTTTTCAAACGCTTTGACATTTTGATTCATTGAGCATCGGAAATCACTCCACAATGCGATCTTGATTTTATTGTCAAGGAGCGATCTAGTACTTAAAGAGGTAATAAAAAGTATACAGATATATTGTTTGACAGTTTTCAGCGTCAATTATTTGAAATAATGATGGAAAATGTCAATGCTACAAACGCGAGTAGTTGAGTTAACCGCCGGTCACGATTCTTCTTTTTTTTCATTTTTGTATTAGCACATTAAATACCAGCTTTCAAACATATTAAAGGAGTAGTCCACTGTGTAAAAACAGCGGGACACATTTGTACCCAGAAGGCACCACGCTTAATACAGGGATAGAGGCAATGGTGTACAACTAAAACCAGCAACATAGATAGAGTGATCTATAGCTCTAGCGACAAAACGTGATCAATCAGCAAGATTTCAAAATCGTTGACGTCTATTCTGTCAAATCTAAGTAATTTTCACTCACTTGAAGTTGTGGATCGCGTCAGCGAGACACAACTTCAAGTGAGTGAAAACTCCAATGAAATAACTTGGCAGTAAAGGGGTTACTATCAGAAAACAAGCAGCAAGGACTGCAAATTTCGTGCTGGGACAGCAGCTATTATTGCAGCAGTGCTTTCCTCATTGCAGAGTAGCGTGTCCTCATTTGACGTCTTTACCGGGTGATTTAGTGTCTGCGCATGCTCATGACCTAATTTCATATTAGATTTGGCGCACACAATGAACTACACGCTGGATTATTTAGTGTTCAGTGGTCCGGCAGAATATAACATGCATTTCAACACGGCCGTATCAGGCGCAGCTAAAAGCCCCAAAATAGTCAACTGAATATTTAATATGCACCTTATAATCTGGCTATAAGCTGGCAGGACCATTCGTGTGCAAATTTACAGCGACCTGACCAGAAATTACCGTATCTCAGCTTTTCCCTAGAGACACAAGTATCAGAATGCTGAATCAGTTGGAGCAATGCTTGTCCAACATCTAGGAGCTCGGCCCAGCATTGAGTTAGTGTTGTTCCGACATGAATTATGTGTTGGTTATTACTGGACACCCGCAGAAAAAAAAATACAGCGTACCTATATCTTATCTAGCTAGACCATCACACACTAACCACGAACTATTTTGTGCTGATAGTGCAACCAGAAGTTAAGTTGATTCATTTTATCTACAGACAAATGAACAAATGCTAACAGGCCATCTGACCTGGAAGTGGAGAGCTGGGAGTGATACTGTCAAGTGGGCTAATCTAAGGGTCAGTTCTATTTTGGTTTGCAAATATCCAAATATTACCCCTTAACCGCCGGTGCCGCATACATTCGAGTTTTCATTTTTATTAGCATATTAAGTACAAGCTTTTAAACATGTTGATAATAAAATGTGACATAAATCAGCAATATTTGAAAACAGTTGACCTCCATATTGTCAAATCTGAATAGTTTCACAATGAAGACTGGAAACTACAGCAAAACAACTGACATGGATCCTTGTCAAAAGCAGGAACATAATTCAAACGTATTTTGCAATAGATTAATGGGACATGCCCAGGTCTAAAATCATAATCATTTTAGCCTAATAATATGACCATATGATGTAAGCATGTCCATAGACTAGAACTGCAAAAGTTTTGTTAATTTGTGTGCTGCGCACTTACTAGTTAGGTACCCTGATGACATCGCGCAGTAAATGAGTTAGCTGGCCCAGTCATACCGGGTACTAGTTAGGCTAGATATAGAGACGAAATTCCTGATTTCTAATTATTGACAACCATGTCAAAAATAAGAAACATGGGAATTTCGTCTCTATATTTAGCCTAACTGGTAAGTGCGCAGCACAAAAATTTAAAAAAATTGCAGTTCTAGTCTATGGACATGTTTACATCATATGGTCATATTATTAAGCTAAAATAAAATCACCTATTTTTTGATGATTTTAGACCTGGTCTCTTTAAATCTGTAACCAAATTATACCAAACGAGTTTATCTGGGGCCGTGATGCTATATATGCTGTAGATGTTGCGGCCACTCTGTCTTCTGCCGTCGAGTTAGCGTTGCTAAGAAATAATTTACGGGTGTTTTTATGTGGGTAGCGTCGTAAACCGGTGCACACCGCTGACCAGCTGCTGAAAATCTGACTGGTCAAGTTACCATCAAACAGTTGTTCACCCCTAGCAGCCCACTGAGCGACCTTCAGAATAGCTGAGAGTCTACTGTTTCATTGTGAAGTGTTATGTCAAGTGACACATCACAATGTTTTACTCTTTGATTACTACATTAGGGGAATGCAATAATCCCACTACTTGATAGTTCTCTTGTATTCAGAGCTGGCTCTTCTGATATGATTTACAATTTCAATAGAATGAAAAATACTCCCAGGCAAAATATATCGTTTAAAGATATCATTCAAAAATCATGTGTATACATATAGGATACATAAGAGGGGAGGGGGTCAGCTATTGGCTTAACACATAACCTTATTATTTCAGCTTGAGTAGTTTACAGCTGCTTGCACAAGTAGTACAAACATATCATACTGTATTATTTTACATTTGAGCAGTAGGTTTATACAACAGTGCATTAGGGGTTTTAATAAACAAATATTATGACAACTTTGTTCTTTTAAATTTAACAAGTGTAGGCGAAGTTGTTACTTGATTTCATACAAGATGGTTTAAAGGTCGGGGTCGACGGATTAGAGCCTGGTCCTTCCACCACAGAGAGTCATATTGGGCGCCTCGCAGCGAACACAAAACAGTTTTATAACATATATACAACGTCGGACCAACGTCTTCGACATTGATCCAACCTTGTATAAATGTTACACAAATGTTTTGTGTTAGCTGGGCTATAATCGAAAAAGTATATTTCTACGTTGACTTTCAATAATTTCAGTGTATATGTACACACTTTTATATACAGCATACGGAATTAGATTCAGAAGTGTAAATGAACATTACTACTGTTAAATGTTTCACTTTTGCGAGGAATGCCTTGAACTTTGGTACTATATTGGTGCCAAAAATCTCGACCACCGTATTTTGTCATTTTTAGTTTAATGGCGACGTGTAATTCGGTAATACCCGGACGCGCACTGGCCAGTTGTCAGGTTGTGAGATTATCCCATAAATCACGTGATGTTGAAAAAAATATTGGCTTAAGCAAACATTGCATTAAGCAGACATTGGCTCAACATCTCGCGTTTGCTGGGATCGCTACGCGCCAATTCTGTGGAGAGATAGATCATCCGGTTTTTTGCATGGATATTGTTTATCACACTCGTGTAGACATCTGGTCAGTGATTGATAACGACCCGTGTAATTATACAGCCGGCGATACGGCACTGGCCCAATATAAAAACAACACTGGCTCATTGCACTATTTTTGCTGGGCAGGCGCTTTCTACTCGGTGCCTCAGGTAGTGAGTAAGTGAATATTGCTTTACGTCGCTTTCTGCACAACCATGGCTACATCGCGACAGGAGGTAGCCTAAAGTCTGGACTATGCCCTACTCCTTTTTGGAATGTAAGCTTTGGAATGAGATAGTAAGCTGAACATTTATACAGGACAAGCGCGTCCCAATTTGCAATAAATTATGCACCAATACAGGTTTAAAGTCTACATTGGGCCAGCGTCGTAGACGATGGTTGAGCATTGAACTTACATTGGTATAAAGTCTCATGCACTATTGGTTTGTTGAGGCTCAATGCTGTCATATTCATCCATTGCAAATGGAATAATGAGCATGTCTAACGCTATCGCCTGTAGAATAAAGGTGATTAATTATTACAAAAAAAAAAAAAAAAAGATAACGTAGCCGGCAAAATGTTAAGTATTACACACGAAAATAAAACACGAAAATAAGTGTAATCCTAAATCAACCGTTGTATATTTTTCAGATCAGTGACATTGATAACTCTCAAATCTGTGAAAGTGGTATTATGTCCAACGTGAATACATTATTATCACATATCAATAATAAACATACAATAGGACTTGCTTAATTTGTTTCGTAATTAATGGAACTTCAACAAGTGAAATATAAAAACAAAATGTATTTATTTATTACATGCTCGTCATTTTTGTACAGTTTTAAAAACAGCTATAATATATTAATCAGAAGGAGACTGGTTGTTTCACACAAATATATCTTTCCATAACATATACATACATATTAGTATAAAAAATAATAAGTCATTTCACAATTAACATTTATAATTGATGCAGACATTCATTTTTTTACCAGAAAAAAACAACTAAATTTTATCTATACAAACTGGATTGCTAGAGTAGCAAGCAAACCATTGAAATAAATAATAATTAGGCCTAATTAATCTTAGATTATATTTTGAGACCGGGTATAGCAGTCTACCCACCTCCCAATGAAAGAATGACTCAACATGTCACATGACGAGATCAGCTGATCACCGCCGTCATTCAGTTGTACTTAAATTAGCGCGGGGACCGTCTTTATACGTCAGAATCTGACGTCTGCAGACGTCAGATTCTGAGGTATAAAGACGGTCACCGCACTGAAAAAAATAAAACATTTATAATGGCCGTAGACCCATAGCATATTCAAATGAATCGGGAAGGACTAACAAATACATTTATGACGATTTTAAATTGAAAAGAACCCTTTAATTTCCATGGTTTGTACAAAAATATATCAGCGCTGTAAGGGTTTAGGTGTAGAAGACAATAATTGTGTCATATTTTATAGAACTGAATCAAAGGTCGAATTTTCCCCGACCATATGTTAGTCTGACAGCAGTATTTAATGCGGATCTCTAGATTTGAACCGCATATTAAGTATAATGCCCGGTCACACAACAGGAAGCATTGAGTGTGACAACAATAAAAAGTGTTGTGAACTCATCATGTTTCGTTGACAATATGTATACAAAAATATGTAGATAAAAACATCCAACTGTACATATATTATTGTGTTACTACATGCACAAGACGCTGCACACATGGTTATTTAAATACATCGTAATGACTGATTCAAAGGCATGTACATGTATGAGTCTAGACGACTAGAGCCAATTGTCACAGTCATGAGGGAATGTGTCTTGTACACTTTGAAATTATTATCATTTCTACAATATGCTATGCTTCCTATGCGTGCACTTTTTTACTCTGAATTATTTCGGTCATAGCATCTCAGCAAACACGGGAGGCTGGATCAATGTTGTTTTAAAGGTGGCCCATCGGCTTCAACGCTTGCCCAACTTTGATCCAGCATTGTCTTGTGTGTTTTTTATATATATCTCACATTGTCAGAGACTCATGGTGTGTCAGTCAACAGCCAACGAACTTCTGAACTTCCCTTGTCGGTGTAATGCAGTTAACCCTTTAACCGCCAAATTATTCAATCTGAATTTTCACCCGCTTGAAGTTGTGTCTCGCTGACGCGATCCACAACTTCAAGTGAGTGAAAATTATTCAGATTTAACCGGCGGTTAACGGGTTAAGTTCGAACAATAATATATAATTATGATGGGCCTATATTATAAATGACAGATTTGATTTGGTATCATTACAAACACAGACGCTCATCTTTGCTGTTATATCTCAGATGAGCAGGTGTACTATCTAGAAATAACGCAAATTTGATAATGTACAGAATGTAAAGCGCTGTAATTCTGATTTTTTAAGTGACTAGTGTTTCTCGATTTAACCCTTTAACCGCCGGTGCCGCATATATTCGGGTTTTCATTTTTTATTAGCACATTAAGTACCACCTTTTAAACATGTTAAAGATAAAATGTGATATCAGTCAGCAATATTTGAAAACAGTCGATCTCCATTTTGTCAAATCTGAATAATTTTCACTCACTTGAAGTTGTGGATCGCGTTAGCGAGACACAATTTCAATTGGGTGAAAATTCAGATTGAATATTTTGGCGGCTAAAGGGTTAATACATGAGCTGATGAACAACAGACTTACAAGCTGTTTCATCCCTCCCAGACCTACCAGCAAAGGGTATTTGTGTGCATGGCATAGGTTGCGTAAAATTTAATTGAAAATAAAAGAAAAATCGAATGAGGTCATTTCGAAATCTGCATACAACTAGAAAAAAGTGCGAAATAGAGACTTCTACCTGTAACGATTGGCTCATTTACAAGAGAGAAGCCACTTAGTAGTGTGGCACGGTGCAATCACATTGGGAATTTACGCTGATTTCCCTCTAGCACCAAAAACTTCATCGCACATTCGCCCTCACCCCTCCCTTATCACAGACTCGGCTTTGGTCATTTTTTCGGAGATCGAATGTGCTCTTAGAAGCCGCCAATGAAATCCAGACAGACAGCTTCAGTGGCACCAAAAAGCATTTGGCAGGGTCGCCATTAGCTCAGTAGCCTCTCGCGACCGTTCAATACCGTACAGCCTGGAAATTGTGGGTAATTTGCAAAAAGTGGATTTTTAAATAGCAATGTAACTTTCCAATCAGAAAGTCATGCTGGGGCCGCGTAAATTGTAACAGTGATGGAGAGTCCATTCTTTATTTTCTGTCGATGTTTTGTCATTTCTCTCCGGCCGACTGAAAACAGCGCTAATGGAAGTCCGCTGTCTCATCTTTGTAATAGACTGTTTTCTCGCGAAAAGTAATATATATCAAGTTAATTGACCGAGCGGGCTTAATTTCCAATAAAGAGCGATAACAGTCCAAGCTCCCGGCAGATCCCCGTAGAACCTATGCTCAGCACGATCGAGGTCCCACATTAACTGGACGTATTAGACTTTGCCCAATCGACATTGGAAGTGTTTGATGCAACAGCTGTAGCTACACTGAGACGCTGACGGACCTCTCGTTGGTGAACATACTGGTGGTTTCTGTCGGGGGCACCAGCAGGTACTGAGGCAGGTAGACGGACTGGGACGCCGTGGACGGCCGGGATCGCATGTTGGCTCCATACACGCTCGTGTGCAGCAGGCTGTCGTCGTCCTGAAAAAGAAAATTCTTAATTAGCTGACTCTTTCAGTGCTGGTGACACTTTCAAACGGATCCGCAATAGAATGCGGTTTTTTTCAGTACAGAACTATTGACTGAAATATGCCAAATATACAGGCGTATAGGCTCTCAAATTGTAAAATACCAATGGTTAATATTAACCATTGATTAACCATGGTTAATGTATGTTTTAATCATCTTCCCCATGGTCAATACCAACTGTTACTTTTACCTATAGATTAACCATGGTTAATTTTTGTTTTATTCATATTCTCTATGGGCAATACCAATTGTTTATTGTAACCATAGGCTAAGCACGTTTAATTTATATTTAATTATCTTCCTATAGGTAATACCAATTGGTAATTTCAACCACAGACTAACCATTGTAAATTTATGTTTTAATCATCCTCCCTATGGACAATACCGATTGGTAATTTTACCCATAGATTAACTAATGGTTAATTTATGTTTTATTCATTTTCTATAGAGACAATACCAATTGCTAAATTTAACCATAGATTAACCATGTTTAACTTATGTTTAAACCATCTTCTTTATACGCAATACCAATTTTTTATTTTAACCATGGATTAACCATGGTTAATTATGTTTTAGACATCTTCCCTAGTATTAATTTATGATTTAACCAACTTCTCTATACGGAATATCAATTGCTAATTTTAACCATAGATTAACCATGTTTAATTTATGTTTTAACCATCTTATCTATAAGCAATGCCAAGTGCTAATTTTAACCATAGATTAACTATGGTTCATTTATGTTATAGTCATGTTCCCTATAGGCAATACCAATTGTTAATCTTAAACATAGATTACCATGGGTAATTTATTTTATAACCATCTCCCCTATACGCAATACTAATTGTTATTTTCTACCATAGATTAACCATGGTCGATTTATGTTTTAACCATATTCCATAGAGGCAAAACCAATTGCTAATTTTAACCATAGATTAACCATGGTTATTTTCTGCTTTAACCATCCCCCCATAGGCAATACAAATTGTTAATTTTAACCATAGATTACCCATGGTTAATTTATGCTTTAATCATCTTCCATAGTGGCGATACTAATTGTTAATTTTCACCATAGATTTACCATGGTTCATTTATGTTTTAACTATAGATTAACCATGGTTAATTTTTGTTCTAACAATCTTTCCTATAGGACTCGCCGCCGAGCGAAGTATGTTTTTGCATGTTTTAACGATCTTCCCTATAGGCAATACAAATTGTTAATTGTAACCATAGGTTAACCATAGTTAATGTATGTTTTAACCATCTCTCCTATATAGGCAATACCAATGGCTAATTTGCAACATGGATTTACCATGGTTCATTAATATACTAACTATAGATTAACCATGGTTAATCTATGTTTTAACCATCTTCCCTATAGGCCTCGCCGCCGAGCGAAGTATGTTTTTAAACGCAAGATCATTGTTTATTAATTTGAAGGACGTAGCATGCAGGCAGCACTTAAACGGTTTACATCCTCGTGCCCACGTGACTTAATGGCTCTCGGTGTAATAGACTGCCCAGCCACACAGTAGCTAAAAATATGGCCACTCAAGCTATGTTTTACAATGTTCGCGACTGGCACAGCACACTTGTGGCGTTCCCACAAAGTTTTACTGCTCAGAAGTGGACCCTCAAACTTCAGTAGTTCCCAGTATGATGTACTGAGTCCTTGTTTAATGGATCGAGTAGAACACCCAGCGCTCACAATGGCTTTAATTGTTGTCAAGAATCGTACGTTGATTTTGCTCTGTGTATTTTAATTGTAGTAAAATTATCAACTTATCAACTGATATTGCATTGGTGATGGTGGTGGTTTAGATGAAATACTAGTAATCACCGATAAAATGACATTACTGTTTCAAACACAAAGCCAGTTTCAGTTTTTATTGTGAAAAATTCACAGTACAGGTTAATGATATCAGGATACCATTTTTACCCATTTGATAATTGTAAAAATTAAAATTATCCAAGGCTGTTAGATATTTGTGTCTTCTACGAATTCTCAGTTTTGATCTACAAGCATAACATATCTCAATGTAGATTTATAGTAAGATTGGTAATAATTTTATTGTTTTCTAATACCTACCCTTGGAATACAGACATGAACACAGCAGCCGACCACCGCTCCCAGAACACAGCTGATGATGACAGCCGTCAAACAGAGCACAAGAAGTGCTACAAGTCCTAGGTAGAGACTTGTTGTGTGACGTATATTCTCACAGGAAGAAAATTCCATCACCCCACTACGGCTCCCTCTGGACCTAGCAAAGAAAATATAACAAGAGCTATTATATGTATACCTAAAACAATATATGCCTACATATTTAGAGCTAAATCTAGACTTCACGAACATGCATTTTCAAATTTAAATTTTGCAAACGTAATAAGAATCCGTCGAGTGGTAAATTGAGAATACATCAAGTGTCAATTAAATTATATTAAGGAAGCATTGGGGGTTATATTTTGGCCCAACAGAGAATCAGCACGGAGGGTATCTAGATCATTATTGATCGCTATATGTAAATAACAACAAATCATGCCACAGTATTTTTTGTGGTAAATATGAAAATTAAGGTGGGTGTACATGAATATTCAAGGAATGAATTATGTGACTATCCGCATGAAAAAGCATCTAGATCAAAAATTGAGATCAATGGTGTCTTCCATAGTTGTATTGCTGTAAAGTGTTAAACCACTGGTGTTTTAGCCCAGCGCTACAATAAAACTGTTTTACCCAATTGAAGCTGTGTCTCGCTACCGCGACCCACAGCTTCAAGAAGTTAAAAATTAATCATATTTGTTTTATTTGAGATCAAAGATCTCCGAATATTTATGTTCAAACACACATTTCGCTCCTAATAACAATGATTTAAACGGCTCATAAAATGTATAAAAAACGCCTATAGTCGTGTCCAGCGTTGTAAGAGTTGACGATGGAGCAACCTCAAATGGCTTTGGTCCAACTAAAAACGTATAGCAACCAAGAGACACGGGCACAATGTTGGGTCAATGTTGGGCCAGCGTCGCAGACGGTGGCCCAACATTGACCCAACATTGTGTCCGTGTCTCTTGTTTTCCGGGTGAGGACCAACAGCCAGCGTGGTGTGTCTGCCCCGAGCACGTTGAACTACAATGTCCAGACATGACCTTATCTGGAACGATTAATAAACACGCAACGCGTATAAAATCTCCAAAATGGTCACGTAAAAGCTCCGATTTTCTGCTTAAAGAGACATAAAGATATGTATTGATTTTTCTGATACCGCTAGAACAGTCTATAGCAGCGCAAACGCTGGGTTATAAAAACAATAAGTGTTCGCATGTTGCTGGGTCGTCACCAAATCCTCGTCTCCTTAATCTCCTCGATAAGCCTATCAACCTGTTTGGTGTGCTTTGCATTAATTTGTAGTTCATGTTTGTTTCAAACATTGATCAATTCATCATGTTGATCCATCTTGAGAAGGCATTGACTCACACGACAGCCACGTGGAGTCAAGGTTTACTCAAGATGGATGTATGCCTAGATATACGTATGATAAGATATAACACAACAAGCTAGTGGTGCATCTTACAGCTGTAATCTAAATGAAAGGTCGAATGTAATCATGCTAATTAGAATAATGTATTTTAACATGTTAATTGGTTATAATGACATTTATAATTACTTACGATAACTTCAACAACTTAATAATGGCAAGATAATTATTTTAATTATAATAATATGTACGCTTGTAACAACCACATAATCACAAAATATAAAAAGTAGTACACTAGTCGGCCGTTTGAAGCCAAAACACCCACACTATATAGGAGGCATCAGATCAAAGTTAGCAGAGATGTCTAGGGACCCTGATCCCTTAAAAAGCTACAGATATATGTGATTGATGGTGTGTTTTGAAGTAAGCGGCAGCCCCATCATTCACGTGTTTTCATGACAGCATCGCTGTGGCCCCTGACATTTCCTCTGAACATTCCCCGGTCTGAGCTCTTCATCTTCTCCGTCAATGTGTTATCATCGTCAAACATTTCATGCCGAGAACCGTCACTCGAACAAAAAAGTCCTCCTGCTATACCCCACAACAGAAGCACTAAAGATCTCTGACTACGTGTCCTTCTAAGTTTTACCCTTTAACCACCTCAGTGAACACAAAACATTTTGATAACATTTATACAATGTTGGACCAACGTCGACAATTTGTGTTTACTGTGACAGTTCACGATTATATTCATTATTTTTATTATTATCACCACATTTAATACTATGTCAAAGACAAAAAACATGACATCAATCAGCAATATTTCAAACTCGATGACTTTCGTTTTATCAAATCTGAATAATTCGCATTCATTTTAAGCTGTGAATCGCGATACACTAGTTCAACTGACTGAAAATCCAATTAAATAGCGGTTAACGGGTTGAAACAAGAATCTAATATTTACATTGTTAATTCACAATTTACATTGTTAATTCACAGTTGTCGTTTAACACAATATGTATAAAAATCTGAAACACTTTTTTACTTCCATTCATATTTCGGTTTGATAATTTAAAGAACAACTGAATGACGGCGGTGATTAGCCGTCTCGCCATGTGACAAGCTACATGAGCAGCTCTTTTATTGGTCGGAGTCATCCCAATTATTTTCGCCACGGAAACTTTTTTTTTAAATGCTGTAATATAGTGAATCTTTGTTGTTTGTTATACCCATGCAATACATTTTAAAATCAATCAACATACATTGATAAATAGTTCGAATAGTAAGCGAGAAGCTTGAAATACCAGTGGAAAGACTAAGGATCAACGCCTGGCCACCGGCTAACGCCGTTGGCCAGGCGTTGATCCATAGTCTTGTAGTTTTGGGGGTGGCTCTCACACGGTTAACCGTGATATATCGTCCTTACCAGGAGCATCTGCAGAGCGAGCCATCCTGGATACAGTCTCCATAAATCTGCATGTACACTCCGTATCGTTGGGGGTCCAGGCAGCCGGATATCACGTAAAATATATAGCTTCCAAACACGACCACAAATGATATGGCCACCCATAACACCACCTGCGGCATTGCATAACAAGTACAGCGTCAGTATAAGAGAAAACAATGTTATTTCATTCAGACTACCTGGGTTTTGTTTTGTTATTGTCACATTACAATAACTGTAACTGCGAGTGTGAATATCATATTTTGTAATCTAAAATATTTGTGACAGGGATATGTTCAGACATTCAATGAAAATTGTATAATTACAATATTTAGGATTGTGTATTTCGTCAAGGTGCTCTGTCGATGGGCATGGTAATACTTTGTCTTCATGTACGTTTGCAGAAGCAATTCCCAAACGGGTGCTGCGCCACGACACCACATATGAAAGCGTGTATGATGGAGCCATTTTGATTGTGATATAGGCAGTTTATGGCCGGATGCTCCCTTACAAGACAGGGATCATAGACGACCAGCACCGATGTAATACTATTCACCCTTTGTCCAAACCAGTGCTCGTTTATGTTGATTTTTGTGCGTGTTTGTTATATGCTTAGGCCTAAAAATACGGACAACTGACGTTTGAATGGAGAAAAAAAAAGCTGCTAAGAGTTGCAGAAGACGGAATGGATAAAAAGGTTCTCTTATGGTACATTCCCAGCAAACAAGAGAGGTCCACCCAATGCAGTTTTAGTGTTGGGCCAGCGTCTGCGACGCTGGCCTAACACTAAAACAACATCGGGTGGACGTCTCTTGCTTACTGGGTTCTGGAGGGCAGGACTGGCGCTAATGGTGTCTTCTAGTGGCAGGTAGACATGCCTCGAGGGCAAGTCTTTATCACGAGACAGAACCTGGTGGACGACGTAAGAAAAAGGGGTGCATCAGATATGTGCATCAGTTTTTTTCTCTTTTCTGGGGGGGAGGGGGGACGCAGATAAAATGTTTGCTTTTAATACATGTCGAAATAAAATTATGTCGTTTTGTTATACATTTACCGCCTTCGAGAAATGAATGCTCGCATGCCTCATTTTTAAAAGTTTGTTTGGAGTACGCGACAGAAGTTTGTTACCCCCCCCCCCCCCCCACCCTCACGTCACATATCATCTGGACCGCCCCTATTTGAAAGGTACCCACTCCTTTTATGATATAAGCCAATCAGTGGTGGGGGAATGTAATATTAACACAGGTTATTTTTTAAAGTGGACATGCTACGACACGTAGGCCCTATTCGCGAGAGAGAAAAGATATAAGAGTGTATCAGCGAAAAAGAACAGAATTAATAAAACCCGAAATTCCAGTTAAGAATTCGTGTTTAAGTTTTCGTAAAAAGTTTGCTTCCTAATTCTGTATGTGGCTTCGCTGCTAATGCTGGTTTGCGTTTGCATATGTGCGACATCTGGTAACGTACTTTCCCCATAGTAGGTGTTGTAAACTATCCAAATGCTTGGGTGCGCATATGTACGCCTATGGTTATGTAAAGTTCCACTCCCATCATTGGTCACTACATGCCGAGCCAATGTTCGCGCGATGGCGGACCGCCATCTGAAACATCCACTCATCATTCATCCAATAATGGGACATCTTCTAGCCCAACATCAGCCCACTATTGGGCCAACGCTTCGTGTTTGCTGGGTAGTGACGACCATTCGTGTCGTTAGACGTTTGCATGGAAACAAATTGTAAAAAATCACCAGCGTTAATGGACGCTTCCTAATTCCCTTCACAATGAGAAATAAATAACCATTCTACACCAGTTGTCATTTCACTGAGAATCATGCTTTTTAATTATCCGCAATAAAGTGGCGAAGACAAAATGAGATTATTTTTTTGTATTCTATGAGAATATTGCAAACGAATTGCAGATAATTATTGCTGCATTATTAAAAATAAATTATATTTTATTCCCATTTTTGGAAACTTGAAAGCGATTAATTATGTTTTTATACGTCACATATTTTGTAGCCCATATGTTGACGTCCCAGCAGACACAAGTCGTTGAGCCAATGTTGTTTTAATGTTGGCCCACCGTCTTCGACGTCGGCCCAACATTAAGTCATCATTGGCGCAACGCCTTGTGTTAGCTAGGGTGGGTGTCTTATCGAATAACGATAATCACACTCAAAGTACGTGTATAATTATAATCCACGAATTCTTTGTTCTGACATGTTTAAGAGTGTCACAAAATTGAACAAGGCAATAGTGGTATTCACTCCTACTGGTCCATGATTGGCTTTCTGGACAGAACCTTGTATCTTTACTAGGATTCGAAAGTTAACTAGGCTAGATAATATGTATTTGATACAAGTATGCAATATACCTTATAATCATTATATAGTGATTTTATAGATCTATTCCCAGTAAGCACAAAACATTTGTAAAACATTTATACAATTTTGGACCAATGTCGAAGACGTTGTATACAGCCTCCAGTGTCATTGTTGGAGAAGCAAATCGCGGTGACAAAAATGGTACGTACCAGTTTTCTGTTTTTGGTCAAGGTGACAGCAATGCCCAGTACACCAACCGCAATAGGCTGAAAACACAGAATGTAATATAACTGAACCAAGAGAATATATCCTTCTAAAGTCTTATTCAATGTTGAAATACCATTTTTATATCAATAAATAAAAAAAGCAATTACGTCAAGCATACCTTTAATTGTACACCATTTATGTAATCTGCTTTTTCAAATTATTTTTTATTAAGCATTTTGGATTTCACAAAGACGTACGTTTTATTATAAGAAAACAATGTGTAAACAGTTTTATGTAGTAAAATGTTTGTAGCAAAAAATCGTTTTTTAAAAATGCATATTTCACATTTATTTCACACACATGTAGGCCTACATATCAATTTTCTGGTACAAACATTTTTCATCATGAGAATGTTCGGACAAATAAATTAGATGGTCAGCCACATCTCAGGTTCGTCAACTTATGATCATATCTGCAAAATTATACCAAGAAGAGCGATAAGCTGCGTGGCCAAACATCGTACCAGTCTGATAATAGTCAAGGAGTCAAATCAGACGCATAAGCGGAATTGATTCAACACCAAAATTAACTAAGGTTTGACTTAATAGGATGGTAGGATGAACTTTCTAAGATTTCACTTGTGTATACAATCAACTTGTGATTTTAATTATTTTATATGGTATTCAATGTATCGGTGTAAAAGTGGTTTACATAATTTCAAAAAAAAAATTCAATACTTAATCAATATTAAATATAGGCAGATTGATTTTTTAAGGTCAATTATTTGTATGTATCGAGAAAAATAATAGCAATAATAATATTGTTGTGTTACAATGATCTGAGCAGGTCTTTTTCATCACACTATCTTTTTTATTATAATTTGGTTAAAATAAAAAAAAACAAGGTTTGACTACATGGGATGTTAGTATACAGAGCATAATAATAGTCAGATCGCTGAGGGTGAAACCTTGCAAATGGGTATATACAATATTTGCAGATTATTGATGCATCAGATGCTTATATGTCTACATTGATATGGGCATCGGATTATTGAATAAACTTTTTTTTTTAAATGCCCCTGGCGACCATCTCTGATTTTCACCGTTTTTGGCCAAACGCTTTAGGAGAGACACTCAGACTAATTATCAGCTCTGACACCCAAATTTCTAACCGAAACCCTAGAATGGCGATTGCTCTGCGGCCATTTTGAATTTTCAGTGATAATGCAAAATGTTCAAAGGGGCTAGTATGGCATGCTTGGTCATATCAATTTAGACATCTCATGCATCAATAACCCGAAAAACGTTTGTACATTTCCAAGGCTCCACTCACATATATGCCATTTGGCGACCAGGCTAGAACCTTACATAGAACGCACAGCCTACCATCTTATTAATCAAAATAGTATTGTGTTGAGTTGTGAATGAAACCAAATGTCCAGTTTTGCGCTCCTAGAGTGTACGAGCGAAGTTTCCATCTTATCAGCGATTATGTCTAACTAATCGTAATTTAGGCCAATATCGCATGTAAATCCGGTATACAAGACTCCGGTATACAAATTATACAGCTTACGCACTGCATAGTCCAAAACAGTTAGTACATTTTTTTCTAAAATATATTTTTGAAATGTTATCCTCCACGAATATCACGTGAGCTAATATAGACATACTGGCCAGCAAACACAGAAGATACATTGATCTTGTGCTGGTTTTATGCTGGGCCGGCGTCGGCCCAGCATCAAACCAACACAGGTCAACGTCTAGTGTTGGCTGGCTGCAGCACGGAGAACATATTACGGAGAACAGCTCCAGCCAGCTGATTATATTAGGTTTGTCACTACGTATCGGATCAAGATAAAGGAGGCCAGGAGACCAGACAGAAAGCGTCGCCGCGGACAGTCTGCTCTCCACACATCACAGGGAAAAACACACCGCTAAACGGCTGTTGCAGGACTTCCCTTATGCGGATCAAGGAATCCGAAGTGCTAATCGAGGTATCGCAAACGGACAGGAAGAATGAAAGCCGGATGGAGTCTGCTCTTGGCAGTCCACAGCTGCGGCAGCCGCGACTTTAAACGTAGGGGCAATGGTGAAGACTGAACCTTTATTAGCCAGACATTGTCACCAGCAAACACGAGACGTTAGACCATCCTCTGCGATGCTGGCCCAACATTCAAACAGATTTACATCAATGTATTGTGTTTTCTGGGTAAGGCCCACAGCCTCATATGTTGGCAATGTAACTGGATCTCATTGCATGCAATTACTTCTGGAGGTTCGGTTGTGTCACATAAACTTACTCGTGTTGCAAGTTATGCTGATTTGAAACATGACAAGACTAGGACATTTCTCTAACAGGAGAATTAACTAAATATATCCTCCTCAGCATGCTCACGGACAAAAATTATTTTTTCTTAATCAATACGCACGCCATAGTTACTAGTTGATAAATCAATAAGAAGGTCATTATTCCAAATATATGAAGACAGCCTTGTCCTGTACCTCGTGACACTTTGAAGGAGCGTACAGCTACATTTTAAAAGACTTTTTCGCACAGCCTCTATTGAGAACACATGGCTGGGGAAATACCGCATGATTACTTTCAAAAACTTAGTAAGCCAATCCCATACACATAATTATGATCAAAAATACGAGATATAAAGTTCCACTGGTACTTAGGCGTACATGAATTTTAACAGTGTGGCAATTAGAGCCTGTTATTAAGAGGCATATATCCCAGCAGAACGTCCGGACCAACGTTAAAGCAACATTGATTCAACGTCTTGTGTCTGCTGGGATGTGTCTATGTATAGTACACAGGTTTTGTGATTATGAGAGCAGATGTGAGATGAAACCCTAGCTTCAGTAGACATTAGTGTTTCGCAATATAATGCCCGATTGACAATTAGCGTTGAAGTAAAACACATACATAAATCCCGTATATGGGAATCAGTATTCACATTTTGTCTCCCAAAGGAAATAATTAAAGTATTTTAATATCAGCTCGTATATATGTAAACGTAAGCTATATATATGTTCACATTATATACCAATGCTAAAAACGAACGCGGCAAAATCCCAAAATTATGTTTTCCGTGTGGGTGTTCACACATACACGGTCATGTATACAAACACGACATCCACCAACAAAATATAAGAATGATTTTCTGCCGTATTCGTTTATGTGTAAGAGCAACTTTGTGATCTCTTCGCGGTGGCCCAACACCCACACAAAATGAGGATCGTGTGGTTTCCCTCCTCACAAACAATAATTGTACTGCACCGAGGAAGGGCGGGGGCCCTAGGGTAGTGGTTAGCACCGCTGCCTTTCACGCCAGAGTTCGGGGTTCGGTTCCCGGTCTCGGCGGTTTGAAGGAAACAAAAATGTTTCTTCCCCATCCACGTGTGAAAGTCAGTATTGTGGGGAGCCTCCGTTACCGAGAAGTAGCGTGCTCGGCCTCAGACAGCCAGGGCTCGAATTTCGAATCCTGTGTCTGGAGGGCAGTGTCATCTCAATCATCTCACCATCCTCAGGAGGTTCTCCTGGCCCAGTTTAGCCTATATGTGCACAAAGGTGGCCTAAAGCCCGATTCATTTCATTTTTGCACCGAGGAAATTATTCGAAAAAAGGAGGTATCGGGTTGATTTCTCCCGCAACGTATTTTATGTGAACAGGAGACGTGCCCAAACACATTTGTATAACATTTATACAACGTCTGCGACGTTGGTCCAGCATTGCATAAATGGTATACAAATGTTTTGTGTTTGCTGGGTGGAACCTGAAACACTTCATTCGCGTGGCAGCCGAACAGTCACTTTTTCTGTTCCTTCTCAGCACCAAATCCATTACCTGACTACATGTACATCACGTAACGTTAGATTGATTTAAGAGGTCGTTAACCGCTACAATAAATAATTTAACTCTCTATTATCGACTTCCCCCTGATAAAATTACCTCCAGAAACCGACTTATTTTTTAAGGAGGACCCCTGAGGTATCCCCTGAGCACATTACAGGTTATAGCTATGCGCATGCGCACATCGCACAAATTAAAATTACAAGAGAACACTGACCATTCTGGCTGGGAATTTTCAACCACGCATGTAATTAAATATCTCCATTGCAATTAAAGCATGTACACATGTGGATTTCACATAAATGCGAATTTGGTATAGGAAGGTAGTTTTCGCATAACTGCGAAATTGGTAAATGAAGTGTTAAAGCGACACAATCAGGACTAAATCATCATTTATATTTTGGCTCCTTGATATGTCCATAGACTGGAATCGCGTAAGTTTTTTTTAAATTTCGTGTTGCGCGTTTACCAGTTAGACGAGAAATGAGGACGAGATTTTTAATTTCAAAATAAGAAATACGGGATAACTGCATCTGCACCAGTCCAGGCTCAATTTACGCAGAGCGAGATTGCGTGCCGCAAATCACATGGCGAAGTGAAGATGGGATAACTGATAAACGGGGTTTTCGGCACACTTGCCACGTTGCCACAGCAAGCCAACATTTAAAAGACTTCCACAATTCTAGGTTATGGACATGTTCACATAATATGGACATATCAAGAAGCGAAAATAACACGGATGATTTTTGGACTGATTGTGTCTCTTTAAATTTTCACCCACTTGAAGTTGGACCGCAAAAGACAACTTTAAGTGGGTGAAATTACTCATAATTCGAGACCAACATTTGCAAGTGTTTCGCTCTAGACAGAATGCCCTCTCCTTATCGCTGGAGCCACGAGAGGACTGTTGCACAGGTTAATTTGGTTCGCAATAATAGTGATTTATTCGGCAAATAAAAAGGATTAAACACGACTATTGTCGTGCTTATCGCCTTGACCCTTTAACCGCTGGTGCCGCATATATTCGGGTTTCCATTTTTTATCAGCACATCAAGTACCACCTTTTAAACACGTTAAAGATAAAATGTGGCATCAATCAGCAATATTTAAAAACAGTTGACCTCCATTTTGTCAAATCTGCAGGATAATTTTCAATCACTTGAAGTTGTGGATCGCGTCAGCGAAACACAACTTCAAGTGGGTGAAAATTCAGATTGAATAATTTGGCGGGTAAAAGTTTAAGGGTTATAAGGAGAGTTGCTGGGGTGGCGTTTAAATTTTGCTGGACCGTTTTCATACACCACGTGATGATCCAGAAGCAATGATCTCCGTGGACCGACTTGGTTCTACACAATGATGTGTCGATTACATGCACCAGGGTCCCACATTAAAATTTGTGTTTCTTTTAAGTTAAATTGCCGTATAAAGCCAAATGGCAATAACTGCAAGTAAGCAGTTACTCCTTTTCGGCTTTACATACAAGTAATTTGAGCGAATCAATGCACAGCTATATATATGTTATATTGTGGTGAAGAGAGGCTTTGACAGAACATCATATTCTACTTCAGAAATAAACTAGAGGAGTCTAGTTTTCTGTAAAACAAACACTGGAAGTGTCTCCCCTCCAGCAGCAAAACCATAAAGCTTGATAGCTAATAGATGTAGTGTCAATGGCTTTTGTAATTAATGTTAATAAATGGCTCCTGTGGACAGTAGAGACTATGTATTTTGATGTGGTTGAACACGTTTTTTTATATCTACATTAACTAAATCGTCTTTAGGCTTAATCAATTGGGCAACAGTTTTGATATCTTCACACCCGGCAATGTGCGAAACACAATGTGGCCTGTTAACCTTCCCAGCAAACACGAGACGTTGACCCAATGCTGGTCCAATTCTGGCCAACTATCTGGATTCAATGCCTCGTGCTTGCTGGGCTGCTGGTCTGGCAGTGCATACTGCTGGCCGCGAGTGCAAGCCGACACCCACCCAATCTCTGTTAAATGTTGGGCCAACGTCGCCAGTACTGACCAGTATTCATTCAGTCCTAGTCAGTACTTCATGCTGGCGGTAGGGCACGCTGGTGGTACCTGCACGATGCTTTGAACCCGAAGCTGGGTTAATGTTGATCAGCCGTCTGTGACGCTGGACTATATATTCAGCGTGTCGCCAAACACGACATGGTAACCCTGGGCTAATGTTGGGTCAGCGTCGTATATAGTGGGCCAACATTAACCCAGTATTGGGTCAACGTCTCCTGTTTGACCGCCTACACGATAGAAAGCGCTGGAGAATGGGACACACAGACCCACAGACTGAGACAGCCTGAGCGGACGGAGGTAAAGCAACATAATTACCAATATAAAATTATAACAGCAAGCAGTTTTTGACGAAGTAATTTCTATTGCGCTCTGATCTTAATAATTATTAGTAAAACAGGAACAATAAATGGGAAACAGATTTGTTATTCACGACAGCATTAATAATCTCGGGGAAACAATGAGACAGATAATTATTATTATATTCTGCATTTAGAAAATAATCTTACTTATTAATTTTCTGGAATAGTAGCGAAGACAAAATTATTAGCACCTTTTAGCGTTTTATTAGAATATTAAATAACATACATGTCTCTTATTAATCAATCGCAACTAAATTACTTTAATTGCTCGATAAATAAAGTCATGAAAAATGCCCCCAAATAACATTCTATATTAAATGCGTAATAACTATCAGAAAAATGGTTTATTGCGAAAAAATAGACTAGTTTTTGGCCGTTCTCTTGTGAGTTTTAGGTCGCTGTCGATGGCATGTCATCATAACTGTGATTGGACATTTTTATGCTACGCGACTGAACAAGAAACGTTTACCCTCTGCTGGATTCATGTTCGCCCACCGTCTTCGATGATGGGTCAGCATTGGGCAGACGTCTCATTGTTTACCGGGAAGGTTGATTGCCTTCGAGAGCTGAACGACGCTGGCCGCTTTTTGTTGCTTTACGATGCCTCTGAGATGGCACTAAGCGCAAAAATCTTTTACGGCGTGTGTCAGTCGGAAATTGTGAAACTAGATTAGACATTAGTTGATTAAATAGCAGTCATTGCTTTTAGAAACAACGACTTTATGGCTTAGGATGAGGTTTGACAAACTTGATATTTAACATTCAATATTTTAGCTTGTGACTATATTGCACCTGCGAGTCACAACATCAAGTGGTTGAACAAACATTATCGTCTATGCGTTTAATGTAAAACCAAACATTTGCAAATATTGATGTTTAAACACTAAATTCATTTCCAATACCTGTGTTTTGTTCAGCTAATATAGGCTAATGCATCAATTAACCCTTTAACCGCCAAATTATTCAATTTGAATTTTCACCCACTTGAAGTTGTGCCTCGCTGACGCGATCCACAACTTCAAGTGAGTGAAAATTCTTCAGATTTGACAAAATGGCGGTCAACTCCTCTCAAATCTTGCTGGTTGATGTCACATTTATCTTTAACATATTTAAAATGTGGTACTTGATGTGCTAGTAAAAAATGAAAACCCGAATATATGTCGCACCGGTGGTTAAAGGGTTATTTGCGGTGAGAGGGTTGGTAAGCCGTGCATCTCGTCTGCTGATCCATGCAGTTGGCAAATTCAGAGAAGAAGGTAGGGCACATGTAAATGTCATCTCTGTTTAAACTCATTTTGATGGCGAAAATTGAAGAAAAGACTGTCACAGTTCTCTATATCTATGCGAGCGTGAGATGGATTGTTTTATAAATGCCTTGCATGAAGGAAATTATAAGCAACACAGTTGCAGCGGTGTGTGCTCCATCTAAGTCACGTATAGCGACCGCTGGTGGCATCGATACTCTTGGTAATTTTGTTTCTAGAAATTGAATAAGAATTAATTAAAAGTAGTATGTTTTAGCAGCAAATTAACTCCAGCTCCAGGCCATAATATAGAAGCATCATCTTGCAAACCATGCACTTCGGAATTTTCACCCACTTGAAGTTGTGTCTCGCTGACGCGATCCACAACTTCAAGTGAGTGAAAATACAACTAAAGGGCAACCATAACCTGTCCTTTCTTAGGACCGGTTATGTCCGCCAGGTACAAAAATGTCCACCACAAGATATATCGACAAATAATGTAAAAATAAATGCTCTCCACAAGATAATTGATGTCCGCAAAAAAAAAAGAAAAATGTCCGCCACAAGATATGCCCGTAAAAAAACGTAAAAAGGAATGGCCACCACAAGATATGTTCACAAAAACGCAAAACAATATGTCCGTCACAAGATATGTCCGCCAAAAATGCAAAAATATGTCCACCACAAGATTTGCCCGTGAAAAACGTAAAACGGAATGGCCGCCACAAGATATGTAGCAACGCAAAACAATATGTCCGTCACAAGATATGTTCACAAAAAAACACACAAAAAGAAATATCCGCCATATCTTGTGGCGAACATTTTATTTTTCGGACATGCCTTGTGGAGAGCATTTATTTTTGCATTTTTTTTGCGGACATATCTTGTGACGGACATTTCTTTTGGCGCTTTTTTGCGGACATATCTTGTGACGGACATTTCTTTTGGCGTTTTTTTGCGGACATATCTTGTGACGGAGATTTCTGTACCTGTTGGACACAACCGGCTCTAACATACCTCGCCTGGTAACATCTTGATAAACATTAAACATTTCAATCCAGGCAAAATACATTATAGACTAAGTACCTGCATTATCAACTGGTACACTAATATAAAATGTATACAAAAGTGATTTGACAAAGCATTTTGTTCTCACCATAATTCCCATGCACCAGAGCTTGGGTAAGCTGCTGACCTGGACTGCCATGGACATAGATAGGTGTTGATTGATGTGTGCACCAACTGTGATCAGCAACGTTCCTGGAACAAACCGCCTTTATTAGAGCAGCGGATTTAAAATAATATCTTCAATAAAATAAACGTATCTGCTACTTTACTAGGTGGTACATACGTCAATTTAACATGTTTAGTATCAATATACATGTACAAGAGATGAATTCGCTCAGATATCTAATAGCCACCTATCGTGTTAGTTAGTTTTTTTTGTATTACTTTTTTTTAATCTTACTATACTGGGTTGTATTGAATGAACTGCGCTTTTGATTATGACACTACATGAAAAAAAGATCAAAGGTTCACTAACTCATGCAGGCTTAGACAGAAACGACAATGTGAGATATACTTTGGTACGATATTTTAACCTTCCTCAATATCGTATGTTTATTATCCTTGACTTTATATTTCGCTTGGATAAAGTTGTCATATTAAAATGAGTATGGATCTGTTAAGGCGCCACAATACAAAACGTCACCTTGGTATTAAAGAGTCATATAACTTAAAAAATCCCCACCCTTTAATACCAGGGTGACGAGGGGTAATATTTCTCTAGGCTCATTGCAAATGCGGGTATTGGCAACAGTGCAAATACTGGGAGAATCGAGCATGATTATGCTGTCACTGGTGGTAAATTGAAAATTGTGCGGTGATTGAGCATGTGTCATGGGAGGACTTGCCGGGCTGCATCTCAATCTTCCGAGTTTGTGCTGCTCTGCAAAGCCAAAAGGCAGTAACTGCTTATTTGAAAAGTAAGCAGTTACTGCCTTCTGGCTTTGCACGGTAGTGTGCTTGTCTGATGTTAAATATGTGAATTACACCCACCGTCTGATTATGTTGACTGTTATATTTCCCATGAGATGACAATCAATAACAGCTTTAAGCCTTTGACCCTGACAGCGCTGAATTATTTTTGTTTGATCCATCACATGGAGACTAAAGGGTTTTTTCAATTTTCAATCATACATGTCTTAGTGAGCTCTTCCCGCTTCATTTGAATACCTGTGTTATGGGTCTACCATCATTTGAAATAGTTTAATTCTTTTAGTGCGGGGGCAGTCTTTATACGTCAGAATCTGACGTCTACAGACGTCAGATTCTGACGTTTAAAGACGGCCCCCGCGCTGAAAGGGATAAGCCAATTGGCCAAGCATTTGCGTCAAAGCTGGGCCAACTTTTTAATCCTTGCAAAAAAGAAGCCACTGTAAACCCAGGCAAGGCAAAATCACAGAAAATATATTTGTTACACCTCTTGCTTTAAATAAGTCGATAATCCTGACACAAGTTTTGTTATATTTCGTTTGTAACCTTTTAAAAATGTATAGTCTTATCTGTAGGCCTACCTGGTGGAGGGGTGTGGGTGTGATGTTGATAATCACCATATTTTACCGTACATAATTATTATGTCAATCATGTGATGATCTTCATACCCGAAGCAACGCTAATATAAACATCGCGTTTGTCATCCTGCCAGTTTATCGGATGATCCCCCCCCCCACTCAATGTATTGTTCATTCAAGGGATTTGATACCAAACACATGTGAGTGATCTTAAATGATATGTTTTCTGTCCTATGCAGACGTACTGGTGTCGAAGCAATTGTACAGCCAATTTTCATACACTGGATCCAGTATATAAACCTCTCGTAGTAGGCCTACAAGGAGAAGGGGGGAACTCAAACACAGACTTTCAAATGAATTTGACACAGTGACTTTATTCTATAGCGCCATTAGCAATATACACTTGGTGATCTGTGACCATCAGCTGACCACACGACTTCCACAGAAATTGAAGAAAGGTGGATTATTATGTAGATCTATAAGTAATAGTCTCATACCTAATGTTCTATTTCGCAATCATGCTATATATAACATAATCACCCTCTTCAACACCTCTGAAAACATCCAGCAGTATGAATGAATGAATGAATGAATGAATGAATGAATGAATGAATGAATGAATGAATGAATGAATAAATGAATGAATGAATGAATGAATGAATGAATGAATGAATGAATGAATCAATCAATCAATCAATCAATCAATCAATCAATCAATCAATCAATCAATCAATCAATCAATCAACCAATCAATCAATCAATCAATCAATCAATCAATCAATTCAGACTTATGTCTTATGTAACGAAAAAGCAAACAAACAAGCGAGTAATCACAAAAGCACGCCATGTAGCGCGCAAGCAAGAAATAAACAAATCAAATAAGAGAGCCCAAAGCCACAAACTTGCGACAAAACAAACACACAAAACACATAATACGAAAACAGCGAATAATGTCTGTAAACACTATATAAGGCCCACAATATCTGTATCATTTAGGGAATGATATCCATGGAACACTGGCAATATTTCAATGTCCCGTTGATATGAGTTTGAAATGACAATGACGCACATGGAGTACGCGTGGAGACCCCGGAGTAATTTCTCTGCTGATAACCTCTTTGTTGTTCGGATAATGGGATAGATGACCGGCCAGTGGACTGATCACCACTGACCACCACTGACCCTCATCACGTCATCACTAATCAATAACCATCAGACGTCTTTCTGCCAATGTTACAGAAAACCAAACGTTATGATGTACGTTAATATTAGGCATACTTTTCAAAATATTTCGGGGAACCAAATGACTATAAAAAAGACACAATAAAAATGATCAACCAGGATCGCATGATTTTCGCCAATTCCTCCGTCAATTCTCACCCGATTTTCTAGTAATATTGCAAAGGTCATTTTGTACGCAAATTCTAAAAGCGGGAAAAAATCGCAAAATTATATTTATTATTTCAAAAGTTAGACCGCTGGATATGTAAAAAAATTCTAGAAACAGTTTAATGCGTTTATAGAGGGATGTCGTAATTTCAATTTACGACAAGTAAAAATGGTCTTACTCTTGAAATACGCTATATTTATAATTTTACGGATATGATATTTTGAAAAATAGTGTTTGTAACATTTCATGATAATCTGTTGAGAAATCGGCAAAAATCATGCGATCCTGGTGGATTATTTTTAATGTGTCTTTGTGGTTTCTTTTATAGTTAAATTCTAAATTCTTAAATTCTATAATATGTTACTGCTAGCAGTTAGGTTGAGCTGAGACAGCTCACACACACTAATAAATATTAGCGTATCTTTTTCATTTCATCTAAGTGATATTGGGTCCATTCAATAAAAACAACAGCATAACAATGTTGGAATGCTCTCGCACTCTGGCAGTGATTGGCCTGCTTGTGTACAAGTCCGGATAATCCCGCAATATTACTATTACCTTACCGTCTATATTATAGGCCTAACCAGCTAGATTTCGATCTCCGTGTATCGATAAAGATGCTTTGTGTTGTATAGTTTTAGAGACTGCACAATTTGAATGATTTTGTACTTTGATATAGGCCTAGATGTCAACTAGATGTATATTTTGTCAACGTCTACTCCTCCTCACTGATTCTGAATTATAGACATTGACAAACGTCACATCACCATGTTGTTCATGATGATGTAATAGGCCAAAACAAACAAGATACATCACACGTTCTCCATAAAGTGACAGCCGAGCCAAGCGCAGAGCTACTCTATCCTCAACTGTGTATCCAATCTGCACCTGAGCCCACAGCTTATATAGACAGTATTGTGATTGAACTGAAAAATCTAAACTTGTCTGTGTAAATAACTTCACTTGAAAATAATATATTACTGGCAAAGCATATCAAACAAAACTGTAGGCGAATCAGGCTAGATTGAAAACGTTTTTCTATATGTTTCAGTGATCAGGTGAAGTATATAATAAATTATGGAAAATCTTATAGTATAGATCTATGAAATAACGGGTATTGCATATGTGATGATATCAGAAATGTATAATATCTTATGCATTTTTGGTAATATTTATTAGTTTGGTGACAAATCAAATGCACACATCAATCAGCCTATATAGGCTATACCCTTGGATAAATTTCCGATGATTGCTGATACTTATGGACTTTATATATTATATAGGAACAAAGTGACGCGAAGTGTTTGGTTACTTCAGTCATGTGATGAAATATAAGACCGTGAATTGGTCAGGATTTGGAATATTATAATAGAGCAATAAAAATGATATGTGGTATTTATCGTGAAATAATGATATTCTCCATACGTCATATAATTATATTTAAAGAGTCTGGATGATATACTAAATCAATGCGGATATATTTATTAAATAATTATTTTCTGCCTAGTGTCAAATATTACAGTTCACATAGTTTAAACGAAAACAGCCTCATTCTGACAAAAAGTTGAGACAATATGTTATGTGTGAGTGGGAGGGTCATATTGAATCCCCATAAGAGATCGCACTGCCTGTAAATGTCAATATTACTAATTGGCGGGAGTGATTTTACTATGACAAATAGAACAGTGGTCTTTGCGTGGCCACACATTCAAGACTACTTCGGGTCCATTTGCGGAAAGATGATGGCTTTTTGCCCGTGGCTGTGAGCTCCCGGCAAAATCTATCGATCAAACTCTATTTAGTGTAAGTGTAAAAAGCTGACACTACGACGCTGGCCAAACATCAGCCCAACATTGGGCCAACGTGGTTGCTGGGCTGGGCTGAACATTTGTCCTAATTCTGCGTCCTCGGCCCAGAATCCAGCCAGCATGTCTCTATGCTGATCTCTAAACATCTCCTAGCAAACACAAAACATTTGTATAACATTTGTACAACGTCGGCCAACATTGTACAACATTGTACAAATGTTATACAAATGTGTTGTGTTTGCTGGGCTGTCCCCTGGGATCCACACGTGGCGTGGATGTCAGGACGCCTGAACATGGTGTGGGCGGTTGGACTTCACCGAAGCTTCATTCACAAGCTCTCACCAAATGCCAGAGTGCATGAATTTCCCGAAAAAGACCACATCAGTGTCATTATGTGAATGGCTGCCACATCGTACTTTCTCATCTGTATCAATGGATTCTTGCTGATAGAGTGCGCTCACTGTGTCCCAGCTGTAGCTGAGCAATCAATGCCCATCAAACACGATGCGTTTACCCAATGCTGGTTTGATGATGGACATGCGTCATAGAAGGATGGGTCAGCATAAAACCAACACTGGGTCAACGTCTTGTGCATAGTGATTTGTGTGTTCATTGAAATCTTAGTGATTTACTATCAAACTGTTTGTATTTTTTAGTTGTATGAAATCAAATAACGTCTGAGTCTGTTCTATTGAACAAATATATGTTATTTACTTAGTTTATCATTTCTAACGTATTTCAATAAAATCCGTGGATTTTCAGAATATGATTTGTACATTTTATCCAATGCATCGCTTGTAGCTAAATTGAATCACTTATTTCTATCACACAAGCAACATATACATTTTGGAAGTAAATCGTATTTCCTTTCAAGAAGATTGGTTAACAGAATTAATTACCTCGAGTAGCGTAGGTATGCTGCAATAATACATTTGTCTTGGCAGACGTAGGCCTACCTCAGTTGTATTGTTTATCAGTTTTGTCTCATTTTAATATTAAAGATAAATGGTTATTAGAAATAGTACACCTACAACGTCAAGCATCGAGGATTAAATTATGTTATAATAATAAGAAACGATGCTTACACGCATATATTTTACCTCTGCGATATTCTTGAGCGAACAATAACCCTTACAGCGCGGGTATCGACTTTAGAAATCAGAATCTGACGTCTGTAGACGACAGATTCTGAAGTCTAAAGTCGATTCCCGCAGTGAAAGAGTAAATTATTTATAATGGTCGAGACTCATAACATAGATATTCAAATTACGCGCAAATAGCTAACTAAGACAATTATAATGATTTCAAATTGAAAAAACCCTTTGTTCTTTTGCTTCATATAAATATTTCAGTGCTTTAAGGGTGGTTAAACCAGCGTTGGTTCAAATTTCTGTGTTTGTTGAGAAGTCTTTACTTTACTTTTTATTGTAAGATAGAATTTGCTTACAATAAATGCCAAAATAAAAACAATCCCGTATAGTTAACCCTTTAACCGCCGGTGCCGTCCATATTCGTTTTTTACATTTTTTATTAGCACATTACATATCAGCTTTTAAACATGTTAAAGATAAAAGGCGACAATAATCAGCAAGATTTGAAATTTGCTGACCTCCATTTTGTCATATCTGAATAATTTTCACTCACTTGAAGTTGTGGATCGCGTCAGCGAGACACAACTTCAAGTGGGTGAAAATTGCAATTGAATAATTTGGCGGCTTAAGGGTTAATGGATGAATATTACAGCTCACATTTCTAGACTTCATTTCTTTCCCATTTATTTTTAATATTAGTCTGGCGAAGAAAAAAGGTCAAATACTAAATGAGGGAGCTTCCTGGTGATGACATAAGATTGCACTTTAGACTGACGGAAGTGCATTAACTAGACCTTAGAATTCTATTAACACGACAATATCAGGATGTGATTAAGCAGAGCAAGATGTGCTGCCGTCTTGAGTGCTGTAGGCACATTAACCTTCTTGGATGCGTCTCCATGTACATTCATCTTGTTGGCTATTTTATGCACTTGGATGTTGTTGCATATCAAATGTTCTCGCGGGTTGCTTGCCCATTGTCCTTTGATATTTCTTGCAGATTAATATTATTGGGTGTAGATTAATGTTTTTTATTGCTTACATAATAAAGCCCTTGTTTACTGATTGTACATTAATGTTCCCGGGTGTTGTTTGCACATTGTTCTTTAGTGTTGCTTGCAGATTAATGTTAATATTGTTTTTGAGTGATGCTTGCAGATTAATGTTTTAGGGTGATGTCTGCGCATTGTTCTAAGGTAGTTCACGCACATTAATGCTCGTGTGAGTTTTGTTCACATTATTGTCCTAGGGTGTTGCTTGCCCATCTTGTTGATGTGTGTTCCATGCACCATGTTGCTTGCACATCAATGTTCTGAGATGTTGCTTGCACATTAATGTTATTGGGTACTGCTTGCACATCAATGTTTACATTAAGTGTTGCTTGCACATTGTGCTTGCATATTTCTTGCACTTTAAGGTTCTTGTGTGCTGCTTGCACATTAATGTTTTTCGTGGTACTTACATATGAATGCCTTTGTATGTTGCTTGTACAATGATATTCTTGGGTATTGATTGGACATTAATGTCATTGGGTGTTGCCTGCACATTAATGCTCTTTTGAGTTAGAAATACGTTTTTTTATTTTTAAACAAATAAACAATTTGCTATTTTTCTCTGTTATATAACCTGTTATATAACAATATCAATATAACACAAATATATCCATTGTTGTTAGGTATTACCCTGCTGATATGCTGATAATGTTCAAGGCATGAGCAAATGAAGAGCAAATATGGTATGCTCAGAAAGGTCAAATCCTTGACTTTTTCAATTATCATCGATGGCTCCGTAAGCACGATTTCCCAAATAAGGTAATTCTGGTGGCCTGAAAAAGAGCACGCTGGTTGAACACGACAGTGTGCTGAAAATTGTGCCAATAAATCTTACAGCACGGAGAGGAAAAAAAGGTGGATCATGCGATAGTCATCCGGCTTCATGTCTATAGTTTGATTCCAGATGAAAAATAACTATAATCTATAGATGATTCTCAACTTAACTGAGAAGCTTACTAAGATGCTTATTAGTTATATACAGGGATTTGGTTACAAACCATTGGACACATGACGTTGCATCGACGTTGAATCAACGTCTATGACGTTGATTCAACGTCGATGCAACGGCATGTGTCCAATGGGCTCTAGCGTTTGCCACTGGCCCTCGAAGCGTCTTGCCTCGGGAACACACACTGATCGAGTCAAGCCAGGATAAGGCGTTAGTTGATGTATAGATCAGGGTACAAGGAATCCCTTCCAATGGACGCGGGATGCCCGGGCCAATCGGTCATGCTGATACAATCGACTAATCAAATTGATCAATGGCCGGTGTCGTGCTAGGAAGCAGACACCGATGTTTCTTTACTTCGTTGTGTAGCAAAGACAACCGGGCGTGCAGTAAGCAGAAGACGTGGAATTGATAGGGATCACTATTGTGTTGATCCCTATTTATCAATCGTTGTCAAGTGAGCGATTTATTTTGTCTCTCCTCTCTATTTGCAGACGACGCAAAGATATACAAGACAATTTAAACAAATCTGGACAGCACGTGACTTCAAATTGATTCAGATAGAGTTTATGAATTGAATGGCACATGGTAAGACAATAATGATCATTCAATGTGTACAGTTCTTACTGTTAGTCGTCCAGTTTAGAACATGCTACATTCAAAGATTTAGGTGTACTTGTCTCCTCTGGTTTAAGGTTGAAAAGCCACATAAACAATGTTGTAACCAAATGTAATCGGGTGAATGCTATAATCAAGCCAGTTTTTGGCTACCATGCTCCCAATAATGTCGAATTCAACCTGAACAAATCATTCAAAATGAGAAAATTTGAGAGCAGCACCGGTTTGGTCCTCTCAAAATGCCAATGAATTGATTCAGCTTGAAATTATATATAAATCGTTGATATTTTCGGTGTCATAATTTCGTGTTTGCGTATTAACATTATATAAAAAGTGATATCAAAGATATATTTTGTTATTATGCACGAAGACGTGTTGACGTTAATTGTTGATCAAAATCAAATAGAAAAAATAATCTTATCTGCCACTTTATAAAGTGACAGATACGAGCCTTTGACCCTTTAACAGCCGGTGTCGCATATATTCGGATTTTCATTTTTTATTAGCACATCAAGTACCACCTTTTAAACATGTTAAAGATAAAATGTGACATCGATCAGCAATGTTTGAAAACATTTGTCCCCCTTTTTTCAAATCTGAATAATTTTCACTCACTTGAAGTTGTGGATCGCGTCAGCGAGACACAACTTCAAGTGGGTGAAAATTCAGATTGAATAATTTAGCGGTTAAGGGGTTAATACAAGGGAGACGATTTATTGCGAATATAATTATGCATTTCTGTGGGAAAGCGGACATCCTTCATAATTCAGAACATCGCTATCTTGAATAATAAAATTAACAGGGCCATTTTCTCCACGGACCAACAAGTTAGTTTAACGATTTTCTGAACGTCATCAATGTATCTCATCTTGCATCCAATTCATATTCCATATTGGAATAGATATTGCATGTGAAGACTAAAAAGATAAATATGACAACATCATTTAGTTCTTGCTGCACCAGGTACGAGACTGTAATATTGTGGGGATCATCCGTGACCGAGAAGTAGCGTTCTCGGCCTTAGACCTCCAGGGCTCGAATTTCGAATCCTTGGTCTGGAGTGCAGTGTCATCTAATTCATCTTATCATCCTCAGGAGGTACTCCTGGAGGACCAGTTTGGCCTATATGTGCACAGAGGTGGCCTAAAACCCATTTCAGTTCGTGTATTTATAATACCGGTATTTTTTTATGAGGTAGTCATAGTATTATAGAGAGATATGGACCGCATATCATTGTACAGAGATACAGCGTGTTTAACTGTTAGATCTGATTGGCCTATGTCGACCAAATGCCTAAGATGGAGGCCAGCCAGGGACACGAGACGTTGAGCCAATGCTGGTTCAATGTTGAGCCACTGTCTACGACGTCGGCCCAACATTAAACCAACATTGGCTAGACGTCTCTTGTTTGCTGGATAGTTATTTTGATTGGAGAGCACCTGAAGGTCACAATAAACTTCCCATGCCGTATTTATAATCAACCGGTACAACAAAGACAATAGAGCGGGATGGGACACGTGAACCCCTACAATCTAGATGCAATCACTCGATTCATCTTTGTGACAGGGAAAACATTACTTCTGCTTGGGGTGGAGCAGTGCCCTTTGTTGGTGACCTTCAGGGCGCGGACACATCCCAGTAAGCAGAAAATATTTGTATGAGATTTATACAATGTTGGACCAACGTCGAAGACGTTGGGCCGACGTTGTATAAATGTTATACAAATGTTTTGTGTTTACTGGGATGGCCACACCAAGATGAGCTGCCATTTCGTTTATGTTGTAGTGACAAGTTCTATTGTCATCTCACGTCACTACATCTTAAACACAGTGCATTGTTATACTATTGGTTCAATGCTGCGTTCATTGGGTGAGTGGTGCTCATTACGGCGTTTCAATTATTTATCACGTAGAATGTGACGTCGACAGGAGACCCCATTTTGTCCTTCTTTCAAAAAAATCTGCTTTTATTTCACATTAGAATCTATCAACAACCAGACATTTCCTTTCTCTCATTTATATTCGCCTTGGGATGTAAATTGCTGACACAATTCAAATATCCCGATTTTATCAAATCGTCCCCTTGGATATGAAAGGGTGTATCTGCCACTGTGCGAAGTGGCAGATGCACCCTTTCATCTCCAAGACTAAATATACAAGGCATAATATAGTAGGTGACAGCTCAGGATGTCCTTCCTCTGATTTATTACTCTATTCAAAGAATTGTATTAAAATATCATACGTTGGGCCTAAATGTGACGAGGGGGTAAAAAGGGTTAGCAGATGCCTTTTTAATTACCAGTATGCCTCTGCTAGTGGGATATCAAGTTAAATGTTTAATTTCAATTTTTCAATTTCGCTGCAGTTTGTGTCGGGTATGCAGAGTGGATACCCGCTGCTGCGGAGTTTATATTTAAATGTTTCAGGATTATTTGAGGGACAATATATACAGAAATACTAATAATCCCATGATATCTGTGTCATCAATCAGATGTGACTTCCATCCAGACACAGGATTCGAAATTCGAATCCTGGTGGTCTGACCGAAGTTCGAGAATAATATGCCTCTCGGTCACGAAGACTTTCTACGGTATTGACATCCCGAAATCCAGCGTCACAGACGGTATTGCTGACCATTTGCAATGAACAGGTTAATTTTGTGAGAACTTATGACAAATTTGACAGTAGTTGAATTACTAACGCGTTACATAACTCGGTTTTAAAAACAATTTATGTAGATATTTCCATCCCTTATGTCTCATCAAAATAAGGTATATGCCTACACACCTAAATTTTAATTGTTAAAGCGATACAATCAGGCTAAAATCATCAAAAATTCGGTATTTTTATTTTGACTTTTTAATATGACAATGTGGTGTAAACATGTCCATATACCAGAACTTCGAACGTTTTTTTTAAATTTTGTTGCGCATTCACCAGTTAAGCGAGATATAAAGACGAAATTCCCGTATTTCTTATTTTGGACATGCATGTCCGAAATAAGAAATCGTGATTTTCGTCTTTATATTCCGCTTAACTGGGAGATGCGCAACACAAAAACATGATAAAAACTCACACAGTTCTAGTTTATGGGCATGTTTACATCAAATTGCCATATTAAGAAGCCGAAATAAAAATATTGATTCTTTGATGATTTTATTCTGATTGTGTCGCTTTAAGTTTGATCTATAATCTTCATATTTGACATCCAAGTGAATTGTGCATTTGAGAAAACCACAAGTCAAGTTCAAAGAAAAAACAAAACTGACCTATTATGGTGTCACAACATAGCGTCTTTAAAATTCACTTGGTGCGCAATGGCTTTTGAACTGTTTAACGCAGTATTCTGTGAAACGCAGTGACGTCACTTGGTGAAAACAAGGTTATATAACACCCCCTCCCCATACTCCATTCTGTGAAACGCAGTGACGTCACTCGGTAAAAATAAGGTTATAATTATAAGAACCCTTCCCATACTTTATTGTATTAGCCAGCTCGGTGAAAACAAAGGAGGTCGAGGTCATTTAGTTTCACAGAATGTATAGAAATTTAGCATACAGGCAGTTACAGAAAATACAGACTGAGATCAAATTCGAAGATCATGAGTGAAATTGCCCATTTTAGAATCAAGGTCACAAACAATGTTTCATCTCTATATACCTTTCGGACTGTTTGCTGTAGACTTTTCATATTTGGTGCACCGTATGGAAATACAGGTAACTTTGAAGATATGTGGCTTTTACCTTTTTTGTGGTCAAGGTCACAGTAGTTTGTCACAATTGGTTCACGCGCAATATTTGCAACGGCTTCAGACATTTAGTTTATATCAGGCACCCGCTGCATCCGAGTGAACAACAATGTTTTAACACTTTAATAGCCAAATTATTCAATCGGAATTTTCACCCACTTGAAATTGTGTCTCGCTGACGCGATCCGCAACTTCAAGTGAGTGAAAATTATTCATTTGACAAAATGGTAGTCAACTGTTTTCAAAGATTGCTGATTGGTGTCACATTTTATCTTTAACATGTTTAAAAGGTGGTATTGAATGTGCTAATAAAAATGAAGACCCGAATATATGCGGCACAGGCGGTTAAAGAGTTATATGTGACATGCCGTCGAGGGTTATAGCGTGCGTGTAAGTTTTTTACTGTTTCATTAATATATATTACATAATTATATCGGCTGTATAATATACATGATATAATTCAAAATATGATACTCTTGCACAATCTGCTACTGGGTATCAGCAAATTGCATTTCGCAGACTATATTTAGGCCTAGTCTGTGATGAATCTGAATCAGTGCTGTAGGACCGTATAATGCAACCAGACGTATAATGTAGCCGGTTGCATTATACGTCTGGTTACATTATACGGTTCTACAGTGCCTGAACAGCCTCTGAAAAGCTGGCGAACTATCTCAGAACAGTTGACCGATGAGAAAAATAATTTAAATTGTACTCAGAATGTGTTAGGCGACATGATGCAGACTGATAGCAGACTAGAAAATAAATCCCCCCCGGCTAATTGCAGACTGTAAGCATACCGTGTGTGATCGCTTCCTAAAGCAGACTAATCTGAGAACGAACGAACGAACGAACGAACGAACGAACGAACGAACGAACGAACGAACGAACGAACGAACGAACGAACGAACGAACGAACGAACGAACGAACGAACGAACGAACGAACGAACGAACGAACGAACGAACGAACGAACGAACGAACGAACGAACGAACGAACGAACGAGCGAACGAATGAACGAACGAACGAGCGAACAAATGAATGAATGAATGAATGAATGAATGAATGAATGAATGAATGAATGAATGAATGAATGAATGAATGAATGAATGAATAAATGAATGAATGAATGAATGAATGAATGAATGAATGAATGAATGAATGAATGAATGAATGAATGAATAAATTTGTGGTTCGCGTCAGCGAGACACAACTTCAAGTGAGTGAAAATTCAGATTGAATAATTTGGCGGTTAAAGGGTTAATGCAAGGGAGACGATTTATTGCGAATATATGCATTTCTGTGGGAAAGCGGACATCCTTCATAATTCAGAACATCGCTATCTTGAATAATAATATTAACAGAGCCATTTTCTCCACGGGCCAACAAGCTAGTCTAGCGATTTTCTGAACGTCATCAATGTATCTCATCTTGCATCCAATTCATATCCCATATTGGTATAGATATTGCATGTGAAGACGAAAAAGATAAATATGACAACATCATCCAGTTCCCTGCAAGAAACACAGATATGCTCATAACAATAATAAATCATATTTCAGCCACACATGGTTGACCATTTGTCCCACCAGATACGAGACATTTACAAAAATGTTGTTGTAATGTTGGTTCACCGTCGTCAACGATACTGTCGCGACACTTCAAATACAACAACAGCGTGTCTGTCTTTATTAGGGCGGGGGCCCTGGTGCGGTGGTTAAAGCTGTTTGCTTGGAAAGTCGAGATCGCGGGTTCGAACCCCACTCAGGCCTTTAAGTTTCAAAGAAACAAAATGTTTCTCTTCCCCGCTCACTCGTAATGATTCAATATTGTGGGGATCATTCGTGACCGCGAAGTAGCGTGCTCGGTCTCAGACCGCCAGTGCTCGAATTTCGAATCCTGGCACCGGAGGGCAGTGTCATCTAGTTCATCCTATCATCCTCAGGAGGTATTCCTGGCTCAGTTTAGCCTATAATATTATGTGCACAGAGGTGGCCTAAACCCCATTCATTTCATTTATTTATAATAGCGGGATTCCTTTATGCGGTATTATTATCAGATTATAGAGACATAGGAACCTCATATATCATTGTACCGGGATACAGGGTGTTTAACTGTTAACAATGTCGACCAAATGCCTAAGATGGAGGTTACCCATCTTCCCTTGGCCAGGCTCACGCGAATGCATACCGCAGGAGCCTGGCCGTATCGTGTACTACAATCAGTTATTCTGACTACGTGGGGGTGTGTGTGAGATTCAAACGTCATTGGATGTTTCAGATTTATAAATATGTTATAAAAGGTCGCGAAGAATTGACCTCTTGTTCATCTCTCATACACAGTCACATGTTTCCGTTGCTAGATGTACTATATAGACAAGTTGGGAATCTCTCATTTGGACAGTGACGTGTACCGCCATTCAGGGAGCTGGGAACACAATGACATCAGCGTAAGATTCCGAGCTTATCTATCTATCTGATCTATCATACCAACGAAAACAAGCAGGCTAAACATGACACGTTGACCAATGTTGGTTTAATGTTGGCCCACCGTCTACAACGCTGGGCCAATTATAGGTGCCCACCGTCTACAACGCTGGACCGATTATAGCCAGGGGAAAGACTAGTGTTTTCTGGGTATTAATTACTCGGTGTTACAGCCATACATATATAATCGTATTGTCCTACTGCATTGATCCACTGAACTGTAAGTGATATTTGCGAGTATGCTTCCCAAATTGTCCGTCACCGATAAGGCTTTCATTATTAAAAAACATTAAGAAGGATGGAAATTCCATTCCATTCAAAAGGAGTTAAGGGTACAAAGATGTGTTAATGTCAACAAAAGCATTACAGTATTCGGGTGCAGGCCATACACCAGTATGCCACACTGCATTTCCCAGAGGTTGCAGACAGACGTGTGTGGTTCGCTAAATGTGTGAATGCAATGAATGAGAGACTGAGACGCCCTGCACGTAACTAAAATGACAGCGTCAAAATTGTACATTATTTCCACGATTATAATTGTATATATTACCAAATCACCATATTACTATGTTCTATAAAATAAAAAAGTAGTACGTCTATTTGATATTGTTCTTATTGATTATTGGCACTTAGTTGCATAAAAAAATATTTGTAAATTAAATTTATATGCAGCGTCATTCTTTAATTAAATTTTGTCTCATATCACAACGTTTGGCAATTAGAGAGGGCAGGTTATTTTTACTGAGTTGATTTTTGCGCTAATTGAATATTCATATTTTACCGCTAGCTTTGAATGGATAAATATATTCCTGTTAACTCATATATAAATGCAAAGCCTTCAACAGACAGAAAGTGCCACCAGTAGCATGTTGGTGTTAGCTATAGCGAGGTGATTACGCAGGTCGTTTGAAGTGCGTTAGTGAACCCCACCCTTCGCCACCCCCCTCAGGACCGGTGTGTGTGACTCGAGTCGAGCGGCAAAGCCTGGGAGAGGTGTGTGTGATGTGCGTTGCAATACACCTTGTCTGCACTGTACTACTGTTTCAAGTACGTACGTGCTTCGGTCTTAGTGATGATTAAATTTTATTCTCAGAAATGTGTTGATAATATAGCAATTCTTAGCTCTGCGAATGAATGAATGATCCTCGGAAAAATGAGTATGCGGACAAACAGACTACACTGAATCAGGATTAGCCACCAAGGATAGTGAAATGAATCTGATGGCACTGTCGTCTAGACCTATGATTTAAAATGCGAGTCCTGGCAGTCTGAAAGCAAGCATGCTACTTCTCGTTCAGAGAGTCCCCCCACAATACTGAATTCTTAAGTTTGTGAATGGAGGGAAATTTTTAAACCACCATATCAGACTGGGGGATGGGCCTATTACATTCACCACAACACCAGACCCACTGTTCCATGCATTTATGTGCTTTTTTTGGGGCTGGGAGGGGGGGGGGGTGGGGGAGGATACAAGATAACATTCGGCATAATCGTTTTTTATTTGATGTAGTATTTCAGTCAAGATCCTGATTTCTAAAGCGAGAAAAGTTAAAAACGGTGCAATTGTATTCCCTGGTAACAAAAAATCAAGCCACTGTCTGAAATATTGAGGGAGATATGATATGAACTTTTGTGATGATGTCATGGCGGCCATTTTGATTTTTTTACGATTCATGTGGTGATGTCGTTAAAGATACCGTGTGTCTACCGCATCCCTTGATACCGAAAACATGTCGTTTGGTGAAATAAACTCGTCTCTATCTCAATTATTGACGAGTACATGCTAACTTCAGTGATTTCATGGCGGCCATTTTAAATTTTGCATGATAATGATGGCGATCAAATGTATTGTTTGTTTTATTGCATGCCTTGATAGAGAAAACATATGGTTGGATGAAATGATCCTGACTTTATCTAAATTATTAACGACGATATAATCACTTTCGTAATTTCACAGCGGCCATTTTGAATTTTGCATGATATTGATGTCAAATGAATGTATCGTTTGTTTTATTGCCTTCCTTTATACCGAAAACATATGGTTTGGTGTAATAATCTTGTCTCTATCTAAGTTATTGGTGAAGATATGATAACTTTAGTTATTTCATGGCGGTCATTTTGAATTTTGCCTGATAAGAGGGTTTTGACACCCATTTGCGAGCTCATCAAACTTTTTTTTATTCTGTGGTCTATTCTGAACATTTTCATATAGGTGGCATATTTTAACCACCGAATTCCCACAGGATTACACATGCTCCTGCACTATGTCTAGTCATGAACATTTCGCGAAGTTCTAAAAGGTATCTCAGAAGTTAGACTATTTGACACGTAATCAAATTCTGAGACGAAGTAAATAGGTTTCTAGAGGGCGACATTATTTGTATTTACTCCATGTTGAATATGAGCGCATTTGGTTAAGAATTGACTGAGAAATCAGCGTAAATCAATAACCACGGTTAATGTGAATCCGACTATGAACATATTTTGTGTGCATAAATTGAATATTTACAAGTAATTTCAATTTTATTTTCATTTTATATTTTATACTCTGTAATTCCACTGTTATATTTACAGCAAACGAGACATATAATAACAACATATCCCAGTTACTTTTGTTAAGATGGGATAAATAATATTATTATGTGAAGGCGTAACAAGCCTTCTGGAAGGTGTACTTGTCATTATTCTGCTCTGCAAAGCCAAAAGGCAGTATCTGCTTACTTTACAAGTAAGCAGATACTGCCTTTGGTCTTAGCGCGGCAGTATTTCCCCCTGGGACAGATTCACACCTTATTAGGTCGCTTATCAACTGATAAATAATGTGCTTTTATAGGTGTTGTTTACGACGAGAGGTGGAGCTGTTATAGAGAGCTTAGGTAGCATGGTTTGGACACCCCTCGGCTAGTCTGTGATCGAGAAAAATCGCAGCCGAAGAGTCTGTTCCTATAATGTTAAGGTGGCCCTTAGGCTCCCCTGAATGTCACATTCATTTTTTGAAAATTCTCTATATATATTTTTGTAATAATAAATAAAAAATTCTCAGTGTGAATAATTCTGAGTTTAATGTGCGTCTATCCATCCCACTGTGCTGTCGTCACTCCGATTTCATGGATTAAGAATTGTTGTATTATTAATTTTTTACCAGCAGTGTATATTATGAGCCAAAAATAATCAATTTATATTATATAGGCTATACATGGCAGTAGACAACAAAGTAGCAATGACACCGTTATAACATCAAGAATATAGGCGATGAGGTTCAGAAATGTGTGTTCAATTAGAGATGTTTATACCCATTAAAAGGATTCGGGTATATTTTGCATTTTAACCAATTTTAAAAAGTTATCCATTAACCCTTTTTTGTCCAAGCAAATTTGTTATAATGCAAATCTTCGCTAGCTGCCCTAGTTCGCAATGATGCGATTTTTGTACATTAAAAAATCTGCTTATTTGACCGTGAAATGACCTTCATATGACCTTGGTGTAATCTAAAAATAGATGTAATTTAAACATATATTTATGCTGCCATAAATTCCGTAATAACAATTTTCATAAAATTATGACTTGCAATGCATTTCCATCCAGGCGTATATGCAGTTTCGAATGTTAAGATGTTATAATTATCAATAGGGAAATATAGATTACATGTACTAAAGTACGATATTTTACTCAGAATGTGTTATATAGAATGATGAGTTTGAATATTTTTGACTTGGGGAGCGATAATTTGATAGGTGTACCTCTCAAATCAAAACATCATCATAACAATAAAGTGATATGATGTGATATGATATGGTGAAAGTGAAGAAACTGAGATTATTATTATTATTATTATTATTATCTAATTTTAGCATGCTTCTATATAAACTCTAACATATTACGCGGTTTCGATAGATAAGTTACAAGTGTTGAAATCTGAGTGTTTTGCAATGTGAACTCATTAAGATAAAATGTTTTGCAAAGTAAGATTGTTGTTTGTGAAAGTTGTTTTGCAAAGTCAGATGCTGACGTCTAAGGTTGATCCCCGCACTGTAAGAGTAAATCTATTTAAAGGACCCCTAACATAGGTATTAGAATAAAGCAGAAATAGCTAACTAGGACATTTATAGAGAATCTTAAATGAAAATAGCCCTTTGGTCTCCATGATTTATACAAGAATACAATGCCAACTTATAATGAATGAAAATTGCCTAATCCCAGTTTTTCTTACCTGTTATCATGAGGAGTATATCCAGCCCCACCATGGCACACCTCACTCCTATGGTCGCCTTATACAGCGTGCCCTCATCAATGAGAGCCATCTGTCATCACATCTAGAAAACGGGGATCAAATGACGAGAGATAATCCAAGACTGTTTACGCGCGCACGTCAAATCCGCACGGAAAAGATCGAGCTCAACCTGAAACCACATTTTAATCTAATCCAGGTTTAGATCCATTGACACAGATGGACGTATTGTTGTTTTTATGCCATGTGGCTGCCTGAGTAGTGCGTGGCGTGGATCATGATCCGATAGGACAGAGCGCTAATCAGTAGCGTGATATCACACTGTGACCGGGATGGCTGGATGGATGGCTCGTGTGGCGGGATAGCTCTTGCTCTGTCCTGCACGCCCCGGCAGCTCATGGGAGAACCAGACGTCACCACTCGGTGGATCTGCCAGCATTTGTCCGTCAAGAGAGCTGACAGTGAAGCCGCCGTGCTATCACCAATACTAGGTACTGCCAGACTCTGCCCTGCCAATCAGCCGCTTTGTTTGGCCACGCGTCAGCAGCACTGTAAACACATCTGTTTTCGTCATTAAAAAAATCGCGTATTTTTAGAAATGGTCGACAATGGTCATTTTCTCGAAGGAGTTAAAATCTTATCTTTGAGATCTCAACTTTTGTGTGAATTTGCGGTATATCACTATATGTTTACTTACGATACCCATTTGGTTGTTGCACGACGATATCCGATGTTTTCTCGAATTTTAGTAATACAAATTAACTTCTTTTGAAAACATGGCTTTATGTGTTTAATATAGTATTGTGGTTTGTTATTATAATTTTGTGAAATAATATTTGTATAAATTTTGATGTTTTCAAGTGAAGGAAGAAATAAAAAATGAAATGAATCGGGCTTTAGGCCACCTTTGTGCACATATAGGCTAAACTGGGCCAGGAGAACCTCCTGAGGATGGTGAGATGATTGAGATGACACTGTCCTCCAGACACAGGATTCGAAATTCGAGCCCTGGCGGTCTGAGGCCGAGCACGCTACCTCTCGGTCACGGAGGCTCCCCACAATACTGACTTTCACACGTGGATGGGGAAGAAACATTTTTGTCTCTTTCAAATCGCCGAGACCGGGAACCGAACCCCGAACTCGGCGTGAAAGGCAGCGGTGCTAACCACTACCCTAGGGCCCCCGCCCGAAGCAAAAAATAACTTGAACATGCTCCACACAATCAATATTTGTGTACTTTTTCGAGATATTTTTTCAAAATTTCCATAGATTGTTCAAAAACTGTCAATAGTCGGAGAAAGCTGCAGTTTCTGGATCTATTTCCACAAATTATAATTTATTATATAAGATATTTTCTAGTAGCTTATAATATACAACAGGTTTTACACAATTCGAACCTGCTGAATTTGAATCTGCCGTATACCAAGCTGGAATTTGTTTGCGTATTTGTTAAAATATTAAGGTATTTCATTCATTCTCAATTATTTTATATATCCACAGATTCGTAATATCTCTAGCATCGTCGTGAATGCAAAAGTACTTTTTTTAATATGTCAATTTTCTACTTCATATTCAAATTTTAGCCGCTATTAGCGGAAGTTATAGATATTAGTATAACTTCGCAACAGTTAATGGCTAATGGTAGTGTGATAAATAGTGTCTACACCCATATTTTCATGGTCGATGAACGCCTCTGGATGTTTTTCCCGAATTTTGTTCTGCTACTGTATATATATAACAAATCATACTATACTGATACTATAACTGATATACTATAATGATACGCCTAACCTTTTCCCGATCTATTAAAACGGATGCCTGTTCATATTTTAAGTCACGTACTGGTCCACAACAGACACCCAATTGAATCTTTTTAGTGTATTTTTGTTAGAAATTTCGAGCTGCTAAAATCTGATGATTACAAAACTGGATTCGCACTAGGGAAAATTGTGTACTTGATAAGATACTAATTTATTGCATTTATTTCCCATGTATTTTATGTATTCTCGCGTTAATACTAATAGTATACGATATTTTTTCTACTTAATACGCAATTTTAAGGGCTGTCACACCTTGGCGATCACCATCAACGATCGCGTAACGCACGGAAAAAATATTAAAAATTATTGAAAACGCTGATCCGGAACGATTGTCTAACGTTCGTAAGCGCATGAGTAGCGTTAGAGTAACGTGATTGACGACTGAAGAACGCAGATCACCAGCGACTGCCAGCGTGGGGGTAGCGCATGAGTAACGCATGTATAACGCATTCGACGACTGGGGAGCGACTGCCAACGTGTGCTCGACGCTCCACAACGCACAGTTACGATCACTTAAAAACCTCTAGTTTGTACTGCAGTATTTCATTGGTTTTAGTAGATTTCTAGAGCTAAAATTATCTTTTTAATATGTTGAGCCATGCAAAAATATATTGAATTTTCAAAATCAGGTTTGTCAGAGTGTTGAGAAGTGTTCGGTATAAGTTATTTTGAATTGGACACTTTCTCGTGCTAAAGGCCTATTTTGCATAGAAGTAGATGTTAAACATCTCATATTATTATTCATCAGCTTATCACAAACTTTTATAAATGCGTTGAAATTTTATAAAGATTGATACATTTGTAGATATGTTGTCTATCCTTACCAATGATTTGTAACTTTATTTTTATGGTTTTAAGTGATTCTCCAGGAAGTGTGATACATCTACATGTATATGTATATATATGCCTATTATGATTTCTAAGCAATATAGTACAGCGACTGAGTAACGCTCTCCTAGCGTGTACAACGATCGAGTAACGTTCCCCTAGCGTGTACAGCGACTGAGTAGCGTTCCCCTAGCGCATACAACGATCGAGTAACCCTTACACGCTGGTGTGCGTTGAAAGTTTTGAACCTGTTCAAAACTCTAAGCGTTCATCAGCGTTCATCTGTGATCAACAACGATCGATAAACGCACACGACGATAGGATAACGATGGTCCAGCGATGGTCAGCATTCGCCAGCTCTCGGCTGATTTTGACGTGCGTTTAATACAACTTCAGATTTCTCGTTTTGCATGACTTTTTATAGTTTTGCAATTACAGATTAAGATATAAAAACATTGCTATGATGGTCAGATTAATACGTTTTGATCCACAAATATGATAACGGCACTTCCATCTTAGGGGAGTACTAATACTATGCTCTGGGCTCAGCCTGCACAATTAATGAAGACAGTGTAATCATCAATAAAACTTATTTAGCGATAGCTATAATTAACTATGCGGTCAACATTATAGGGGGAAAAGATTGAATTATTGCCATTCTAATCAATATTGTTATTCTATGTTCAATCATGCCTGCTTTTACTTGAAGCCATGAGGACATATGCATCATAACTTTCACAGGACGCAATACATTATATAAATTGATTAAATAATTGGGGATATTTAAAATTTGTTGCAGTATTATCCGTTCGATCAAAAAAAAATCCTTGGTTCGATATAGACAGGGGGAAAATACCTTCCAGTGTCAAGGTACATCTAATGTGCATCGTTTTTTTCACCCACTTGAAGGGTGGTACTTAATGTTCTAATAATAACATGAAAACCCGAATATAATCGGGACCTGTTGTTAAAGGGTTAATAATAGATAATGAGGTACACATCAACGAACAATTGATCATTTATGTTGATCAATACATAACTGGTCAAACAAATCAAAAATTTGGCATCAGCATTTTGAAATAACAACATAGAATGTCAAAAACTACAACTAGCAAAATATGAAACAATGCAAGTATTTACGCACGACAAAGCACTTGGTAAATATGTCATACTTCCCTTTGCTTGCTAAAAAGGGCAAATACCATCTGTCATAAAACCATTAGAGAAAAATTATCTCCAACAGTTATCTAAGTAGAATAAAGATTGCCGATCAATACAATACAATACAATACAATACAATACAATACAATACAATACAATACAATACAATACAATACAATACAATACAATACAATACAATACAATACAATACAATACAATACAATACAATACAATACAATACAATACAATACAATACAATACAATACAATACAATACAATACAATACAATACAATACAATACAATACAATGCAATACAATACAATACAATACAATACAATACAATACAATACAAAACAATACAATACAATACAATACAATACAATACAATACAATACAATACAATCGTTTTTAATGCTAAATTGTCATAAAATAACCTAGTTACCAGTGCTGCCACTACTTTGATGATCACAGTATACTACAGAACAGACTTTAAATAAAGATATATGGCTTTGAAAACATCATGCTGTTACGTCTTTATTTCAAACAAACTTTTTTTTTCATTAGCAGATTCGCATTTAGCATGTCTGAATTGCATAACAGACGTTACATAACATAAGCTAAAAAATGTCTTAACAACCCTTACGTATGTAGCTGTTTTTTTTCAATCTGAAACCCGAGTAACCCACATTATCATAGATTAATAAAATAATCACCAAAATTAACGACTCGAATACATCAATTTGATGTGTGTTTCAGATGCTTAAAATAATGCATCTGTTAAGTTTTCGTTTTCGCAAATTTCCGAACGGAAAAAAATGTCAGTATCTACTGTACATGAGATACCAAGTCTGCGAGGAAATGAGCAGCGCTACGAGGCCAGCACCAAGCACAAAGTACATTACAAAATGATTGGTGTGCCAAACAGCTAGGTGTCCGGTTCTGGTTCTGCTGCCCCGCGGGACGACCACTGGTTATTAGAAGCCGTAGGCCTACATGACCCGATGTCGGTTTAATGTTGGTCCAGCGTCTGCGACGCTGAGCCAACATTAAACAAACATCGGGTCAACATCTGGTGTCTGCTGGGGTGGGAATAATCGCAGAAGGAAACCACGTCAACTAAACAACAATTTGACCAATGTGATGTAATATAGTGATCATCTGATCATCAGCTGGGGGCTGCAGGCAGTGTGGACATGTATGATTTGAACGCATACAAATCATTGTGTGTTTATATGATACCAGATTAAACTTCAGACAGAACATTAATTAGGCCTACATTGACTGATTCTTAAGATATGGCTGACAGATTCATAATCTACGCCTCTAAGTGGTATTATTCTCCCAAGATGGAACTCTGCATAATTTATCAATACAGATGTCACAAATATGCCAAACAGTCCGGGATTTTTTATCATTTGTATTCTTTTTCAGATTAGAAAAATTATTGCTACCGCAATCCTCACCTCAATATGAAAAAAAAACTATTTTTTGAAAAATCCAAGTCTCAAATAAATTTTAGAGCTTATTTACATATTATTCTAGGAATGATGATTTGTGCCTGACTGCAGATGTGTCGTAAGTTGCTATATAATTGTCCGAATTTATTCAAATCTGTGGGGTGTGCACTGTTATTTATAGTAATGTGCGCGAAAAGATCACTTGAAGTTACCAAAAGTAGGTAGCCATGTTTGTGGTAATATTGCAGAGCGCATAATAACAATTACCACGGCGCCCCAATCATTCACCCCTGTGATCTCCTCTTTTATTCACTATTACCCACTCGGCACACGACGTTGTTGCGACGTTGACATCAATGACGTTGATTCAACGTCGCAACAAGTCGTGTGCCCAGTGGGTAGTTGTATACGACTTTAACCCTTACAGCGCTACGGACGTCAGATTTTGACGTCTAAAGTCGATCCCCGCGCTGAAAAGGTTAACCCAGGTGCCTGGCATCAGCAGTGAAAGAAACCACGCCACATTTTACTAACAAGTCTCCCTGAACCAATGTTATTATTCTGGGCAGGATCCAAAGGTGACTTGCGTCGCTGTCTAGGACTCCGGACTGGTTTGTTTCTCTCAGGTTTTTTTATCTCTCGTTCGACGAAACAGGGGATTTACGTTTTCTGTGAGCAGAGTGGAGAGAGAGCAGACTCGATGGCCATGCAGACATTAAAAACGCGGCGTTGAACCCACGTAGGTCGGTTGTCAGGACAACTTCAATGATTAACCTGCTTGCTAACCCTTTAACCACCGGTGCCGCATATATTCGGGTTTTCCTTTTATATTAGCACATTAAGTACCACATTTTAAATATGTTCAAGATAAAATGTGACATTAACCAGCAAGATTTGAAAAGAGTTCACCTCCCTTTTGTCAAATGTGAATAATTTTCACTCACTTGAAGTTGTGGATCGCGTTAGCGCGGCACCACTTCAAGTGGGTGAAAATTCAAATTGAATAATTTGGCGGTTAAAGGGTTAAAATAGAAGAACGGCTAATCCTAGAGACCTTGAGCCCCGTGTTAGCTAATTGTTAGAGAGACATCGCAGACGGTAGCCCACCCTAAACCGGCAGCGTCTCAGCGTCTTGTTTCGCCGGGATTATTTGGACATTTTGATACGGATTTATTTATTTAAATAACTCCTTTTTTCTGTCTGTGACCTTCCAAAACATTCGGATATTGTCCTAATGTTATAAGGTCGTCCTGTAGCGAAATGATTAGAGAAAGACAGTGAGAGAGTAAGACAATCTTATAGGTGGTAATAACACTGATGACGCACTCATTGCCAAACTGTCATACGGAACATAAAGAAATGTGATGTTGTTAGACCTTTCCCCCAATTCAGCATGTAACTGTATTGCGACATTCTGTATTTGTAAATTCTAAATAAAAGTCAAACGTCGTTTTTTTTTGACTGGATAAATCTGCACGATGATGACCTTTGCATGATGTGACCAACGCAGCTGCATGAGTCCATTTGAATTGTGTGACCGCACACTACAATAACAAGAAAGACAACTGCTGTACTCAGCCAATGAAACAGCTGTTATTCGTGCTCTGGAGCAGATGATGATGAATCACACAACCGTCCCAGACGTCTGCAAATTTGATTGCTTCAACCGCCTCCGTATTTAACATTTACATTTATATGTGATTTTCGATGCCCGCGAAAATAAGGTGAATGGTTGATAGAACGGGATCAGACACCATCAATACTTAGATTTAAACGCTGAAAGTCTTTTTTGGCCTTTATTTGTGACATATGCTCTGGTTGGCGCCGAGGACATGCGTGTATCTACAAGGTCATGATAGGCTACATTATATACTTCTCGGAGCGACAATATAAATAATCATGTGAAAATATCAGCTAACCAGAATAAGCTTTTTCTATTTGCTTCAACGGCTAGGCCTATTCTATCTGGAGAGAATGCTGGGCTGGGTAACACTATGTTTTTTCTCTGGCCGCGGATTACCAAAAAAAACCATGTTTTTGTTCTGCCCAGCGCGCGCATTAGATAGTTGCCGATTTCCGAAATAAACAGTTAATTTCGGGAGATAAAACAACATTCCGAAAAAAACATTTCAGGAGATTAAAAAAATATTTTTCCAGCTATGTTTTTTATTTCGTCGCCCTCACTAACATTCCCAGAAATTTGTCCAATGTTTTTTTTATTTGGTCTCCCTCATTAACTTTACTAAAAATAGGTTGAATGTTGTGTTTTTCTTGAATGTTTTTTTTACCGCGCTCCCTCATTAGATTTTGATTTTTTTCTGATCTAAAAAAGAGACATAAAACACAGTGGCCTTAGTAGGCCCGCCATGGCGCACTGATTGACCGTTATAACCTTTTAGCACAAAAAATGATGAGGCCAGTCTTGATTCCCATTCTGGGGATTATCCAGTCTTGTAGGTCAATCACAGTGGTAAGACAATGATCCAATGCTATTTTAAAAGTGATAGATATTCAAGCAGTCTGAGCTATTTGACACCCTTTTATCACCAACGAGATAAACCTAAGACACGGTGAAGAATTACCTTTATTTACTATTAGCCTCACATTTCGTTATTTGTGTAAATATGAGGGAGTAAAAAATATTCTAGCTAGCAATTCAGTAGTGTGGACAACCCTTGAAGACAAAGATAGATCAACTAATAATCATGCTTATAACAATGTAATAAGAACAATTATTAACATGTATAATAATAAGAATATAGTTAGTTTCTATGCATCAAAACTCATCAATATATGGGTATACATATTTATGTTAAACAAATTGAATGTACAAATCCACTGCAAATCAGTAATTCACTCTTTGTCTATTGTAGTTCGTGAACACCGGATGTACCAATTTACACATCACACGTTTATCTCAGGCTATTTTGTATGATTGGTCATCAGAAAACAATCACATTTGTGTGCTAATTATCGATCACTGATCGATTGCTGTAACTAAAACGAGCCAGAATGGCGACCTTCTCCTAATTGTAGTATTCATTCCCTGAGAATGGCGACAGGTCGGTCGATAGATATCCCAACAAACAAGATTCGTTGACCCAATGTTGGAGTAATGTTGAGCCACCGTCTGCGACGCTGGCCCAACATCAAACCACCATTGGTTGTTTGGTTTGTTTGCTGAATACTCCCATCTGGAGCAGGGTTTTTGTTCACAGAACGATGTGCAGCAAATACATCTAATTTGTTATTTGCTATTTTGTTATCTGGCTCTTCTGCGATATAATTTAATTTATCTGTGTGTATCATATTAAAATGTTATTATTAATAACATTATTTTTGCTGCAATATATTCAACACAATAAAGTGGTATAATTTAAAAACACAAATATCGTAAATATCGGTGACCCTCTTTAAAACATAAGCTCTGGTGTGTTCAAAAGAACCAACTGTCCACAGTTGCCACATAATGATCATAAAGTTCCAAGTCAGACGAAAACTATGATACGAAGATACCGTAATTTCAATGCGTGGTTTAGTATGATCCAGATTTGGTTTAACGTGTGCCATCACCAGTGTGTTATACTAAACCTTCTCACAGCGTTTTACTGATGTCTGTGCTTAGGTGGAATTCAGACGAGCACCTTTGAGTCCAATTCCCAGAAAGTAATTGCCACCGGAACATAAAAACGGCAATTAGAACAGCTGCTGGAAACAGAAAGTGACACGTGTTTGGTTCTTCTACTATGATTATTGTCATAAGTACTCTCTAACCCTTAACTCTTCCTTTACCGACTTTCCCCCTGATAAAACTAGCTCCAGAAACCGGCTTATCTTTTTAAAAACTGCCCAAAATACTTAATGTTGTACCTATGGAGGATCCCTGAGGTGACCCTTGGGCAAAAATTAATGACATTTTAGCAAGGCTGATAAAAAAGTCACGTCCTTAAAATATTATATGCCAAGGTCATTTGAAGGTTATTTCAAAATCAAATGTCAAGGCCAAATGATACAATACCTCTAAAATGTTGATCAAGTACATTTAGCTGTATTTATAACAACATAAGACGACAAAAAAATAGACAAATGAACAAAATGCAAGGCTGTACTGATGCAGGACCCCTGAGGTAGAAATATATCCATTGCAATTAATGTATGTACACATGTGGATTTTTCAATAATTCGAATTTGGTAAAGGAAGGTAGTTTTGGTATAAATTAGTAAAAGGAGAGTTAATGCGCTAATCGTGACTATATTATATTTTTATTTATTTTGTCATCCGATCAAATCACTGTTGTGGGGAATAAAATGCGTGCTTAAACATCAGGATTTGCAAATGTTTTGTCTCAAATTAAGCAGGCATGAGTAATTTTCAACCACTTGAATTTGCGGGTCGCGGTAGCGAGACACAACTTCAAGTGAGAGAATTTTTTTATTTAATTTAGCGATTTAAGAGTTAAAACAGGCGATCGAACCTTCTTCAGGCCAAAGTTACTTACAGAGGGCATGAGGTACAAGCCTGGAGTTGTAAGGAATGTGGACAACTACTCTTTTTTGTGTGAGAGGTAACTCACAAGACACAATATCTACGACGCTGCTGGGCCACCATTAGGGCAGCATTGGGCCAGTGCCTGCCTGCTTTCGGGGGATTTACGAGTTAATTACCGTCAACAGGAGTCTTGTGAGTAAAGACGAAGAAACATTATCACCGGCTCGAACGTGTATGTTTTTTTCTGAACAAGGCCGACGTCTGATTTATTATTTGGCACTCACCGCTCGCGCATATTATCGGACCGATCATTTTGGTGACAGTGGTGTCGTAAAAGGGTCACGCCCGCTACGTTTTTGTTGACTCCCAGCAGCTGTGAGTGACGTGTCGCTTTAACCCTTTCGAGCCTGAATCTACCATTGTAATCTTCATCCACTACAAGCCGCGATTTGCTATCGCAATTCTCGACTTATAGTGGATGAAGATGACTACAATATATTGCTATTATTAAAACAGTTTTAAGAGAATTATCATTATGAAAACCCCTATGTGTAGGAAATTAAGTCGTTCTTCAGATATGCAAAATGATGATTTGATGCATCGAGAGGGTTTAAGGGGTTGGCCCTTTGAGTACGGCTCCCGAGATAGCTCAGGGGTTCAATCTCCCCACAATATCGAACCTTTATGAGTAGGCGAGAAAAAACATTCTGTTTCTTTGAAGCATGGATACCAGAGCGGGGAACGAACACCCAAGCTCTGGCGTGACGGGCATTCCGCGTAACCACTACACCATGACCCCCGTCCTGAGAAAATCGAGTATGACAAGCCGACTCTGGTCTAGTTCTGTTCATTATTCATCAAGCATCCCTTATCAGACTGACAATGTCAACAGACTGAGGCATGAAACGTTAAACAAACCATGTGCTGGCAATAAACCATTGCTGAGAATCAATGTAATTGATCAAAAACTAATTACGCTCAGCAGATCTATGCTCTTAGTTTTAGACTGCCTCAAGCATAGAGAAACAAATTAATTCAAGATGCCACCAACATAACGTACATGAGGATAAAACATGTGGTTAAAACACTAATAATGATATCCATTAAGTGTTAGCTTAAATGTTACTCTTTAAATTGTAATCGCAATAATTCACCAGGCAAAATATTGTAACCACAATATTTAAAAAATATTTAGTTTAATAAAATAAATTTAATTTATTATTATATTTCTGAAAACTGGCAAATTGATAAAACTGCAAACAAAATTCTAAATTTCCCCTGACTCTATGACGTGGTAATAATATTTTTTTCATTTTTTTCTTAGTTTCACTCATTATAGTCATGATGTAGTTGGGGTTATTTTTCTCAGCATATTACAAATGATTTGAACAAAAAGTTTATTTGATACACAGCGTATGCTAATAGTGATAAGGAAAATGTTATTTGTTTAATACTTGAATAAAAGTTCTTGTAGCGTACAGCGCGACAGGGGGACACAGCGCAGCAACGTGTCATTTTCTTCTGTGACTCTTCTGTGCCTCATTCCGTCACATCGCATTGACCAATAACACAGCAAGATAATAATGATTGCGCTGGGCGTAACATTTACAGAAAGAAATGTAATAATGCTCAATATCAGTTATTGAAAATTCAGTAATTCCTAATAGTGTCTATCCTTTATT